>VZRI01010167.1:0-90475 GCA_013397515.1 Upupa epops | reverse complement strand
TATAATCACCCCAAGTGGCCAGTACCCTGACTCATGGAATTTCCCCTAATAATTGCTTGAAAAGNAGGTTGAAATCCAAGGAGGCCCTGGCTTTCCTAGTTGCATCCCTACATTCTCTCACCTGAGCCTTATAATCACCCCAAGTGGCCAGTACCCTGACTCATGGAATTTCCCCTAATAATTGCTTGAAAAGAAGCCCTTCTGAAGTCCAGGGTTGTGATTCTGCTAGGCATTCTGTTCCTACTACACGTGACCCTGAACTCAACCATCTCATGGTCACTGCAACCAAGGCTGCCCTCAACCTTCATTGCTTCAATGAGACCCTTCTTGTTAGAGAGTACAAGATCCAGCTGAGCCCCTCTCCTAGTGGGCTCCTTCACCATTTGCATCAGGAAATTGTCACCAGTGCACTGGAGGAACCTCCTGGACTGTGGATGGCTGGCTGAGTAGGTCTTCCAGCATGATCTGTCCCTCCTGAAAAAGACATAGCCGACCATGACCACATTGCAGTCATGTGAGCTGTCCCACCAGGTCTCTGTAATTGCCACCAGATCTCAACCACCTGACTGGATACAGATTTTTAACTCCTCCTTCTTATACCCATGCTGAGTGCATTGGTGTACTGGCACTTTAGGGAGTGAACTGAGCACTTTGATTTCACACTATGACAGAGAGAGACCCCCTGGTTTTTACTGGTACACACCTATCAACTTTGAAACCCGCCCCCTTTCAAATATAAAGCCCTCTTAATGAGCCCTGCCAATTCCTGCCCCAGAACCCTTTTTTCCCTCGAGGATAAACCTCTCCCACGTGGACCTGTAAGATCTGGTGTCTTATAGAACAGTCACTATTAAAAAAGCTAAAGTCCTGCCTTTAATACCAGTCTTGTAACTAGATATTCATGGACTGAGTCCTTCTGTTCCAGCCTGTGCCCTCACCCCAAAGTGGAAGTCATGAACAAAACACAATCTGTGTCCCAGACTCTTTTACCGGACATTCCAAGGCCCTGTAGTTCCTCTTCATTCCCCTCAAGCCACAGATCACAGCTTCCTCCCTATCTGTCTGGAAGATAAGCAATGGGCAACAGTCATCTGATCTCACCAGGTTAGGGAGCATCCTAGTAATCCCCCTGATCTGGACTCCAGGTAAACTGCAGACTGCTCTATGCTGAGGATCAACTCTGCATATTGGGCCCTCAGTTCCTTCCAGGAACGAGTCTCCAATAACTAGGACCCTTCTGTTCTTTGTGGAGGAGGTTGTCATATTACTGGAAGATTACTCAGATTTCTGTGACCTTGCTAGGGCCTCCAGTATGGGTTGTCTTTCCTCTCTATCCTTATTGGACTGGCTGTCTTCCAGTAGGGGCTCACATCTGTTACTCAGCAGCAATTGAGAAGGGGAGGAAGATGGGGTGGCGCTCTTCTTCTGCCACAGCTCATCACTAGGCTCCACTCACACCTTCCACTTGGGCTTCTGTCTTCCCTGTGAGAGGTGTAGGATACTTGGTCTCCATGTTTCTGGGTCTTATTTGACTGTTGTGAAGACTGGCTTCACCAGTCTACCTCTATTTTAGCCTCTCCAATTCTCCTGAGCCTTTCTACTTCTGCCTGTAGCTGTGCAACCACATCTTGCAGCTGTGCCTCACAATTAGGCAGATATCCACCTGCTTGCACCACACAGCCAGGAAAACTTGAGTGTTACATTCTTGGCAGCCTGACACCTGTGCAGCCTTATCTTGTTGAGGGAACCTCTTTTTAAGTTACCACATCCATATGCAGTGGTGACCATAGCCTGATCTTCCTCTGCTGCCATGTTGTTACCATGATTTGTTTTTTTTGGTTATTTGTTTCTTTGTTTTGTTTTGTTTTGGTTTTTTGATTTTTTTTTTCTGCTGGAGGCCAGCATCTGTGTGAGGTCTGTGCGTAACTTCCAGTTTTGCTCTGCACCCCCCGCGGTGATTGTCAGGCTGATGACATGAGAGTACCGAACCTCAGCAACTGCTTCCTGACTCCCCTGAGCTTTCCCATTAAGGAAAACCCCCGAATTCACCCAGAAACCCTGATAAAACAGCATCTGGGTCTCTGCTCGCTCGATGCTGCCTGAGGTCTCGCCTGGATATGCTCCTGTGCCATTTGGTCTAGGTGATCCTGCTGTGGCAGGGGCATTGGACTAGAAGACCTTTCAAGGTCCCTTCCAACCCCTAATGGTTCTATGACTTTTTTGGTTTCTGATTTCCAAATTCTTGTCTAAACTTGCAGTCCAAGATTCTCCAAAAAGTTAGTATGTTATTGTTTATTGAACTTACAAGGGTAAGGTTATATCTTGTCTTGGGACAAACTCCACTTTCAAAAGCATCTAATATTTTTGAGATCTTTATAGTCTGGCCAGATTGAAGTATGAAAGGTGGAGAATATTAAGCACTATGTTAATTAGGCTGAGAGGCCTTTCATAATGATTGCCTGATTGCCTTTTTTTTTTTTTTTTCTTTTCTCTTTTACTCCTCTGACCAATGCTGGGTACAATGAAAAATTAAAGAACAGTATTGTTGAGAGCTGGTTTAGCAAAGGTGAAAGAGAAGGATGTTGAGTATGGTGAAATCTCACAAGTTTAGAAGACGTACTGATGCTATGAGTCAGCTGATTTTGATCCATGTAAGTGGCTGTGTGGAAAAGGTGTCATTTATGTTGACACCACTTTTTTAAATGCTATTGTGTAATGATAGTTAAATGATTCTATACTACTATGATTACTGTCAGAATAATCTGAATTTGCTAGGTTGTAACCTGTGAATGCTTTAACTCTGAAGCATTAGTGAATTACTGATGTGTCTCTATGCGTATAAAGAAGAGATAATATAATACTTTGCTTGTTGTATTGAAAGCCACTTTGGTGGTAAAAATCAAACATTAAAGAGCAGTGATGTAGACAAAATAAAAAAAGTGAATAAGTTGTATACAATAATAAAACAATTGCTCCTATTTATTTTTTACTTCCAAATACTTTATTTTACTCTTACATTTTGAATAAGCCTTGCATTTTTGCATTTAAAACAAGCAGAATAGTGGTAAACTGTCTGTGCTACTAATATTGAAATATTTTTTCTTTATCTCCCATATTCTTTCAAGAAAACAACTAAACAATTCCTCTTGATGTTCTGGTACTTTGAAAATCAGTGAACTTGACCTATGGAATCCTATTCAATGGAGAAAGAAAGACGTTACTTTTGAATGGTATTATCCAGTAGTACCAATACCAATAAAGTGCTATGCCATAATTTTGACACATAGTGCAGATTCATAAAATTTTAGCACAATTAGATCAAGCAGTGAAAGTGAAGTACAACAAAGACAACTATGAAGTGAGGCAAGCAGCTCAGATAGTTACAAAGGTTGAAACTCAAGAGTTTCTTTGACACAGTTGTACCAACTGAGTTGTACCAGCTGCACCCAGCTCTGTTAATTTGCTTATCCCCCTTCTTTTTTCCAGCCTTCTGCAAGATGCTTTTTAGCCTGCTACCCAGAAACCTAAGGCACTTGGCTACAGTGTCCAAGATATAGCTCCTGCCAAGAAAATCCCATATAACCTAAGTGAAAACACTTGAGATTTCTCAGGATTTATGAATTAAGATAATGGTTCAGACCATCCTTGAAAAAAATATTGATATTGCATTGTGGCTAACAGCTCAGAGATATTTGTAACTTGTGTTTTAAATTAGTTACACTGTTTTTAACCCCTGCATTGTTACTTTTCCCTCTTTTTTTTGAGTCTTCATTGATTGTGCTTGTGAGAATTAAAATCTTGCTCTGAGTTTTATGCTAATTTCTGATAGACTTATATTTTGTCACCTGTTTAGATAAGACATTAGAAATGCTTCATGACAGAGTAAGGTTTATAAATCACCACTACTCTTATTACTCGTAGTAACTGTATGCTTTCTTTATATAGACTACAGAACTGCCACTCTGTTAGTTGGAATACATCAGAAACAATTGAAAAAAAATTGCCAGGTTCATGTCAGGAAGTGTAAACTATTCAAGTCTTTCCAACAGCAGCTTTAAATGAGAAGATCCAGATAACACATAGGTCAATCATCATACTGAAAAACTGTCCTGGGCTGCCAAATGAAACAAAATGAAAGAAACTCTCCAGCGCTGTCAAAATGATTTTGTCATAGGTAATACCAGAAGAGAGAGCATTCATGAAAAAAAGCCCCCACAACCTACATGCAGGGTATTTTGTTTGTCTGTCTTTTTTTACAGAACCTATTGATTTATCACCTTGTCTTTTTATGCCCAGTATAGAAAATTACATCAAAGTAATGCTTAATGTTTAGATATTTACTACAATAACCTTTTGCTCAATATCAAATGAATATCAAAAAGGGCTATCATTCTGGTGGGTGTTATGTGGGTCAGTTCATAGCTTAAAAATGTTCTGTACTAGTTATAGCTTAAAAACATTCTGCACCAGTTCAATTTCTTATGTTGTTCACTGAAAGGAAAATATTACAGAGAAAATAGCTTGAAACCATCGACTATTTTCTCCCTTAAAAACCCCATCTTTTAACTGGATACATTAAGATACAGCATTACAGAAAAGAGGAGCAGTAGTATGGTGATTTGAACACTTGCCTATGTGTAGGACAACCCGATTATTTTCATATTGTGTTAAACAAGAATATTTTTGTAATTAGCTCGCTAAGGGAAGTTCCTCATCCTGAAATATTTATACTTTTGAAAATGGAATATTTGGGGGTTTTGTGATATATTAATGTGAAAATTCCAGGCTGTTCGTGCATTGTGATGCTTGTTTCCACCAAAGGGAATGGGGACAGAAAGCTGCATGCAAAGGGGAATATACTTTAACAAGTTAACATTCTATCACATGGATGTGTCAAAGATCTATGTATACAGACTTATATCAAAGCATATCATTGAATGTGTGTGGTATAAAAATAGAAATTTCAAGAGTGCAATGTGGTCTGGAAAGCAATTATGAAACCCTTTACAAAGTCTGATAAAGGACAACATGAGCAGGTGATATAGCCACAAGCAAATGCAGGGCCATTGAGAATGATGCTGCCAGAGGCTTCCAAAATGCCAGATGCCTGTTTTGAATTTGAATATTTTTGATTTTGTCATCCACAGAACTATCTATAGCTATAGCTGTTCTGGAACAGAAAAAATACTGATCTGAGTGCACTCTCGGCAAGTTCGCAGATGACAGCAAATTGAGTGGGTATGTTGATCTGTTTCAGGGTAAGAAACCTCTTCAGAGGGACCTGTACAGGATGGATCAATGAGCCAAGGTCAATCGTATGAGGCTTATCAGGACTGAATGCTGGGTCCTACACTTTTCCTACGACAAAGCCATGCAATGCAAGAGTCCTGGGGAAGAAGAGTGGCTGCAAAACTGCTTAATGGAAAAGGAACTGCGGGGGGTGGGAGTGGGAGTTGATTGATGGCTGGCAGAACATGAGCCAGCAATGTCCCCAGGTACCCAAGAAATGTAACAGTATCCTGGACTGCATCAGAAATAATGTAGCCAGTGGGATTAGAGAAGTGATTGTCCCCATGTAGACCTCTCCACTAGTGGGGCATCATCTTGACTATTGCATTTAGTTTTGTGCTCTTCTATATAAAACAGACATTGAGGTGCTGAAACCTGCCCCAAAAAGAACAATGAAGCTAGTGAAGGGCCCGGAGGACAGGCCTTATGAGGAGTGGCTGAGGGAACTGGAGTTGTTTAGCTTGGAGAAAAGAAGGTTGAGAGGAGATCTCATCACCTTTTACAACTACCTGAAAGGAAATTTTACAGAGGTGGGGATTGACATATTCTCCCAAATCACTAGCAATAGGACAATAGGAAATGGCCTCAAGCTGTACCAGAGAATGTATAGATTAGACATCAGGAAAGATTTCTGCACTGAAAGAGCAATCAGGTATTGGAATATGCTGTATAAGAAAGCAAAGAAGTCATCACCCTAGGGGTGTTTAAAAAACATGAAGACCTGGTGCTTGAAAATGTGATTTAGTGGGTATGGAAGCACTGGCTTGACAGTTGGACTTGATCTTGGAGGTGTCTCCCAATTTTAATGATTCTGTGACTTTATGCAGTTCAGTCCTCTATTCAGTACAAACACTATGTTAACTTTCCTTCAGTCCTCTTCATGAAGAAAAACAATGTGAACATATGAAGCATGTGAACTAAGGCTTGAATTGTTTTACAGAGCATTAAGGAGGGAAACTATACAGGCAAAACTGAGGCAAATTACAGTTCCTTACACAGAGGGACCTGAATTAACACCGCATTGTTCAGAATCTTTACATCTAGATTATGAGATTATTTGTTGCATTCATGATCTTCACAGGCAAGGAAGCTAGATGACCCAAAATAGAGAGATAAGCATCACAGTTATAACAAATTAGAGTGAAAGTCTGAAAAAGTGATTATAGGTAATCCATATTATTATGGAACATGTTTTCTTTCTATAAAAGCCAACAATTGCATTACAGAATATGGAAACTAAAAGTAATCAGCAATACTGAAAAGTCTGAATTGCATGTGAATAATTGAGCAAAGATTCTGAACAGTTTTATGAAAATGAACTTCTTGAAAGGCAAAGCAAACTTCATCAATTGACTAATACTCTATTAAGTGTGATATTTCTCCCTTCAACAATTTACATGCGTGTGAGTTGAGATGTGCTATTAATCATACCTCACATGACCCAGAGTGAGTAATGAATCATTTCAGCTGCTTGTCATATCATTGTTATTTTCAGGATTGTACATAAAATGAGTGCAATTATAAGCATACATCAAAGAGTGTTGAAAACAAGAAAGAGATGTTGAGGAGAAAGAGTTCATTCTCAGGATAGTGACAAATCTTTTGAGTACCATGAAGACAACTAAAGCAAAGAAAGAAATAGTATGTGTGCTGTGTTTAGTAGAAGAGCTAAAGCAAAAAACACTAATGCAAACTGAAGTACACTTTGCATAACCAGAGTGAATTTTGCCATTATCTGTTCCTGTAATGTTCTAGACAGTATGTGTGACAGAAAACGAGAACAGAATTTGCAGAATCAAAGCTAGTTTTGAGAGTCTGAAAAAACAGGGGAAATCTCCTGTGAATATACTTATCTTCAGAAAACAGCAAGATATACATAGGCTGTCTAAATGAGTGCCAAAAGTAGATAGCCAATGTTCTAAACAGTCACTAAGGAGGCTCAATGAAACTAGCATTTTCAGAGTTATTTTTCTAATGCACACATGCTCACAGTTACAACTACTAGCTCCAACGGTAGGTAGAAAGTAGGAAAGCGATAGCTGGTAAGCAAAGAAAATTAATGATGCTAAGAAAAGATAAAGTACAGACTAGACTTTTTCAGATTTGTCCTTCCTTCCTCTGTATTACAGAAAGCACAGCACACACATATTTCTGAGTCAAGTTTGCACCAAGTAGTCCAGTATGTTTCTCCTTGGGCTTGTTAGTACTGCTGTTCCCTTTGAATAATTTATTCCTAAGAAAGTTGTTTGAACAATATTTTGTTTTTTCATACCTTGTGCCTGTGAGCTTTTGTTTATTGTTCTGTGTGTAAACACACATCCATTCCTGACTGCAGTACAAGTTTTGACAGATGTCTTTACTGCCCAGTGGAAAAGGGCCTTTCCTGTAGGCATTGCTTTCTGTATGACTTTATTTGACAGAACTAGTGTGTATTGTTAAAATCCTTTCAATATATTCTCTTGTGGGATTTTATGCTGTCATGCATCAAGAATGGAATAGTGTTTTTATTTAAAAATCAGTAAGATGAAGTTACAACAAACAGGAACTATTGGTAACAAAAACCTTGTTTAACTAAAGGAAATGTAAAGTTTGTTTATTTACCTTGCTGCATATGGATATACTGTATTTAAGACCTCTGAGGTGTTTATTTTAAAAAAGTAAAGTATTTTGTCCAGATGTCAAGTATTTTTGTTGCAAGATTTTTTATAACAAATTCGCTAATAACAAACTTCTTCAGAAATATTGACTTTGTAAAGGAATAGATATTTTTGGGAAGCTTCTTAGATTCCACTTGATAACATCAAAAGCAATTAAGTTCCTTAAAGGTCTTTGTGTTTTGCTTTGGTAGATATTGTATTATCTGCATTATCAAAAGATTACTGTCAAATTTATCTCTTGATAACAATAAGAGGGGTTGTGACATGTTTAAATTTAAACTATTTCAAAACAGATACATTAAAGGAAGATAAAAATCACAAACAACTCGTGAAGAAGCTGTCAAAGAGGCCTCTGTTACTGGAAGAGCTCTGTGAAAGTAATAATGATGTATTTGTGAATAATTTTGCAATAAATGGAAACAAAATTTGGTGGACATGTTATAATGTATTCATGTATTTCAATCAGTGCAAGGCAAAATTCCATATCTATTTATACTTCATTCAAGTATTGAATTCTGGAAATATAAAAACTTTCTAGTAGATTTATTGACTTTTCTGATAAAGTAGCCAGTGAGGTGTCTACCCCTTATTGCTTGAAGAACTATTAGACAGTAGGTGGTGGCAACCATTTTCTAAGTTCACATCTGGGGATTCTGTAGGAGGTGATTGTACAAAAGTAGATGACAATCCATAGCAGTTGCATCCTTCTTGCTGCAAATGACCTAGATGGAACTGTTTGGCTTGCATGGATGTCTCATTGAATTCATGTTGTAGTGGTGATTTTCATGGTCAGTGAACTTCAATAACATATTCCATAACATCTGTATCCATATGGTATTCCTTCCCCTGTGACAGTATTTTCCACATGGATATTACAACCCACCTAACAGGCATGAATGTATACTGCATGCTTGTAACAGTCAAGATAAGTAGTAGCTGTGTGCAGCTGCATTCCTACTGCACTGTTATTTAACACAGTGCAATGATTGCCAAGTAAAAACCCATGATGACCTTACCCTTTCAATTCCTCAGCATGTTTTGATATGATTAAGTACTGTTGTTACTGCTTTTGATTACTACTTCAAGCTCTGCATGCTTAGTAGGATGAATTCATGCTGAGAAAGAGTGAATTCTAAAACAAACTGATATGCCTCTGAGCCTCATGACTGTCTCAAAAAAAACACACTAAATGAAGAGCAAACATCTTATCAGGCATTGACGTACTTTCCTCGTGCTTATAGTTGGTGTCCTTTTATGAGATGTATTGTAAGCCAAGATTTTGTTGTACTTTGCTCACTGCAGTTTCCTGGTCAGATTACAGTTCTGCTAAGTATGTTCTCTCTGTTTTCTAGTATTTAAGAGAGTGGTCTGCCTTTAGTGATTATAATAATGGCATAAGGAGAGAGGAAACATTAATAAAAGATAAACAGTGATTGTTACCTTAAATAGGAAGCATAAGGAAAGGAAAAGCCTTGTACAGTGTTTGACCAAGGGTTTGATTTATAAGTCTTTAGGTTAAAAATAGCACTTACCTTAAATTTTGCTTATTTTTGGTTTTGACTAAATGGATACCTGTTTATTTGGTACCAGTGTGTTCCTCTGATGCTGCAGGTTGATTACACAGATAATAGAGAGGCTAAGCCTTCCCAGGCCTCAGTTTAAGATATATTTCCATGTTGATGTTTAACAGATACCATGCTGTGGTATGAAGTCCTTGTCATTATTCTGTCCTGGAAATTATAGTAAGTGGTCCAGAAGCAGACCAAGAACACAATAGGTGATAGGAATATGTTCCTATTCTGATCAATCAGTAGAAGGCACACTGCTGGAAACTGTTGCTTTGTTATGGTGCTTAAGTACTTGCTTGCCTGTCTTTATGGTTAGGAATAGTTTATGTGGATATGACCTTTTTAAAGATACAGTGAATATGTCGAAGCATAACTTGGAAAATATTCTATGTCTTTTAGCAGCACTATATATCTTTCAATATTCCTATTCCTTATACATATTCTCTTCTAACTCTTAATTTGATATTTTTGCATTTCAAGGAAATAGAAGTATGGTTACCTATCAGTACATGCTAATCAGAGGCTTGTTAATGATGAACTGCATAAGAAACGTGCCTGCAAACTAAAATACTTATATTCCCAAATAGACTTCTTTTCACGATGTCTACTGTACATGTTTCCTGCCTAATGTACTGACTGTTGTGAATAGTTAATTCAGGCTACTGTAGCAATAACTCTGCTGCTGCTGTATGTCATGTAGATGGTGTAAATAATAAATTCTGTTTGTTTTTTCTCTATGGCACCATTATGAGAAAATATATCTATTACTATGTTTTAGATAAGAAAGAATAAATAGGATGCCATTTAAAGGTTTATTATTTCAGTTCAGTTTGCAGTGACAAGATATTGGACTAATAGCAAAATAGAAAAATGTGACGAAGTTGCTTTGAGTATCTTTTCTCAATGTAGAGAAAGCACATGTGTCTTATTTTTTCCCCAGCTATAGAAAGGGGAATTATTTGCTCCTATGACCTGTGGACTGGATTTCTAGATTCTAGGTAGTGAGTAGCTACAGTTTAGAGAAAATTAAACTGGCAGAAAATGAGATGCAAAAATTGATCAGACTTACCTGAGCCACCCAAACATGTGAAACTACACTCCACTGGCTTTGCTCAAGTGTTTAGTGTGGAATTTTAATTTCTTTTTTTTATTCTTTTTAAAGTCGTGAAGGTTAATATGACAACACTATGCGCTGCCTAGTGAGTAGTTGCAAGTGGCAGATTGTGCTTCAGTTAGTGTTTCTCAGCGGGAACCACCCTCTGAGCAAGAAGTTCAGGCAAAATGTTAATGAGGTTTGATAGCCTTTTGCACCAGCACTTATTATTCATTTAATTTATCTGAAATTGCATTTCATCTCCTTGGTATACAAAGACAAAACCCTGATTTCTCTGACAGCCTGCTCTGAGATGCAGAAATGGCAGTAGAGAAGAACAATCTGCTTTGCCTCCAGCAAATTAGTTGCAGTTTTAACAGAAGCAAATAACGGCACAAAATGACTGTATTACAATAGCTACTTTGTAACCTCAAATTTGCTACAAAATCAAGTTTAATAAATAGCTCTCATTCTCTCAGAATTTTTCTCCTTGGGCTGTTCATGTGTGCTTTGCCTGTGGTACAATGGCATTATGGTTCTCAGGTGTTGCTGGTATGTATAACGTAAGTTAGGAAATTATTTTTCAGTGTTCTGTAGAAATTCTTGGTACATGTTGTTAGTGCTTGCAAAAGCTTTTCTCAAGTGTAAGTTGCCAAATCTGATGGTCTACAACAGAGACATCTCTGTGTACCAGCTTGATACCTGCATAATGCAAAGCAAATGGGACAGATCCTTAGAAAAAGATAAGTCTTTGATGAGTAGTGCCAGCCTCCTTGCAGCTTTGTAGCTAGAGCAGCCTCTGTGATCACTGGCACAGCAGAGTATATGCTTACTTGAATGGCAGTAATCATACGCTGTAGTGATTTGGTGTTTGAAGTACACAGCCAAGAGCAGGTCTTTGCACATGACTTGGTTGTGCACAGCAATGCTAATGGTTGTTGCAGAGATCATTAAAGAAAATTTCTAAATACTGTGTATTGATCTTTCACATTTTCTTTCTTGCTTTCCCAGAGGATCATTCTCTCTGTATAATAACTGAGGAGTTCAAAACGTTTTTTTTTGATTGCCTTTCTTTCTGGAGTAAGGTTTTTTACAGAGCAGATGTAATTTACAAGGTTGTGAAAGCTGCCTAGCCATAAGTATTTCTATCAGTATTTCTGCCCATCGTCAACCTTTAACAGCAGACATGTAGTCTGCATCCCTTCTGAGTTACAGACTGCTCTGTACCCCAAAATGTGCATAATTTTGTCCAGAGAGCACTTTCTAGTAGTGTGTTTCAAAGATGGGCCTGCTCAGTGAGTTAGTCAGAATCAGATGGTATGGATCCTAGGTCTTGGCATCTGCTAATGAGAGAGGATCAAAAAGTGTGCCTATTTGAGAACTGTGCTCTGTGGCTGGCCTATGGCAGCTATTTTTCTTATGGATGCAGTTTTAATCTCAGTTCCTTACACTCAGCATTTGTCAAAATCCTCTATTATTTACACACAAACAGCTGGAGATTGAAAAGGTCGTAATGAACATCACACATGGCAATCAATGAATTGAAACAAAATGACACTGCTTGCCTATCTTTTATATTTTTTTATCAAATTTACCCAAACATAACTGTTCTGGTTAAATTTTGTGTCTCACTACTGTCAGATGTAAAAGCTAGTGGTATGAAAATTTATTTTGCTTAAAGCTCTAGATAATTTCACTGATTTTATAATTATAGTTGTACAAATTTCTTGATGGATTTTGTATTTTGTCAACATGTAAATCATTTATGTTTCTCAGAGATACTGTTCATGGATACAGACATGCAGTATACCAATAACATAAAAGTATTAAGACCAACCATTAAATGCTGCCAGAACAGCAGGGGATCTGCAGAGTGTGTAAATTCCAGCTGATTTTGCAAGTTTCTAGTTCCATTTCAAACCTATGACAAAAATACCCATCAACCTATTCCAAAAAACCCCGCAAAACTTTTTTACTTGATAATTTTCCTTCCTTCTTTCCTCGAGTTTCCTTGTCTACTAGTTCTGATATGGTTATATGCCAAGGATTTTGTCATAAGAACTGTTACTCATTTATGTTGCAATAAAACGTGGGCTACTCAAGATGTTTAGATTTACAGTGAACTGTGAATAAAGGTGAAGCCCTCCTCCTAGTAATTGTTGCAATATGAATTCAGGTCTGTACTTTTGAGATCGAAGAGTGAAGATCCTTTAATTCATCAGAGCTTTAATATAATGATTAAATGAGTAAAAATAAGTATTTGCTTGGGAATTCTGGCATACAGGCCAATTTTTGTGTATTTTATTGCAATTCTTTCCCCATTCCACCAACTTGTAAATTTTATCTTAAAATTTCTTTGGAAATAGTAAAATACTCTAGCAGAGGCTTGGAGACTGAGAGATTGAATGACAGTTTCATTGCTATTGACTCAACCACAGTCCTTAGTATCATAATCAACTTCTATTCACCTTCCTAGTAGAGGGGCAAAGCATTGCTCATGGTATTTATGAGCTGCTAGAGATGTAATGGAAAACTCTTACTATGCACATTGATCATGTGAATATTTTTTCCACAAAAGCAACTGTAACAATAGAATCTTTCCCTGAAGGCAGTAAAACAGCCTGAATATTTTTTTAGAAAGTAACAGTATAGGTCTACAGGTGACCTATTGCTAGTTTGTCTTTTCTGTGTAGTCCTAGCACAGATCTGTCTATCCATTCACTTGTTTCTCTAAATTCTAGAGATAACTTTGGGTTATTGCTGTCAAACAGCCTGTTGTGATGGTTTGCAGTGAGCATGCTTCCAAGCTTCTGTCATACTTCTAAGAAAACAGAGCAAGTGTTCAGAGTATTGGGTGCCAATCCTCCACCTCAGTAATCTTGTCACCAGAAACACAGGACATACATGCTCTGTCTTTGTTTTTAATTCCTTTTTGATGCTTCAGGACAGACAGGCTGCTTGAATTTTTCTCGGCAGGTAAACTACACAGATTAGACCAATATTTTTTAAATTATACTCTGTGTATATGCCTTTTCATGGTTGGATGATCCAGAGTATAAAGAGGAACATCTGCTAAAACAAATGATGTCAAATTCAGCAATGTTCTTGTTGAACTGCATGTTATAAAGCACAGCTCTTGCACAGTCTATTGACTGTTCACCGCCCTCTCCTCACCTTTTACAATTTGTTGCAGTTCATTCTTGTGTGAAAAGATCCTAGATACAGGTCACAGTAACTTTCCTGATGTTAAATATTACAGATGGAACAAAATTTCTGATACAACAACAAACTTATACACAGCTAAGAGCTCTGCTATGATCATAATGACAGCATTTCATTCTTCTCTTATCCTCAACAGCTGGACATTTTCAAAAGCCTTCAAAAACTCTGATGAAGCAGCCTCCCAGATCATGTGAGCAGAATACTAGCTTGGAATGTTTTGCTTGTGGGAAATCGTAATTTTGAAGTCTTTGTGGTTGTAGGAACTCTTTGAATAAATTTTCTGGTAGAGTTGACTGCCTGCATTTTAGCAACTCTCTGAAGAGATTGCACAGTGTGAGAGCACTTCTTCCTCTTTTCTCCTGCTATGTTCTGGAGAAGAAATAAAATTAGGCATTTGTTACCGAAAACACACATAATTGACTGAAAATTTATAATAATTCATATTTTTGGTGTGTTACTTAAAAAAAAGGAATTGATTGCTATAGTTCTAGCACAGTAAAACACATGCTTAAATCAACTGTATTTTCCTAAATGTCATAAATCTTCATTTTCAAATAGAACTAGGCTTTCGAGGTTTTAGACATTATAGAAATTCTTCGATATGCCAGACTGATCCCTTTCTTAGGGCTGTGGGGAAAGTGTTACTTAGCAATGATTAAGTGATCCTATACTTAAAATGAAGTGAGAACATTTCATTGAAATGGTAGTGTGAGGGCATCTTAGATGAGACTCAGGAATGAGACTCAGAAATGAGATGGATAATAGCAGTTAACAACAGTTACGTAACCATTCCAAAATGAGGTTTAGGGGTGAAAAATGTAAAAGAAAATGGCATATTGTCTGATAAAGCCTTGAAATAAATCTGTTGGTAAGAGATTGTTTGATGAAAAACAGATGAAATTTTTTTTTAAATAGGGAGGTAAAACTGTGGATGGGGTCAGCACTGATACGGAAAAATGTCATTAAGACTGCAGGCTATACTCTGATTCATCATAAACTTTGGTAAAACTGCACAGTTTATGTCCCAAGTGGGAGTGCAGATAGAGTATATCTCGCCTCCCTTTGACTTAATTTCTTACCTTCATTTTGCAGTGAGGTGCTTTACAGCTCAGTCTGTAAATGTAATCCTCATGTACTATCGTAAAACTGTTACCAATAAAACCCTTTGTATGGGAAAAGAAATAAGTGCTAGGGCCCTTACATATCTTCTTGGCTAACAAATCACTTCAAATTCAGTGCTTTCACTTTTAGATTTTATAAGTCCACAATTCTTGGTGTATAACACAAGTCACAAAAAAAGAAGAGTAAGTCATATCATGAGCAGAATAATTATTCCTAAGAAAAGATTAGGTATAATTCAACCTAAGAACAACAGATTTATTAAAGTGAGAAGAAGAGATGCACTTTAAAGTACATAATGATAACTGCTGGAAGCTAACCCTAAAGTCTTATACTGGACAAACATCTCATTTGAGCTGGAAACTTGGATTAATGAGGAGATTATTAAGGAATGTAAATGAGTATTTTGATGTTCAGATGTTTTCTTGGAATGAGAGCTACATATGCAAACCAGTCAATTTTTGGCTGGTGTAAGCACTACGGTCAGAGACAAAGCTTCCTAAGCATGGAATTGCTATAGTCCTTGCATTTGTGAGAGTGCCATTTCTAATCTCTTTCAAGTGCAGGATCTGTTAACACTAGTGTTGTAATTGTGCTACATTTTCTAGTGGAACATGGTTAAAAACAAAACACGAGAGATGACTGAAGCCTCCACAGGCTCCCTCACATTTCCACTGGTGCAGGAGTCCTGTCCTTTCATGCCATGCCAATAACAGCTCAATTGTCTATCACAGAGATTGTAAATGCTCATAGATTCACTAGACCAATTACACGAATAGTCTCTCTTCCAAGAAATGATATGCATAACTGAGATAATAAAAATTGTGTTAAAAATTTTGGAACGTTTTGCAATTTTGACTCTTCAAACAGTCGAATAAACAAATGCATGAGGAAAACTATACACAAAATAATCAGAAAACTATTGGAGCCTCAATGCCCAATACAGTATTTTTTACCAATTTATAAAAATTATATAACACAGCCTGTGACTGAAATTGAAATAAAATTAAAAAACAAAATGACACGAGAACTAAAAAGAAAATTGAAAGAAAAGTCTTTGAATTAAATGTTCACTGCAAGGAGAACAGAAAACCCAGCAGATACTATGCATATGTACATGCATATGCTATACACATGCTTTTGTAGCTATATGTGTATCAGAGTGAAGATTAAAGATGCTCTATAAAATGAGAATACAGGAAGGATGATGAACAAGTAGTGAGCAAAAAGTAGAAAACAGGAATGTTGTATTTTCTTGATTTTGATTTTTTTTCCTTCTTGTAACAATATACATTCTGATTTAATTCTTTGTCGACATCCATTTTTATGTCACTCTTCTTTCTCATAGAGCTCAGAAACTGTGAAGAAGTATTAGTTTCTCTAGTAGGCACTGGTTTATCTCTGACTACCTGTCTGCACCTAATTTAGTGGGATATGATGCCTTTTGTGTGGGTGGCTACCAGCATTTTCCAATGTTATGCCTGCTTTTCAGCCAAAAGTCTTGGCTTGCCCAGCCTACTGAGTCAAGCAACTGTGCTTACTGTTTTCTTGCTCAGCAGCTGTGACAAATCTACCAGACTATCTGTTCACTTGTGGGATTCTTGATCATGTAGGTAATGAATATTCACTTAGGTTTCTGTGCTTAAACAGCATATATTTTCTTTCTTGGCAAACTTCTTAGATAAATTACCAAGATTATTGCTATGCTCAGGCTTTTATATTTACAGAAAAGCTTAATATAGTCAGTGAATGTAATTTATATCAGCTAATGACTCGCTCTCTAGTTTCCAGAAACCAGGCATAAAATTGCTAGTAGTTTCAACTAAAAATACTAAAACTTACAAGAGGATTTTCTTTGCTGTTTTTTTTCCCCCCAATGAAATATGCCATAAATGACATCATTTTTATCTTAGCCTTGTTCAATAATCTTATAAGGCTTTTATCCCTTCTAGGGTAGCTTAAGCATGAAGTAATTTTTATGAGCTTAATATGGCACCCCTGGAGAACTGTAGTGTTTCTTATTATTCTGTGTTCATACTGTATTCTTAGGCTTAGTGAAAATGATACTTTTTTTGTTTTTTAAAGAGCAACTTAAATATTTAGAAACACAGGTAATGGACACTCAAGAAGGTACGGAATTACCAAAGTTGAAGTCTTTCCAAGAAGAGTCTCAGAATTTTGAGTCTGTGCCTAGTGCTTTCCTTTGCTTTTGCAGCATTAATGTTTTGGTAGAAAAATAATGACACTATAGCTATCAGTATGATACACGTGACGCCAAATAGTGGTCCCTTTACATGTTAGGATAATTATATTATTTGTATCACAAAGTCACACCATATCATGTAAGATTAATGGAGGACCAGTAGTTCAGGGAAATCAGGAAATGTTTGATCCCCAGTACAGCAGACTTCTCATGTCTTTTAAAAGCTGATAGTCTCGTTTAACCATGCATCTTGTGAAAATGATACTGTTCCATTATTTAAAATCCCCTTGAGACTGATTGCCACTAAACTGTTGACCATTAAAAAAATTCTGTTTAAATGCAGAAGATAGCAAATAGCTCCCACCAAAGTCTGTCAATTGAACAGGAAGGCAAATGAGACATTTTGATGTCAAACACAAAGTTTCTGAGCCAAAGCTGTGACAAGCAAAGGAAAATGGATAGTGTGATAGGAACACTTGTGCAACTTCCCATCATTATCACAATGAACTTAAAGATCATTTAAATGAAAAGATGTTTTTCTTATTTTTCTGTACATTCCAAATGTGACCAGATAAGAAGGCATGAAGAGAACTGAAGGAAAAGATTCAATGTGAACAATCATGCAAAGGACTTGACGATTCCTGTGGGATTTGCAGCAGGGTATGGAAAAGTAATGTGTAGAGATGTGTCTATTTTGTTTCTGAGACCTGTGTGAACCAACTAGCCTTTCCTAAGAAGTTTGCTTATACCTAGTATCTGTATTCTTTTCCAAGTATTGAAATGAAAAAGTAACTTCTCTTCATGGTCAAATTTATTAAGTTTTTGATGAAAGATTTATTTGCTTAGCTTCTTTCTCAAATATATCTTTAAATCATGTATCTTTTATATCTTTATTGATCTGCTGCATATTTAAGTTACATTTCTTTTTAATTCACAAGGGATACAAATGGACATTTTCCACATTATGCAAACATCTTGGTAATATATTTCTAGAACTTAATTTATGAAAAAAAAATCCATTCCAGTTTATACCTTTCTTACATATACCATTCTTGCAAATTCAGTTTACACATTTTCTTGTTTACCATGACCCGAATTGTTTTTGCAAATAACTGTTACAGGAAATGTGAACAAAGAAGCTGCCTTTCAGAACCCTTGTTTCTAATTGCATTGGATCTTATTATCATGATTGTAATTCAAACGTTAAAACATCGTGGACATGTAGATGCATTTACCCTCACAAATGCATTGATTTCCTGCAGTCTTTTTGTTTCTCAATCTATTCTGGGTACATGACATATAGTCCAAGCATGAACAGAAACAGTATTTGTTCTGTTCTTTGCCTTGGACTTCAGTTATAAAGTAGGGTAGGGAAGTATTGCTTTCAAGTGCCTTATTAAGTCTCTTAGAGGTTTATCTCTGCAGTGCAGAGGCAGAAAGTGGCTGGGTGCTGAAAATACCTTGTCATGTGATGTAGTAACATTCAGTAACTAATTCTAATAACAGAGAAGGTGGCAGAAAATCTCTTATGTCCATAAAACCGTGTGCCTGGAACTTGTTTCAGTCCTTAACTGTTACTTCTTTATTTAATTTTTTTTGCTACACCAGGGTGACTGTAGAAATGAACTAGTTTTATTTCAAAAAGCAAAACAAGAGAAAGGAACAATTAAATGAAGACACATCATCACTTATATAGCGTTTAGAGAGTACCTTATTCTTCTGGATTTTGGAATTACCGTCTTCCTTTGCCTGTTGGAATGACTTTCCTTATCCTAAAGTTAAGATAAAATGTAAGTCACGAATTTATAGGTTAAATTTTAATCCAGTGAGGAATTTACCCCAATTATGGGCAAAATATTGAGCCAAATCTGGACCTATTGACAGTGTGACTCTTCTTTCCTCTTCACTGGTCCCTCTCCCAGAGGTATGAATTTAGAGACTTAAACACATATTGCACCGTGTTTACAGAAGCTTTTGTGAAGTGAGAATAACAAAGTGAAGTCTTAGTGGTGGTTTCATTCCCAGCATATTCTGCTGTGCGCTGTTGAGTTACAAATAGAGTTAATGTTTCAAAGAATGAGCTTCTACCATCATCTCCCATAGACACTTTTAATCGAATTTAAGATCTTTTTTTTTATGTCTGTTTAGTGCTTTATGCATTATTTCTTCTACAATATTCTAGGATTTCTACCTTATTTGTAACCCAGTCACATTATCTCACAAAAGCTTAATTTTCTTATGTTTAAATGCTTGGGTTTTGATGTTTTCAGGTTTGACCCCACTTCAGACAATCCCCTTTCATTTGCAGAGGTATTTGTAACAGATTTGAAAATATTAATTTCTTCAAGAATAAAAATCAGTTCTAACAGTGTTACCATGGTAACTCAGTCTCATTTCTTGGAATTAATGAGACACTTCATAATTTCATCCTGCAGATTCATTGATTTCTTTACTTGCCTTCAAATACTGATGGTTTGGTATTTGTTTGATATGCATGCTCAGTGACTTAACATAACCTGATCTCAGTTGACCTATGAGAGGAAAAGAAAGTAAAAATGTCAAAAAATTCACACTTTAATATTATTTTTATGCATGTTGTTGATGGAGCCAAGTCACATACAGAGGTCTTGCATTCATAAAAGAAACAGATGTCTCATCTAGTTTAAAAGATTAAATCTTGTAGCTCTTGAACAGATTACTTTCTCTAAAGACTTGAGATAATTTCCTCTCTATTATTTTTTGGCAGATGTTTTGTACCAAGAGTTGGAGAGACTGAGAAAAGAAAAGGAAAATATCGCTTGGATTTTTATATCAAATCTAATTAAGAAGAAGAGTGGTACTTTTTCAAGACCTGTTCTCAATATGAGAGGTTCTGAGAATAAAAATAAAGATCAGAGTCTCTTGAACTTTGAGAATATTTGTATCAGGATCTGAACTTCTCAACAGGCAACTGTTGGATTGCTGTAATGGAAAAATCCAACCTTGAACACTCAAAGGTTCTCAAACTTTTGAAATTTAACCCTCCCTGAATTGAATCCATTATTATTAATATAATTCTAATACCTAGAGAAGGACTTTGAATAAATCCCTTTAGATTGGAGAGGGATGGTATATTGAAGACGATTTTTTGCTTTGACAGTGAGAAGATGCATCTTTCCTCGTTAAATATCAGAGTTCTTTTCTATCCTGTGCTAACAAGTTGAAAATCATGACTAAATTTGATTTTTGAGATACCTGAAAGATGTCTGAAGGATTACAATGGTCATATTAATTTCTCCGGGGCAACATGGTATCCCTCCCATGAAACAGACCTGCAAGAACTTCTCTAATTTATTTCTGAGCATCCTGGATGATAAATGTCTTCCAGAACTGTTTCAGTGTGGGTCTCCTTCAAAATCACATCCTGCTGATCTATTCCCTGCTCCTGCATAGCATTATCCACAGGCTACAAATATGATTTGCTTCTATCACTGATGCAGGTGCAAGGAATTGTCTGGTCTGGTATGCATCCCATTCTGACTCCTCCAAGCAAGGCTTAATGACTGCATGACTCTATCTACTACAAAAAAGAAAGGGAGCTTCTGGAAAACTAAGCTAAAAGGAAGAAAATAATGAAGTTCATTTGCAGAGGCGCTTATTGTCTCAGCCTGAGCCAGAAGTGGGTCCAACCTGTAACTGGGGGTAGCTTCTATGTCCCAGAATCCCCTTCACCTGTGACAAAAACCACACCAGGCTTACAACATTGAGAACATCACCACAAGTGTTAAGAAGTGCTGATTTAATTACAATGAAATCCTTTGGCAAGCAACGAATAAAGGAAGTATTAACCCTTTGGCATCATGTATCCATCTGTCATGTGGTGAGAAACAATTTTGCATTGTTTTTACAATCTGTAATGAAGGTTGCTGCTGATATTGAGGTGCAGCCAATTACCCATGATGACATGATTACCATTTGTTGAGTGGCAAATGTACACTTCCAGTTTACTCTTGGTGGACTTAAGAACCTATGATTGAAGGAGAAAATTTGTTGTCATTGAACTTTATGATACCGCTGCCCATGTTGTGAGCAAATACTTTTGCTATTGAAACACATTGGGACATATTACCTGCATTTTATTTTTTCTCCATTTTATCCTTCTTCTGTGTATTTTTACATTTTCTTACAGAATTGTTAACACTTTGCATCTTATGATATTCTCTAATTGGTTTCTCTGTGTTTTTACCAGCCCTCAGTGAAAAGAGTATGCAAAACTCACTGAATCCTTTTAAGACAACCTTTCTTTACTGCAGCAAATGGGATTAATTGTACAGCAGAGTATCTATGTATATGACTACTTTGTGGTAAATTGTAAAGGTAACAGGAAAAATCCTCCAATGTGGCTGTATGCATTCACAAAGAAGGGACAGCCTAGGGCATTTATTTTCAGCTGTATCCCATTAGATTCATTAGCCTGCTCCCACCAAACATGTACTTTCTAATTTTATTATGTATGGGAATCCCTATTTTTCTTTCTCACACATTGTAAAATACAAAGTACAGTACAAAAAGCTGGCAGTGTCTTAGAAGTTACCTGTCCACCTGTTCAGAGTTTGGAAAGAAACAAATAAGGTAATTGCAACTGACTTGGTAGTAGCTGTTATCATCAAGTGAATAGAAACTATTTCCAGTCCTGAGAACATCTTGTGGCATACACTTTCATTTGTGGTAAAGCCAGATGCTCAGGGAAGAAGACGTCTTTTTCAGACAGCTCAGAGTAACAGCATAGAAGAGTATGTGTTTTGGCCTCTCCTTAAAGTATTTAGACTGGCCTTGCTCCTGCAGGAACTATTTTTTATATTAAATCTTTCCACCTATAACTAATGGAAGACTAAATATAATACTTTTTGTTCAGCCACTGTGTAATTCTGCTTAATAATAAATTATAGCAGCCTTCCCAGTTTAATCTGAATGATTCTGTAACTTAATCCCATATGAATCAGATAAAAACCAAAATGTCGTATAGTGATAAAGGCACAGATATCTTTGGCAGGCTCTGCATCAGAAGGAAAACCTCAGTAGAAATAAATTCCACTATGTAGCAGTTTTGCTTTTCCTATGAGCCTTTATCAAAAATGTTAGATGAAAATATGATATATTTTTTGATTATGTATGATTTCATCCAACTTGGTTAACCAGAAAGAGTCATGGTCCTCTCAAAGCACTCCATCTGTTTACAAATTACAACATCTGTTAAAAACAGTGGTCAGAATACATGTTTGTTCAATGCACCACAAATATCTTAATTTTTCCTTTCATAACTTATTCCATACCCATGTTCACACCCATATTAATCAAAGATTAATTTTCTGCACTGGGGTTAGAACTGAAACCCTCTCAGTCAGCGATAGTTCTAGTTTTAAAAAGAAACTAATTCTGAAGTATGCAATACCATACTTTAGTGATCTTCAAAATTTAGGAGTTTTAGATGAAATTTGAAGTATTGGCTTGACATCCCCTTTTGTGTAGGGAGAGAGGCTCATTGAGAACATGTGTCATTAGACTTGTTGCCAGGCCAGCCTCAACCACTGACAAAAATTATAAAAGAAATATTGGTAATTTTATTAACAAAAAATAGATTATTTTAAAAAATACAAAAAAACAAAAAATAGGTTATTTTAAACATTTTGATTTGGCCTGAACATGTTTCATTCAATTTTAAGATGATGATTTAATCTGCCAAGAAAACATAAATAAATTGCAATCTGTATCAATATATAGTTTAACAACTACAAGAATTGCATCACGTTTTTCAGTTACTTCTTTTTAAAACCAGTAAGGAATCTTACATTTTGCTTGCAATAAGCTTATCCTTTTCCTTCAAATTTAAATAAATATGAAACATATTTGTACTGGAGAAACTTAAGCAGAGCAATGTGGATAGTCAAATCTGAACATCACTAAGTATTGATAAATTGCTTTGTGGTCATACATTATCATGGTAAAGGAGGAAATTTTAACTATGTGCAAAAGTTTTTGAGTTGAGATTTATAGTATTACTTGTAAATAAAATATAATTTAATATGCTATATTTTAAAGACTTATTTCTCTAAGTCTCGAGATAAATAGTGGTCTAGAAATGTTGATTCTTTCATAGATGACTGCTTTAAACTAGGCATTTGCCTTGTTAAGAGTAGAGCATTTCAGAATGGTGCTGTTGTACACTTGCAATGACATGAAACATCTGATTTAATTTTAATGCCCACATCTCGTTTTGCCAAAGGAAATATATGAACTGGGGAATAACGTGAGATTTCATGTGGAAAGTATTTTGAAAGTTCTTATGTAATTTTAACTGAAGGTCTTATGGAAAGGGAATTTATATGAAGACATTTTAACAATATTGAAATATGTTAGATTTTATCTGTTTTATATATAATTGCTTTTCTAAGGCCATTTAATTACATTAATTTCCTCATAAATACTTTATGAAGATAATTATTTTTTACATATTCTATCTACCCTTCTATATGATACAGATAATGTTGTGTAAACTATTTCCAGTCCATTTAACAGCATAAATGCAGTGAATCACAAAGCCTTTAGGGGCTACATAGAAATTTGTAATGCTACAGACAATGAAGTATTTACTTATTTGAAAACATTATGCAGCTTTTGGAAATTTTGAGATGCTGCAAATGTCTTAAAGTATGTTTGTTATAAAACTGTCCTAATGTACCTAAAGCAATCTTGCAAAGGTTTATTAATGAGGATTTTTCTATAGACTAGTGCTGAATGCTGACTCTTGAGTTAGGACATAGAATCAATAGAATCATTAGGGATTGGAAGGGAACTTGAACGAGCATCTAGTCCAATCCGCCCGCCACAGCAGGATAACCTGGACCAAGTGCCACAGGAACATATCCAGGCAGGTCTTGAACATCTCCAGAGAAGGAGACTCTGCAACCCCACGGGACAGCCTGTTCCAACACTCTGTCATCATCACTGTGGAGAAGTTCTTCCTGATATTTATATGGAACCTCCTTGGTTCCAACTTGCACCCATTGCCCCTTGTCCTATCATCAGATGACCTTGAGAAGAGGCTGGTTCCATCCTCCTGACACCCACCCCTCACTTATACACATTAATAAGGTCACCTGTCAGCCTCCTCTTCTCCAAGCTAAAGACACCCAGCTCCCTCAGCCTTTCCTTATAAGGGAGGTGTTCTACTTCCTTCATCATCTCTGTGTCCTTCTTGAACTGAGGGCCCCAGAACTGGATACAATACTCCAGATGTGGTCTCATCAGGGCAGAGTGGGTGGAGAATCTCTCTCAACCTACTAACCACAGCCCTTCTAATCCACCCCAGGATGCCATTGGCTTTCTTGGCCACAAGAGCACAATGCTGGCTCACAGTCATCCTGCTGTCCACTAGGACCCCCAGGTCGCTTTCTCCTATGCTACCCTCCAACAGGTCAGGTCCCAACCTGTACTGGTACCTGGGGTTGTTCTAGCCCAGATGCATGACTCTATGCTTACTTCTTTAAATGCTACTGATTCTTGCTTTTGCTTGCTTGAAGACAAATTAAAACAGGGCAAATTATGGATTCTGTTATAGAAAGGTTGGAAAATAACTAAGACTCATGTATATTTGTGTATTTTAAAAATATTTAGTATTTTACTTGTTTTTGCTGGAAGGAAAAAGTTTCAAAGGACAGAACCCCATGAATGCTACTGCCTTTTTGGATGTAATGGGTTTGAAGTTGTGATGTCTGATTTGCTTATGCACGTGCAGAAGATTTGCCTGATATGTTTTCCTCTACCCTTTTGGTGTGGGATTCTGAGACTCTGTGTGTAGTGTGTGTATAGGTGGTAGAGAAGGCATGTAGTTTAGTGTTAAATAATCATGACATTTATATTTGGTAAGTTTGTCAAGAACTGTAAGAAATTGAAAAGGCGATAATGCCTAATGTGGGATTCTTAGTGTATAAATGCCTGACAGTCCCTAGAGTTGTTGCCTCAACCCAGGTACTGAATTAGACAATAATGACTTTGATTTATTCACCTTTTAGTTTCGCTTTCCTGGGTACCCTATAATAAAGAATTACAAACCATATTTAATTATTAATGCTTTTCAAGTCAGAAATAGTGTTAAGTATCTTGTTTTGATCATCTGACTTAAACATCAGATCAAAGTAAGACTTATCTTAAGTGGTAAATAAACCTTGAGTGATTCTGTAGTTTGAATGTTTCTTTGAATATCTGTTTCATTGTAGTAACACTATCATATTATTACATAAATAGTGCTTATTTTTATACTTAGAAGTGAAGCTGTAATGTTTTAGAGTGAGAGTCTAAATCAGTTTGGGTTAGTGCCTGCAATTCAAGCACAGCAACCAGCTCTTGCTGAGAATTTGACAGGCAATGAAGCAACTTCACTAAAAAGAAAGTCATTTATTGAACCTATCACCAATAAGAAAAGGAAAAAAACCCAAATAAGTAAAAGAATCAAAAAGATAAAACAGAAACTGTATCACAATGCCTTTACACATACTCTGAGGGAAATGGGAGACAGATAACACTTTGGTTTTTGGCTTTACATGAGAAGCCCTGGGGAAAGGTAGCATACACCAACCTTCTAACCAGAGGGGAAACCCAACCATATTCTCCATCCATAGAACTCAGTAGGGCTCCCGATGCCTTCTTACATTGTGATGTTTGTGGAAAAGTTCCTTTTCCAATTCTCTTGCAGATGTCAGTCCCCTGTAACACTGCAGGCTTTTTTCTGACTGCTCATTTTGGGAGTTTTTCATAGTGGGATTAAGGCTGGCAGATTCTCACTTATCTTCAGGCCATAACAACATCTCAGAAAGGAATACAACAGATCCCAAGTCTCTCTGTTTACGAAAGCTTTAGGAGATTGGTACTCATTATCTCTCTCTGTCTTTTATCAGAGGCTTCTCTCAGTATTTCAATGGCCTAGCATATAGCATCTTGGTGGGGACACAGGCAACATGGAATTGGTCACATGAGACCATGCCTGTTGTGGTAAACAGTCTCCAGAGCCTTTGCTCTGTTCTTCTCTCTTGTGGTTAGGGCTTTGAGGGTGCGAGAGGGTTGAGAGCTCACTGGTCTCTGGTATCTTCAAAGGTGACCAGGCTGTAGAAGTGGTATGGAGGAGCTGCACTTTTTTTGGCCCATTGCCAGAAACTAGAATGAGCTGGTGTTGGCTTTCTGCATTTGAGCCTTCAGAGAAAGAGGGGAGGGCTGCATTTCTGCCACCACCAAAGGGGTCTGCAGGTGTGGGCAGTGGGTCATCTCTTTAGCCCACTGTCAGGAGCCAGGATGATCTGGAACTGGCCGCAGTCCAAGAGTTCCATTCAGGCAAAAGAGGGATATAGTTGCCCCTGTAGCAGAGCTGCAGTTGGGCTTAGGCTTCTTCTGTGTTCCACCTTTCAGTGGCAGGTAGGCCAAGAGCCATTTCTTGCCCCACACTGCTGGGGTGACGGTAGGAGGGAAAGCTCTCTTGCAGAGAAGCTCTCTGTCTTACAAGACATAATGGAGAAGAAGGCAGAAGGCAGGAAGTATGTTCCCTTTTATAGACTCTATCAGTGTCAAGACACTGACGCAGGGGCTCTGCTGGGAAATCTACCCTCATTTTCAAAATAAAAATACTTTTTCAGCATAAAAGCATGAAAATCAATACTTGAACATTTGAAAATCTTCAAACTGAAACAGAAGCAAATAAGCATTGAAGAGGCAAAGGTGGATCACAGAATCATTAAATTTTTGGAACTGGAAGGCACCTCAGAAGATCATCTCATCTCACCTCCTGGCAAAGCAGAACTGCCTAAAGCACATTGCACAGAACTGCATACAGGCAAATTTTGAATGTCTCTAAAGAAGTAGACTCTACAACTTCTGTGGGCAGCCTGTTCCAGGACTTTGTGACTCATAAAGAAAGGAAGTTTTTCATTTTTTCTAAATGACACTTTTTGTGTCCCAGCTTATGCCTATTGCTCCTTATCCTGTCACTGCATACAGCTGAAAACTTTTGGCTCCATCCTTCCTACAGATGCCCTTCAGATATTTATAGGTGTGGATCAAGTCTTTCTTCATTCTTCGCTTCTCTAGTCTAAATGGTCCTCGCTCTCTCAACCTTTTTTTATAAGAGAGACACTTAATTCTCTGCAGTAGTTCCCTGTCTCTCTATGATTGAGGGAGCCCAGACCTGTTCACAATACACTGGATGTGGCCTAACCCAGGCAGAGAAGATGGGAGAATGACTTCCTTAGACCTACTGGCCACACACTCCTTATTGTAGCCCAGACTATTATTCAAGATATACAATACAAGGGCACACTGTCAGCTCACAGTCAGCTTACTGTCCACCAGGACTTCAAAATCTTTGTCCTCAAAGCTACTCTCCAATTAGTCTACGCATAACCTGTATCGATGTATGGGGTTGTTCCTCCCCAGGTGTAGGACCCTGTACTTCTCCTGTTGAACCTTAACAAGTTCCTCCTTGCTCAATTCCCAGCCTATTTAGGTCTTGCTGGATGGTGGTACAGACCAGGTCTGTGACCAGGTCATTGAGAAATATGTTGAACAAGCCCAGACCAGTTCTGACCCCTGGTGGTCACAGATCTCCAACTTAACTCTGAACCATTAATAACAACTCTGAGCTCTGTCACACAACCAGCTTTTGACTCACCTCACCATACACTCATCCAACCCACATTGCATGATTTTACTAATGAGGATGTTATGGGAGACAGTGTCAAAAGCCTTGCTGAAGTCTAGATGGAGAACATTCAGTGCTCTTCCCTGATCTACCTAACTAGATATGACATCATAAAAAGCTTTCAGTTTAGCCAAGCATAATTTCCCCTTGATGAATCTGTATTGACTACTACAAATAACTTTATTCTCTTCCTCATGTTTAAAGACAGCATCCAGAAGAATTTGTTCCATCATCTTTCCAGGGATGGAGATGAGACTAACTGGCCTGTAGCTTCCTGAGTAATCCTTGCGTTCCTTCATCCTTGAAGACTAGACTGACACTCTCCAGTCCTCAAGTACCTCTCCTTCTCCATGACATCTCAAAGGTGATGGAAAGTGGCCTGACAATAATATCTGCCAGATCTCTCTTTACCTGTGGGTGCATCCTGTCAGGATTCATGGATTTATGAATGCCCATCTTAGCAAAGGGTTCTCTAACGTGGTCCTCCTTCTTTTCAGATCTTTCTCATCTACACAGTTCAGTCTTCATGAGACCTGGCTTTAGCAGCTGTATGGTTTTGCTTATTTCATATCAATCAGATTCTCTCATAGTTGAAAGCACAAAATCAGAGACATTATTATAAAAATAAGGAATTTATTAACAGAAAAATAAACAAAAGATTTTTAAGAGACAGAAAAATCGAGGCTGGGACCATTTCCCTCACCTGGCTTTTTTTTTTTTTTTTGGGGGGGGGAATGACAACTTAATTATCACAGCCTCACAACCAGCTCCTCACCTTGCACTGCATGTAGTGGGACCACAGCTGGCGCTAGCCGTGTTTTCCTGGGGTCTGGAACACAGAACAAAAAACAGTGGCTCCCACTGCATGCAGCCACGGTTGAATCACTGAGCTGCATCTGGGTGTGAACTGAGCCCTTGAACTGCAGGCAGTCCAGGCATGGTGCTGGTTCTGGCCCTACCTGCCGCTGCTTTGCTGTAGGCAGCCAACAACCCCACTGGACATGATGTGTGATCCACAACCAGATTACCTAGATCAAGTCACACAGGAACGCATCTAGGCCAGTTTTAAACTTCTCCAGAAAAGAAAACTCCACAGCCACTCTGGGCAGCCCCTTCTAATGCTCTGCTATCATCACTGTGAAGAATGTCTTCTCATATTTATGTAGAATTTCCTACTTTCCAGCTTACACCCATTGCCCCTTATTCTGTCATTGCATGACACTGAGAAGAGCCTGGCTCCATACCCCTCACACTCACCCTTTAGATATTACAAACATTGATAAGCTCACCTCTCAGTCTCCTTTTTCCAAGTTAAAGAGACCCAGCTCCTTAAGTCTTTCCTCCTAAGGGAGATGTTCCTCTTTCTTAATCATCTTTGTGGCTTTGTGCTGGACTCTCTCAAACAGTTCTGTGTCCTTCTTAAACTGATGGACACAAAACTGGACACAATGTTCCAGATGTGGAGGGCAGAGTAGAGAGGGTGGAGAACCTCTCTCAACCTACTAACCACAACCCTTCTAATCCATCCTGGGATGCCGTTGTCCTTCTTGGCCACAAGAGCATATTGCTGGCTTATAGTCACTGTTGTCCACTAGGACCTCCAGGACCCTGTATGCTACACTGCTCTCCAGCAGGTCAGTCCCCAGTCTATACTGGTACCTGGTGTTGTTCTTGCCCACATGCACTACTCTACATGAATCGTAATTGAATCATTAAATTCCTCCCTACCCAACCCTCCAGACTGTCTAGGTCCTGCTGAATGGCATCACAGCCCTCTGATGTGTCAGTTACTCCTCCCACCTTGGTATCATCAGTAAACTTGCACTTTAGTCCCTCATCCAAATTGTTAATGAATTTATTAAATATGGACTCTGCTAGATACAGGCCTCCAACTAGACTCAGTCCCAGTGACTCTCTGGCTTCTACCTGCAACCAGTTCACAATCCACCTCACTGTCTGATTGTCCAGACTACAGTTCCTCAGTCTGGCTGTGACAAGGCTGTGGGAGTCAGTATCAAATTCTTTACTGAAGTCAAGATAGACCATGTCCTGCTTGTGTCTTTACTTCTTGGAGAATACTAAACTCCAGCACTTCATGGTCACTGAATACAAAGTTGCTCCAACTATTCACATCACCAATAAGTCCTTAATTTGTTTATATAAGGTTCAGCAGTGTACCTCTCATAATTTCTTCCACCACTTGTATGAGAAAGTTATCCTCATTGCATTGAAGGAACAGTTATTAGCCTACCCCTTGACTCTTACCCATAAGCTTGCAACTGGTATTTCATTCTCTCCTATGCAGAACTTGATGCATTTCAGATTCTCTTTCACATTAAGAGCTTCTCCACTTAGCCTCTCCTTGAATAGTATATAGACACCCAAGAGAGCATTCCAATCATTCAACCTATCCTACCATGTCTCAGGCAGTTGAGATGTCTGAAGAGCATGTTTTATGAAGAGTGGTGGAGAGAACTGGGGTTTTTTAGTCTAGAGAACAGGAGACTGAGAAGAGACCTTATTGTTCTCCACAACTACCTACAAGGAGGTTGTAGCAAGGCTGGTGCTGGTCTCATCTCCCAAATTACTAATAATAGCATGAGAGGATCTGGCCTCAAGTTGTGTCAGGGGAGGTTTAGATTGGATATTAGGATGAGATTCTCTAATGGTTAGGCACTGGAAAGGCTGCCCAGGGAAGTAGTGGAATCACCATCCCTGCAGGTATTTAAAAACCAAGTAAATAGAGCACTTGAGGCTATGGTTAGGGAGATGTTGGGATGAAAACTGGACTTCAAAATCCTGGTGTTCCTTTCCAACCATAATGATACTATGATTCTGTGGCTCCATTACCAGACACAAATCTCTATTTGTTCCTGTTTGTTTCCCATACTGTGTGTGGGCATTCACGTACTGGACATTTTCAGAAGTTAGTGAAGCATGTAGGTTTATCTAGAAAGGAGTAGGACAATATACCATGGTCTTATACAGCTCTGGATTAGTTTGCCTTCTGGTTCTTTGCTAGGTGTATTCCCCAGAGTTTTAATATTTGAATTTCAATATTTGTTTCCTTGGCAAATACATAAAACATTCTGTCATAGCTAATAATTCTTCCACAATGTGTTACTCAAATCAGTTAACTGCAATGAAATCATAGCCCACTCGTTGTACAGTCATTGATATTTGAAAGTATCTTCAACATCGTGTGTCCATGGGTAGTAATCAAATCTTTTGCAAGAAAGGAAAATTATTTTAAATTTTAAATTTTTATTTTAAATCATTTTAAATTTCTAATTTAAAATGTAACTCTCTTCTAAAAAGAACTAGTATAATACAGGGCAAGGAAAATGTGACACAGACCACTGGAAATAAATGGAATTGGAATGGGAAATATCTGAGAAACAGGATAGAGATCTGTTCATATGCAGGAGGAATATGCAGGTGTAATTTAGTGTTGGATTTATTTTGAGTCAACTGTAATTTTTGTGCATTTACTTCCAGTGACAGAATATTTAATAAATCCTTATTCCACAGCTATGTGATTTAATATGCAAGCCCAAGTTCTGCTACGGTTTTTAAGAATCACATTATAAAATATGGCATTTTACCATGGGATAGCTTTTAAAAAACTTATTTTTCAATAGGCATTTGTGTCTTTAGAAGGTCACCTCATTCTGCATAAGGAATTAGGTCTTTTATTTTCAGTCATGGACAACATGCATGACTGCAGTCCCACAGATATTTTCATTTTCAGAATATGGATTCATCCACAAAGGCATTATGTATAAGCAAATATGTTACTTTCAATTTCAAAGCATCTCTACAATAATTCCTCTGCATCTCTTTCCTAAACCATTACCCCGAATGTAATTGTTATGGTGCGTAACACCATAGAACTTTGTTGTTTTCAAGAGAAATTGTATAGTTTTTATATACCTATGAGCTCTCTGTGCAGATCTGCCACTGATCTTCTACCCTGCACACAGACTTTGAAATTTGTTGACAGAGGGTATGGTAAAGGTTTTTGGAGACAGTAAAACAATACTTCTGTGTTCATAGAACATTAATTTACTCTAAACGGTTTGTTTCACTTCTGGTCTGTTCTTTATGTATAGGCACATAAATTTGCAGTTCCTTAACTTTCTCATGTTCAGGAAGCACCTGCAAAATGTCCTCTCTTGCACTGTTGTCAGTAGTGGTTCATATGACATGTCTTGTTTGGCATATAACCTCATTCTAAGACAAAGTATGTTTAAAACATATTTGCATATTGGAAAAGAATGCAGGTATTTTAATCATCATAAATTTTAGTGGAAGTCTGCAACATCTGTATTTAACCCAAACTGGCTTTAGTATGGCATAACAAAGTCATAAGCATCCGTTAAACTCCAAATCCAAGCTAGTTGTGACTTATGCCTTTTCAGCAAAATATTAGTATTTGGCCAATTTGTCCCAGCTCTACTGACTAGATAATCCTGATCTTCTTTTTTCTTGTTTTCAACTAATTTGTATTGGTATAAAAACCCCTGCCTTTAAAAGGCTACCACAGCCTCATTAATTACAGACACTGTATTAAAACTCATGTTCTGCACGTTATGCATAGAGAAAGATGCATCATGAACTGTCTCATTTGTTTGGCCGATTCCTGCGTAAGCAAGATAATTATTCCCCAAACTCCTACGTTATGGCATGCAATCTTACTACAGTTGTTTAATTTGCACTGACCTACAATGAGGGACATGCAAGAAGGCTTTCAGACCTCTTTATACCTGTAGAAAAAAGGCAATCATGCTTAGCTTTTGCATGCATGTTTGAAGTGTAAGCTAACCTTGTACCAATATTAGGTTAAATAATTTCTGTGTCTGTAATGTTGACTAGTATGCTTGACGATGAAGCTCAGGTACATTCATTTTGCAGTATCTGCAGATTGCCCCAGACAACTTTGAACTTTGGGTACTACTAGATGCGATGATACCCCATAGCACCGGACAGCCTCATAGCCAGAATTTTTACCTATATTTTTTAACATATTTTGCATTATGTGCTGAACGTTGTAGTATGATATCCAAGGTTAGGCATGGAGACATTACATTTATTGCAGTTTTGAATTCAGCCTGAGGAAATGAGAGTCCCTACGACAACTTTTGATAAGCAACCTGGAATTCTGAGTTCTCTCCAGTTTTACTTCTGGAAAATGGGAGTGTCTGCAAATAAGCTTATTTGGGTGAGGGGAAAAGCCAGTGCATCATGTTTCCTGTTTTCTGTATGTGAGGGTTTCTTTGGAGATGAAACATTCAGCGCTGGAGCTGAGTATGCCATTAGCCATGTTGTACCCTGGAGCATGGTGATGAAGAACATAGTAGGAATTTGGAACCTCAGAAATCAACAGAGGAGAAGTTTGTTTTCAAGACCATGATGTGATAAAATGGAGGACGAGAGTCCCATCTGTACCTTGTGAAAGTTCCTTAAAGGAACTGCTGGTATGAGGAGGTAAAAGCCAGACTAAACTATGACCAACATGTTTCTACAAGGGAAAGAACTGCTAGATGTTTCTCCCTCCTAAGGGAAAGGAGCTAACAGCTTGGGCCAGTTGTATAAGAACTTGTAATTAATCTCTTTAGGTCTTACTGTTGTGGATTAAATTTTGTGTGAATTAATGTGTTTCGTTGTTTTTCCCAAATTGATCTAGTCTTTGGTTTTAAACCATCCTTGTGGGTTTTTTGTTTGGTTTGTTTGTTTTTTTTTTTTTTTATTTCAGCCGTTTATCATACTAACTAAATTAATTAGTTAGTCTCTTCTCAGATCTGGCCAACTGATCATCTGACTATACATTGGATATATGCCCTTAAACAAAACATGATGTAGCAGAGCCATGCCCAAGTGAAACATAAACTTATACATGAACATAAAAAATGTATAAATCGTCCAAATTCAGAAAAAAAAAAATATGATCAATAACTGGCACATATTCTTTGAATGGAGATAACAATTGTCATTTGAGAACTTATCCCTTTCTAAATTTGAATAATTTTAATCTGGAACTAACAAACTGCTCCCAATGAAGTATTTGTTCCATAAGTGTCAATGGTCTCCAGGGTAGCCTGCTTTATCTTTTGCTTCTAGTAATTTATCTTGGTGCAGAGACTGTTAATGCCAGTAAGGAAAGAGCAGATGTGCAGTCCTGCCTTTTTCTTATCTCAAGTTCAACTTTTACCTCTCAGAAATGTGAACATTTCCTATGGCTTTTTGGTTGCATCCTAATTTAGCAGGGTTAGTGAATTAAAAATAAAAAGCAGGTCACCCATGGACTGTAGGCTATGAGCAGTTTTGAGTCAGACAAATCAGCTTGTGGTGTGAGTGTCTGTGTAGAACTGCTTTCCCATTTGTTTCGATCACTCTATGTTCACTGGGAGGAAAAGACATTTTTCTACATTATATTTTAATTGATTTCATTAGATCCATTTTTTTTCAGTCTTCCATTCTTGTCCTGATCCCCATTCTTGGCTGGAGAGGGCTTATCTGGTGATACAGAAGCTTCTAGAATTTAGCCCCAGCTACGGGCTAAATGTAGACACACCAGAAATTGATGGGATACTATTCTGATTAACCAAATTTCATCAATTTTCAAAGAGCAAACATAATTCACATAAAAATAGTTGAAGCACTCTTCATATCAGTACAGTCTCCAAAAAGTTAAATACAGAAGTAAATATACTTTGTTTTAATTTCTAGTAAAAAATTACAAGCTTATTGCTCCCACATGTATATTCCCTCCACAATTTTAAGCATCTGTTTGGTTTTTTTTTTATTTAAAAGTGATTATAACTGGCTTTCCATCAAGAGAAAGTCACAAACATAATTACATTCCAAATGTTCTTCATTGTTCAGGCACTTTCTGAAAACAACTAAAAAGTTTACATTCTCAGAGGACCCAGGGAAAGAAAGGAAAAGTATATTGTATAGATCTGTTATCACAGTGCTGAAAATGTTTTTCAAATGTTACTTAGACATGTGTACCATAAAAACTACATTCCCAGACTGTTGCTGAGGTTTTATTATATCTATGTAAAAAAATTGTTTAACCCGTTACAAGACTAAAAGGTTCAGATTTATGTCATGGAGACTTTGATGCAATTTCTTCCATAACATGCTGAAAGTTAGTAGTTCCTCTCTTTTTTATTGCATATTTGATCATATCTTCCTGATAGATAGTATGAGCCATCTTGAGTAGCAAAGATTATCACATTAAAAGATTGTCATTTTAGTTCTTCAGCTTTTCAGTGGAGTTTTCAATGTGTTATCCAGGATGGTGGTAACTATTCCTCTAGTCCAAATGACAAATGTGCAAAAGTTTGATTCCCTGGAAACATAGATCTGACTTAGTGTTTGGTATGGTTTTAACTCTGCGTATTTAATACTCTGCGTTTGTAAATGATATGTGCATTATTATTTTGATTTATGTGAGCATGTTGAAGAATCATGCAAGGAGAATGCTGATGGAGAAACTGGGAAGAATACTTAGCATTAGGACTGTGAAAAGCACAATTATCAGGTGGAGTCTCTTTCTGTCAGTAAGTGGACATTAAATGAAAAATGAAAGAATTGCTTCAAGTATCAGTTATCAACCTCTGAGAAAAGGCTAAAAATGTACAATGTCTCACCTATGAATAAGAAATAGTATTGTGCTAAGTAACACAAAGAAATAAAAAGGGTGAAATCTTTCAAGTAAATACGTGAATTCAAAAAAGCTTTGAACTAAAATCATGTGAAACTAGCTTTTTCTATAAATTTTGTAAAAATGTAATTTGTGAGGAGAAAAAAAATGCATACAAAGAAAACTTGCAATCAAGAAAAAAGCTAAAGCTATATTTTCCTTTCAGATAGTTGGAAATATTGTGTCTTTACATTGAAGAGAAAAGTAATCTTTCAAACGGTCTCACATATTTACATGCTTTAAAAGTATGACACTTTATATTGCCTTTGATATGTGTCAATTTCAAGGAATGCTGGAGGGGACAAAAGCAGTAACTAGTGAAAAATAATCCTTACAGTTTATACAACTACTGTCTTTTGACTCGATACACAACCCACACTTTCACAGCACATGCAGTAATAACTGGTAAATTCTAGGGCCATTTTGACAGAAATTTCTCAGACTGAATAGGAAGATACAGTTCAACCAACCTCTCAATGACTTATGTAACATTATACCTGAATCATTCCATACATAGTTTTTCATTATAGAATAAGATTTAGCAAATGTGAAAGGAAAATGTTAAACATATATGTATATATTAAAACAAAGAGAGGTATTTCAAATGCTTATCTTAAACAGAAGATTGATAACTATTATGATGCTAAACAAAACTTATTACATACAATAGAAAAAGAAAATAAAAACCACTGATATTTAATTAAAGGCAATGTTACTGCTCATATACTTATAATAATCATTACATATCTCCTATATGCAATAACAAAAACATTTTGTGTTATTAAGTTAGAATATGGAGACGGTTCAAATTAGCAACCAAAATAAAGAAAAAATATAGCATACCTGCATAATGTAACACTGTTAACCTTTGGATAAGTACTAGAAGTTTGTGGATTCTTCATTACCTTCCTCATTCTGAATCTATAAATATATTCATATATATATATATATATTCATTCTGAATCTATAAGTAGCATACCTATAAATAGTAATATGATTTATGCTATTATTTGGTATCAAAAGTGTTGGCTTCAGTCCAGGAAAACAGATTTCTCTCTTGTAGTATACAACTTGGAATGACAGTAGATTTCCTTAACTAGAAAATAAAGGTATAAAAATCCTATGTGAAACAGTTTTGAGAAAACAGTTCTTCCACTGTAGTTAAGCTTGACCACCAGGGGTTGTAAAAATGCTTTACAAGATACAACTAGATCCCATAAAATGAAAAGGATTTGGCATAAAAAAAAAAAAAGAATCAACAAAGACCTTAAGAAAGCTTAGGGAGAGGTGATTCATGCATATTCCAATGGTTGAATGTGAACAAAATCAGAGATAGGTGATTGGAATTTGCCAGTTTAAAACAAAAGCAAAAAAGGAAGATACAGACATTGGGAAATAAAACATACCAAGTAAACAAAGCAAGTTAGCTTTCTATTTACAAGTCTCCCTTTCTGCTTCTCCCTTAACTTTTCTCTTTATATGATTCTCAAGTTTTCTTTTTTAACTTTGGTCTTACCAAATTTCCACCTTCCTTCAAACTTCCATCCATATTTCAAACGATTGGCAACTAAATATTGTTCAAATATAAAAAAGTTTTCTTGAAGAAGAGCTCATGGAAGTGTAAACCCCAAATATTTAATAATTTTCAGAAAAACATAGAGTTGTCTTTCTTGAAAGGACTTTTAAGATCTTCTAGTTCCAAGCCCCCTGAAAGGGTCAGGGACACCTTTCACTAGAGCAGGTTGCTCAAGGCCCTATCCAATCTGACTCCTTGAAAACTTCCAGGGAGGGGACATCCACAACCTCCCTAGGCAACTTGTTCCAGCGTCTCACCACACTCATTTTAAAGAGTTTCCTCCTAATATCTAGTCTGAATCTACCCTGTTCTAGCTTAAAGCCATTTCTTCTCATCCTATCTCTACTCTTCTTAAAAATCCTTTTTCAGCTTTCATATAGGCCCCCTTCAGGTACTGGAAGGCTGCTCTAAGGTCTCCCCAGAGCCTCCTCTTCTCTAGGCTCACTTTCCTCAACTCTTTCAGCCAGGGGTGGTACTCAATCCCTCTGATCATTTTCATGGCCCTCCTCTGGATCTGCTCCAGCAGTTTGATATCTTCCTTGTGTTAGGCTCCAGAACTCCAGGTTCTCACAAGGTTCTCACAAGGGCTGAGTAGAGAGTGGGGATCACCTCCCTCAGTCTGCTGGCTGCAATTATTTTGATGTAGCCCAGGACCCAGTAGGCCTTCTGGGATGCTAGCACACATTGCTAGCTCATGTTTAGTATTTCATCAGCTAGCACCCCCAAGTCTTTTTCTTTGAGACTGCTTTCAAGAGATTCTCCACTCAGCCTGTATTTGTGTTTGGGATTGCCTGACTCTGATGTGGGACCTCACATGTGGCCTTGCTGAACATCATGAGGTTGGCATGGGCCCACCTTTCAAGCCTGTCCACATTCCCTCCAGCATGTCAACCGTACCACACAGCTTGCCAACATCCAAAAGCTTGCTAAGGACATAGTCAATTCCATTGCTCATATAACTGACAAAGATGTTAAACAATACTGTTCCCAGCACTGACCCCTGTTGGATACCACTTGTCAGCGGTCTTTATTGGGACATTGAGCAATTGACCACAACTCTTTGGGTGTGATAAGGTCCAGCACAGCACTGGATATGGGGGATACTAACAGAAGCCATGTGCTTGAGGGGTTGGCCTTGCATGGGGAAATAGTCAAGCTTGCGAAAATAAAGATAAGCTGAGTAAAACTGTAAGAAAGCAAAACAAGATAGCAGCATGCAAGACAGGACTTTTGCAAGCATCCTGCAAGACAGGATTTTTGTAAATAGCCTACCAGACAAGATTTTTGTGCACATCAGCAGGCCCATCATGATGCCATTTATACATGCTCTATCTGGGAGGAATCTATGAAGTTGAATCACTGAATACATATGATTCAAATCATACAACAGGTTAGTGAGGCACTAGGGATTGATTGCCAATTACACACTCCTAACAGTCCACAAGCAAGTGGACAAGTAGAAAAATAAACCCTCTATTTATAAACAAGAAATTGCTAGGATTTGTCAGGAAGCTAACATATACTGGTACGAGGCTCTACCTTTAGCACTGCTAAGGATATAAACCAAGCCCTGGGCCAAGGAATGCTTAAGTCCCTTTGAAATGTTGTACGGCAAACCATATTACATGCTATATCAAGGAGAGGACTTGATCCATGTAGAGGAACAATAATTGCCTCGATATATAATAGTTGTAAGAAAAAAATTAGACCATATTAATAAGTGCATACCCAGACATGGGGACTATGTAATCTTATCAATCATTTTAACCCTGGGAATTTGGTATATATCAAGAATTTTTCAGGAGTTCCACTTCAGGAAAAATGGAGTAGACTTTACCAGGAGCTGTTAATCACCTTCACTGCAATCAAAATCAAGGAACAGCACACCTGGATTCACTACAGCAGAGTCTAGAATGCACCAGATGAACAGTGGACCTTGTAAACTACTAGACCCCTAGTGCTGAAATTGAACACATTTTGTTTATATTCCCCATTATAAATGTTACTCTTGTTGGGAAGAAAATGTTCATTATCAAGTTATTCAAACATTAGCAAATGTTACAAATGCAAAGGACTGCTGGGTTTGTATTGCATTACCATGTACAGGATTTCATCTGCTCTTATATGGAATTGGCCTTTTAATAAAACCTGCGGGCAGGGCTGCCAGCAGACTGAGGACTATAGTAAGGGTCCCTGGTTTGAATTACAAAATATGGGAAATTTGAATTTTATTAGCTGAACAGACCCTGGTACTCTGGAAGTGGGAAACTTTTATGACAGACATGATAATGTCTGTACAGATAAATTTGTTACTGAAGGTAACATTGCAAAATAGGATGGCATTGGATCTGTTCACCTTGAAAGAGGGAGGGGTATCTGTAGTGATTAATCAAAGTTGCTGCACCTACATAAATCAAGAGGGAAGAATCGTGGCTGATCTTTAAAATATATGGGACAAAGTGATAGTTTTACATGCAGTAGCAAAAGATAACACTTCCTTGGATGGTGATAACTTATGGGAAAAGCTGACCTCTTGGCTTCCAAACATACTATGGTTAAAATGTTTTTTTTGTATTTGTGGTTGGACTTGTTATTTTAATTGCTTATTTTAATTGCTTTTACTTGTACAATCATACAATGTATTTTTTGGTGTTGCAAGAAAAATCTAGATAATTAGAGAGATTGGAAGTAAAATAGAATCAAACATCTGGTAGAAACTGGAAAATACTTTGAAAAAACATTAGCTGATAATGAAGATCTATGAGTATAGCAAAATGATTCACATTGTACATAGAAAAGGGAGGCATTGATATGGGGAAAACTAACTAAAACAATGTACTTGAGGGGCTGCACAGGTGAGCTTGTGAAAATAAAAATAAGCTTAGTAAAACAAGGCAACAGCCTGCAAACAAGGTGATAACTTGCAAGACAGGAGTTTTGTAAATATCCTGCCAGATAAGATTTTTGTAGATGTCTGGAAGCCCCTCATGATGGTATTACATATGCTCTATCTAGGAGGAGTTTATGAAGATGAGTCACTGAATATGTATGATCATATTGTATAAATGTGTGATCTGAATATGGAGTCAACACACGTCATTGGCAAGGAAAGACCCCTGATGCTATCCAGCACTGCAAAATAAAAGAATGTCTGTTAAAAATTTTTTTTTAAGTCTTTCACTACATCAACCTTTTCTAGTGAGTTCCTCTTGGAGGAGGAAGCTGTTATCTACACATTCCAGGAACCAATTAGTTTGCTGGTGGTCTGCTGTGTTGTCTTTCCAAAGATGTCAGTGTGGTTGAAACCTCTCATGGAGAGCACAGATTGTGAAAGTGAAACTGCTTTGATCTGTTTATAGGGGGGCCTCATCCACTTGGTCTACCTGGTCAGGTGGCCTGTAGTAGATCTCTACTATAATGTCTCCTTCTGTCAATGTTTAGCACTAGACAAGTGTTTTGCTTTACTGTACAGAAACTATACTCTTGCCATTCTCAAACATGGAAGGAAAATGTTGCCATTTGAAAATTATTAAATTAGTCAACCCACTACAGAAGACAATAAAAAAATTACAGAAACTGGAACTGCAAGTATTAAGACCTTACTGAGAAATAAAGAAAAAAAAAAAGGAAATAAAAGGAAAAGGATTAAAAACAAAAAGAAAATAAGACTTGAATTCACCCCCTTGAAACCAGCAACTGTACTCCTCCTATTTCATGCCTTTTCTTAGGCTGCAACCTCAAAAAAACCTGATGGTATCTAGGCCTTCTCTTAGCCCAAACACCACCTCTTGAAAAAAAAAATTATCCCCAGAACCAACACATTGTTGTTGTGAGAAAAAGAAAAAGAAAAAGAGAAGGAGAGAAAAGCAGTTACTTATCACAGGGGAAAAAGGGGGTGAGGTGGGGGAGAAGCTGTGGTGGCAACTGCAATGATGGCTATCCTACACAAACCCCTGGAGAAGCAGAGAGGGAAAAAATGTACCAAGAGAATAGAAGTGGTGAGTCCCTTCTCCCAAAATTATCCAGAAAAACCCTTGATACTCTGTTTTTCCAGCCATTTTGCTGTAAACACTCTGAATGATGCCACAGATCTCTCTGCTTAGCCCCCCTTTCCCCTGCCTGAAGGAATTCCAGTGACTGAGGGAGGTGCAAATTCCTGTATGCTGGAAAAGAATTTGATTCAGGAATACCACAGACAAATGGGGTTTCACTAAACCCATGATACCCTCCAAAGAAAGTCAAATAGCTTGGATACCAAAGCCCTGGCCACATCACCACTCCTTCAATCATTAAGTGATTTGCTTAATTGGATTAGCTCTTGCAAACCCCTTCTCTTTAACTGGGTGGACTTGTGAAAAAGCAACTTGTGTCCCCAAGTACTTCATCATTGCTCCTGTACCTTGTAGTCCTTCTTGATGTTCTTTATATTTCTGTCAGCTGCATCGTTGCTGCTCACATGAAAGAGCAGCAGCAGATAGCAATCAGTGGGATGTATAATGTCTGGCAACCTCTCTATTAGTGGGTTCCTGGTAAGCAGCACACCTCTCTAGACAGTGGGTTGGGATGGCTAATCCGTGCCTATGTTCTCCCTAAATAGGCCTCCATTGCTATCACCTGTCACTATTTTTTCATTGCTATAGTGGTTATAAGATGGGGAACTATTTTCTGTAGGCCTTGCTTAGTCTTCCACCAACATAAGGCTGACCTTATCTTTTCTGTTAAAATTCCATGAAGTATGTACCTTGTAGGACCAATATATAGATATATAGGATAGAATCTGGTGCAAAAAGAAATGTGAACTCTGAGTGTTGCATTTTGATGTTTAGCCCATCTTTAGCAATATTCATCCAGCTGCTGAATTCCAGGGTTATTAAATCCCTGTTTGATTTTAAACAAGAGGCACCCATATTTCTGCTTTTGATGTGGCTGAGATTGCTATATGCTTGTCTGTACAGACGGAAACAACATCCATCCTAAGTACCCTCATATGAGTCCAGCCTGGCACTGGTGCTCTAGTGAGTTGGTCCCATGCAGAATCCAGACACCTACCCTGCCCCTTCTTCACTCTTCTCTCCTGAACAAGGGAGTGCAAGATAGAATGAAGGTGAAAAGCAAAAACTGCATGTGCAACCAAAGCAGAAAGACAAATGCATTGACCACTTCCCATCAGCAGGCAGAAGTCCAACCAGTTCTTGGAAAGCAGCGCTTCAGCACATGTAACATTGCTTGGGAAGATAGGTGCTGTCATTCTGAATGTTTCTTGTTTCCCGCAGATTTTATCGGTGACAACAATGTGATATGGTATGAAAAACTACCTTAGTCACTTGAGATCAGCTGCGTCCCATTCCAGTCTCTTATTCACCCTCAGACAGCTGACCTGTTTTTAGGAAGTAAGAATGGAAAATCTTGATGCTGTACAAGCCCTTAGAAAATTGATGTCATATCACCACTGTTTTGTCAAAAATGAATAGCATGGCATCAAGTGGGCTTCTATGAATAAAGCTAATTTCTTAAAGTCATTTTATCTAGACCTATTACAGGGGCTTAAAGTCATGACCCACAGTAATTCACTCGTAGCATGACTCAGCAATTTCTTGTACTTATTTGAGTATGGCTAGTAATTGTTTATGAGGTTCAGTATTTAACACAGACAGCTTAGTCATGAGGACAAATCTAATGCTTTAAAAGCATGCAATAAAATACTGACATCTTTAAATGAATGCTTTAATTACCCTGTGAAATTGGAATAGTGTTCAGCATTTTCTTGCATATGTCCTCTGTTTTGATCCAATCCCTAGGCTGCTAAAGTCTTTCTCCATGCTGTTTACAATACCCTCCAGTCTGACACTTTAATTAGGAATTATGACCTTTATTAAGCAGAAGAGAATGAAATTGAATCTACTTCTCTTGTTTTGTGTGTATACTGAAAGATACTGTTCTGTCTTCCATTTGAAATGTGGAATAGAGGGTAAAAAACACATATCCAGGACATGAAATTTTCACCAGGGGCTAAATACATAGAATCTTGCATAGAAATACATAATATCTGGCAAGCCTTTTCTGTATCTCAGTTTTTAGGTCTTTTGTTAAAGTATATTTTGTTGAGGCTCACAGAAAAGAGTTTTTTGTTTTTACTATTTTGTTTAATTGAGAAAGAAGCAAACACCCTCCCTTCCCCCCCCCTTTTCTTTAATATAGTAAAGATTTAAAATTATCATCTTTAAGATGCTTTGTAATCAGGTGTTTTGACAATTTTGTAAGGCTAATTGATTGTTTCATTAAGATGTGAAAAAAGAGTTACGGGAATGAAACCATTACAGATTAGAAGCTAAAGGAACATTACTCACATAATGCTGCATGAAAGTGGATGTGAAAGCTCTATTTTGTTGTCTACTATTCTTAGCATGTGTAACTATCCTAACCTAGTCATTAAAATGGAAATGTTTGGGAAGAAATGGAATAAATTCTGTTTGCAAAGCAACAAGTAAAGATTTTAGGAGAGGGGTGGAATGTAAAAGATGTAAAATGGAAAATAGATGTGCTTTTAAAGGTTTGGCTTTTTTTTTTTTCTTTTTAGCTTGTAATTGAAGAAGTTGACAAAGCACTTAATTGTTTTTAATGCTGCAGTTAGATTTATTTTAATTAAGGTTTTTTGGCAAAAATTTCTGAGGTCATTAATAAACCAATAAAACTCTGAAAAGACAAAAAGTGGATAAAATGTGCTTTTAAATGATTTGCCATATTGGAATTTGGCAGCTTATAATATGTTTATAATATAACCTCACTATTGATAATATAGTTTAGTTCAGATAAAGCAGTATTATTCCTGAATAACATTTGTGTTTTTTGAAAACTATAAGCATAACCATGTTTTATGCAAATTATTTCTTAGGCAGTTTTGCTAAGATTAGAATCTTAAATAAATTTGACTACTGAAAAAAACCCACAACACAATTTCATATTTTACGCACTGTTGTTCTTACCACAATTGTGACTGATTTAAAAAGCCTGAAAACATTATGACACTCTGTTTGTATTGTTCATGCCTTCCATAAATATGTATTTATACTCAAATCTGCATGCTTATTTTTATACTCAATTCTGTATACATATTTGCACATGATGCTGTGAAAACATTGCATGCAAATTTGACATACAGTTGTATATTTACTATTCTGAAAATCTATTCTTAGCTGTCACAGTGTGAAATTAGATTGTTGGAATGTGAAAATACCAGTAGACATACACTGTGCCATGAAAATATATATATATATTTTGGCAGCTGCTTGTCAGTGCTTATTTAAGTACTGAGGTTAAATCCTTTTTCCTTTGGGGAATGCTGATTGAGAAAGTTTTCAATGTCATAATAATTTTCTTTATTATTTGCAAATAATAAATATTTAGCCACAAATTCTTTTTAATGTGCACTTCAGTAACTTCTGAGTGCTAAATGATACTAGGTTTTATTGAAGTAGTGCAGACAGTATTAGCATGCTCTCTTGTCACTTCCCTTTTGCTAAATTAGATCACTGATCCACAGTAGTAGTTAGACATGCCTGCAAAGCTGTAGATTATTTTAGTGGGTATCACAGGGCAGTGTATGATACATGTCACTGAATCACTGTTTTCTTAGCACCTTATTCTGACCCCTTGAATATAGCAAGCCTTCCTCTTCTCTTCACTGATCCTGGCTTGATTGTACAGTTAGTCCAGTGCAGTACACATGGGTCAAGTCCTGCTAGCCCTCTGCTTTTTCCATCTGCTATGATGCAGTTACCACTGCCACATCTCAATGTGCACCTGTCTGGGCAAGTAGCCACCTCTGGGTATCCTAAGTTTTCAGAGATCTCAGGTTAGAATAATACCGACTCCCTTTGACTCAATCCCTGGAAATATATCATCACCATGAGCAAACTGAGCTCTGTTTAAATACATGCTCCTTACTGCTTGTTTAATTTCTATGAATCAAGAGCTTTAGTCCAGACACTGAATTCTAATGGTAGCAACTCTTGTCAGTGTGGATCCCTGTGGGGTGGTTTAGCATTGATTTTGCCTTAGTAGCATTGCAGATGAAAAGGGGTCTGGATAAAATGAACCCTGCTCTCTTCTGTCAAGCTAATGTTTTTGTATGGGATAAACAAGAACTCCAGGGAAAATAAAATGTAAGGACAGTATGTTTTGAAATTCCGTGGGTGATGACTTATTGCGTTAATACTTGAACTGCAACAGGGTTGGACTGTGTGACTTTTAAAGGTCTTTTCCAAACTAATGCACTATATGACTCTATGAAATCAGGGAAAAATATTAGGTTTTGAGTCTAGAACACTCAGAATTTGACAGTCTGTGACAAAATTTTTGCATTAGATTTGCACTGTTTATCTCTAGAAAAATAGTTGAGTGATAGAATACTTACACTGCTTCTTTGGCATTTTCATAGAAACATAGAATCATTAGGGATAGGAAGGGACCTTGAAAGAGCATCTAGTCCAATACCTCTGACACAGCAGGATCACCTAGACCAAGCTGCCCTGGAACAGATCCAGTGGGTCTTGAACATCTCCAGAGAAGGAGACTCCCAACCCCCCGGGACAGCCTGTTCCAATGCTCTGTTACCATCACTGTGAAAGTTTCTTCTAATATGTATATAGAACCTCCTATGTTCCATCTTTCACCCATTGTCCCTTGTCCTATCACTAGATGACCTTGAAAGAGCCTGGCTCCATCCTCCTGACACCCACCCCTCACATGTTTATAAACATTAATGTGGTCACCCGTCAACCTTCTCTTCTCCAAGCTAAAGAGACCCAGCTCCCTCAGCCTTTCCTCATAAGAGAGATGTTCTACTTCTTTCGTCATCTTCGTTGCTCTATGTTGGGCATCCTTTAGAAGCAATGTGTCCTTCTTGAACTGAGGGGCCCAGAACTGGACACAATATTCATATGCACTTCCCCTTGTTTTTCTTTTGTTAATATTTAAGTTATTTTGTATCATAAGTAGGGCACACATAAAGGAATGGATAAGCATGCTGCCCACACATTTGAATTTTACTTTCAGAGGTTGTCGACTCTTGTTCTTGAGCAGGACAGTAATCTATGTGTTCTTATTTAGGATTATTTTGTGCCAGAAAGACAACACCTATAGAGCACAGAAATTCTGTGTGAGAAAAAGACACTACTGTTCTGTTCCCAGAATACTCACTGACTTCTTGTGTGACCTGAACTACAGAATTTATCTGTGTATAAAATGGGAGTAAAAGTGAGAATATTTAATACCTTACAGGGTTTTTGGTGGACTTCATTAAGTTATGATTCTCCGAAACTTAATGCATGGTGTGGTACAATTCCTTGTGGGTATTTTTTTCTTGTTAAGTGTAGATAATTTTGGAATGAAGTCAGGTGAAAACATGAACCAGATTTGCTCATTTAAAGCAATCATCCATGAGTCAACAAGGAGTACAAAATATTGCCACAATTCTGCCCTTTAAACTGATCCTAACTTGTGTTGTAGATCTACTGGGTGAGATCCACAAAGGAACTCATAAAAACACAATTATTTTGCAGATGAACTCTTGAACATTGTCCAGACAATTAAAGAGCTTAATCTTGTGGATAATCTGATCAGGATTAAAATGTTTATTGAGATGTCTACCTTTAGTTGATTGATCTTAATGGACAATCTTCACCTGAGCTTGAAGCCAGAGGATGCATCACCACTGTTCACAAAAATTCTGGTACGCTATAGTAAATTTTCCTGGTTCCACAGACTTCACATTAAATATACTGATTTGCAACAGTTTCTGCCCTGTTGCAATAAGGAGAAAATTAGTGCTAATGATGCTTCCTGTAAAAAGTTGTTCTTGGTTACCTTGTGCATTTCAAACTACTACAGATTGCTACACTAGCAAACACTTTCATGGTTACAGAGTAATGACACACTGATCATAAAGCAGAACAAAGCAAAACATTGTCATCCTTTTCCTTTTCAAGCATCTTACTGCACGTAGATATAAATATTTATCTTCATACCAAAAGGGACTTTGAATGGTCATTTGCTGTAATGTTGTCATCACTATAGGCCCTGAATGAATACCACGTTTATTACTCATTAATATCTATTGGGAACATGTTTGCCTTTGATAATATGTAGGAATACAGGCAGCTCAGCACTCACATCTGTAAATGGGATTTGAGTGATCACTGATGGTACTGGTTGCTACTGGTACAGTACTAAAGCACTGGAGAGGAAGGAAAAGGTGGTGGGGAAAGAAAACACAAACCAAGAAAGGGGAAAACCCGTAGATGCTTCTCAGCTTTCACATCTGTTCCTGAGGTGCTGGTGGTGCCCTGCAGTGCTGCTTCTGGAAAAGGATGCAGCAATAGCTCTCCACAACCTTTTCTGAGAGGCAAGTCTGGCAATGAAACACACTTGTTTCATAGGGCTGCACTGGCATTGGAGGAGTCCCTTACTAAAAGACAATGCAGGCAAGTGTAGATGAAGGAGAAAACTGAAACTGTGCTTACTCTCCCACTTGTGCATGCCTCATGGCATATGCTGGGGCTTTGCAGAAATGCTCAGGTTGACACAGTGTCTGGGACATAGCTTGGTCGAGACAGAATTTATTCTTACCTCTCTCCAGACACACACACACACACATTTGTAGGATACCTGGTACACCATGAACAAGGCATTACTATGTTTTCTTGTTGAACCAGCAGTATTTAGTGGCCTTGAAGGATGTGCTAAAGATGGATCTTCTTCTATCTCCTCTTTTCCACCAGCACTCTGCAAGATCTACCACAATTTTTTCCTTCAGGTACTCCACAGGCAAGATAATCATAAAACAACAGGAAAGATTAAAGAGCTTTGTGATAAGCAAAGTTGATTTAGTGCTTTAGATATTCACCAGTGAGGTAAGTGAACTATTTCCTTGGGTATTTTTACTGAGAGTTGACACGGGGAAGCTATGTATCCTGGCATTCGTAATTCAGTATTCTGCTGTTATACCATCCAGGAAGGATAAGGATCCTTTTATCTCTCTTCTGCTGCCTGTGTCAACAAAGAACGTTTTCTAATTATCAGGAAGATCTGCAGGACAAAGGAGCAAGAGAACCAAGTATTATTAGTGACATTCAAGAAACATTCTAAACTTAACAATTGTTAAGGAGTACTTGTTTATAAAAAAAAAATCTGTTCTCTCCAATGAGAGCAACAGCTTTGCCATCTAGAGAAATCCCGTGTCTGCCATTCCTCAGAGGACATGTCTGTCAGCCTTTTGACCACCTTTAGTGTCCTCCTCTGAAATCTTTCAAGGATCTTCACATCCTTTTTAAGTGTTGAGTCCAGGATTGCACACTATACTCAAGGTGGTGTTGCACTAGTGCTTTACCTTTTCTTCTAGGATGACCACAATTGCTAGAGTCTGTATGGTATAAATGTCCTTATGCACACAGTCTGAATATAAAATTTACAGGATCACTTACCCTAGGACATGGCCACGACGGACAAGGGCAGCTTCAAGGCCTTCTGGGTACAGTGATTGCCTTGAAGCTAGAACACCAAAGGCTTCCTTTGAATGATGCTAGGAGGGAGGAGAGGCTGAGAGGGTTGTGACTGTTTAGCCTAGATAGGAGGAGGCAAAGAAGAGATCAGATCAATGCTTATAAATATGTAAAAGGTCTGAAGATAGTGGATGGACTAGGACAAACCTCCTGAGCCTTTGGCAGGAGATGATGGGGGTTGGAGTCCCAGGGAGGGACTTATGAGCACCCAAGGACCCTGATAGAAGTAGACTTCCAAAGTTTTCAAGCCATAGAAAGTTAAATATGGTCACTGAGTTACTGTAAAAAGTTCTGGGTACATCAGTATCGCTGTTTTCTTTCCTCACCACACAAAATGATCCTTGGAGAAATCATGCTCTGCACTATGGAAAAGGAGTCATTCGTGGCTCCAGCAGGTTTGCCTATGGCATCCTTGTTCCACATATATAGAACACACACCTTCTTCTCAGTATTCTGCAGCTAGAATTTCATTGGAGTTATTCTCTGGTTTTGGTCTAGCATTACATTCAACATACTGGCTTTGGCAGGTGGAAATGTTTGTTTATAAATGGTGTTGATGTACTTGTCAGAGAAAAAGTGTTCTATATTTCCGTTCCTACAATTCTTGGACTACTAATGTCTTTGCAGAGACAAAAGGAGTGGGTCTCGTCAGAAGGGGAACCAGACAAGCAGTTATATATTGTAGGTTGGGAGTTGCTTTGAATTTAGCAAGAATGGCATAACTTTCTGAAAATTTCTGGAACTGATACATAACAAAGCCGGAAAAATAAAAATCAACTGTATAATATTCTAGTTCCAACAATAACTTAGAAATCTGAGAAGGTTTGTACTAATGTTTCCATTTAATTGACAACACATAGTCATAGTAAGCAGTATTTTTAAGTTATTTTAGAATAGTAATGTGTATCTTGTAATACAGATTTTCATCTAAAATTAGACACAGGAAAACTTACTTGTCTAAAATAAACATGAACTGTAAGAAACAGAAGAAATACAGGTCATCAAAAAGCAACACTTTGTGGTTTTTATAATAAAGCACCTATTCTGGTCCTTTCACATATTACACTTCAAAGCATCAGCTTCTTGTCTATACTGAATAATATGGTCTCCATAAATGCAAGGCCATAATTTTTCTACATGCCTTCCTCACAACCCTTGGTTAGTGCAGCCAAGGCTTCTGTCAGCATTAATGACCCCAGAGGCTCAAAATTGTTTATGAAACCAAGTCAAGGATTGTTAAAATTTGCCCAGAATAACTTGGACCTGCAAACATAGAAAATGTTTCAAAGTGCTTAAAAGAAAAAAAGTTTTGTCTAATTATCTTAGTACAGTATAACAGTATAATGAAAAACATCCAAATGAATTCCAAATCTGGTATTGTATCATTCAGTGATGAAGTATCACTAAGCAAATAATTGTCACTACTGAGAGCAGAGTCTGAAAATGCAGTCATTTAAAATGGACAGACATTGAAGCATTGCTCTGTGTGTATACCTATATATGTGTGTGTGTGTGTGTATACATATAACTGCAGTAACCACTATTTGTATATGTATATATATATGAGTGTATGTGTGTATATATGTATAACTAGAGTAACCACTGTTTTGTGGTTACTGAAGGACTGAATTATACTCAGCAGTGACCCAAACAATACTGAATGACTTAATGACATCTGTTGAACTGCAATTTGGCTCTGAAAATAGCCTCTGTAGGATGTTAAAGGGGTGTCACTAGCAAGCAATTTCCAATTCAGAAGGATGTTGCAAGTTAAAAAAACTTAGAAAGTATGCTATGGCTCAGAACAATTTCTTTGCATCTGATGTAAACTGTAGGAAAAACTTGACTGATTAAAAATAATATTAAAAGCCTCTAATATAATAAATGCAGAATGTTTCTTCAAAAGAATGACAATAAGCATCACTCTTGCAAAATTCTTTCCAGCAGAGAAGCTCAGTTTTGATCTTGCTGTGATGGCTATCTACTCCCAGAACCTGCAGAGAATATTTTTTTAACATCAGAATGCTTGTAAAGCCTGGAGAGTAAGGACTTTGATGGATGAAGGTCTTTTGGAAGCTTGACATTCAGTTTGTGGGAAGGGTTAGAGAATACAAGCAGACTGTTGTAAAGGAGGGCTTGGAAGGAATTACATGTTAGCCACAGCTCTCAGATCTGTTTGAGAGTCAGGAACTTCATTCCAAGTCCTAAACATGGATGAGAACAGAAAGCAACAGAAATGAGATGTTGGTGATCTTCATTGATACATCTTTCTGATCAAAAGATACCTACCATCCTGTGAAATTATCTTGTGGTAATTTAGTTTCTGCTCCTTTCTTTGACTAATGTTAAAAAGGGCGCACAGTTTTACAGAAAAATGTAGGTTATGTTCAGCTAGAGTTAAGATCACATAATTACATTTATTCTAATGATGTGATTTTCAGAACCATGATCTTGTTAAACTTTGATATATGAGAATAAACTCTTTCCGAGTGCCCTTTCAGTTTTCAAGTACATTTCTGAGAAACGTTGTTCAGGTGTACTTATCTGCATGGTTAATCTCCATGATTTTTCTTTAGGGAAAGATAAATTCCTGAAATACTTATTTGGAGACTATGATAGAGCACAACAAGGGAAAAGTGAGATTTGTAAAGGGAATATCAGCAAAGTGCTTGCTTGGTCATGTGACAGAAGAGTCTTAACATGCTATGTCAGCTAATATTTACCATAACTAAGTGCAGGAATAGCCACTTTCAGAGACATAAGGTAGTATGAGTAACAGTGGCATTAGTGCTGCATAAAGTGTATGTTTAAGTACATTTTTGAGTAGAAATTTTTGGTCATATCCGAGTGCAAAGAAAGTGCAGCAGAATAGAGTTAACCTTAGAAAATTAATTTTTCAGGCGCTGTCATGGATTCAAAGAACTAAAGAAATACAGAATCATAAAATCATTTGGGTTGGAAGGGACATTTAAAATCATCAACTTCTCCAGATGGAGCATCTACCACATCTCTCCTGCAACGTGCTCCAGTGCTTCAACACCCCCATTGTAAAAACTTTCTGCCTTTTATCCAACCTCCATCTCCTGTCCTTTAGTATAAAAACACTACCACTTGTTGAACACAGCTAAAGTGTTTGTCTCTGTCTTTCTTCTAAGACCTTTCTAAGTATTGAAAAGCTGCAAAAAAATTCTTTCTGGACCCTTCTCTTCTCCAGGCTGAACAACCCCAACTCTCTCAGCATTTCTTCATAGCAGAAGTCTTCCAGCCCTCTGTGTAATACTACAGGTAGGACCTCACCAGAGCAGCATAGAGTGGCAGGATCACCTCCCTTGGCCTGCTGGCCACACTTCTTTTGATGCAGCCTAGGATGCTTTTGGCTTTCTGAGCAGTGAGTGCATATTGCTGACTCATGTCCAGCCAGCATCTCATTCATCTGTACTCCAAGTCTATCTCCTCAATCCTGCAATGCCCCAGTCTGTACTGAGACCAGGACTTTCTTGACCAGGTTGTTGCATTTGGCCCTCTTGAACCTCATAAGTTTCACATGGGCTCATTTCTCCACTTTGTCTGGGTGCCTCTGGATTGCACCCTGCTCTTCAGGCATATCAACAATCCACACATTTTAGAGTCATATGCAGATTTGCTGAGGGTTCTCGTGATCCTACTCTCTACTTGATAAATACATAAAACAGCACACCTTCTTGAGATCTTTGAGGGCCAACACTTATCGTTGACCTCCATCTGGACACTGGGCTGTTGACCACTCTGTCTTGATCCATTCTGTGGATGTCACTATCTTATCAAATCCTCATCCACCAAACAGCCCACCCATCAAATCCATATCTCTCCAGTTTAGACAGAAAAATGTTGGTGTGAACCATGCCAAAGGCCTTACATTGACGGATGACATTCCACTGATAGAGCGACCGAATCACAGAAGAATGCTAGGTTTGTCAGGCAATGCTCCCCCTTGGGGAAGCCATACTTGCTGTTTCAAATTACCCACCCTGTCCTCCATGTGCCTTAGCAGAGGTTCTAGAATGATTTCTTCCATATCATAAAAGGCACAGAGGTGAGGCTTACTGGTCCTTCTTTCTACCCTTTTAAAAAAATGGATGCAATGTGTCCTTTCCTATAACCAGGAACTTCATCTGCCTACCAGGACATTTCAAATATCATGAAGACTGGCATGGCAACTAGATCAGTCAGTTCTCTTAGGAATCTGGAGTGCATCTTTATAGGTCCCATGGATCCTATTCAGATTCCTTATGAACCTGATCTTCTCTTTCAGGGGAAATAACTTCATTTCCCCTGGTTCCTGTCTTATGATCTATCTGTCAAGAGGTGTGGGACAACAGCTTGCAAGTGAAGAGTGAGAAAAACAAAGCTCTCAAGTACCACAGCCTTCTCCTAATCCATTATTAACAGTTTCCCAGTCTGCAACATAGTGGTGTTTATAGGCACATGTATTTGAACAGATGTTGTCATTAGACTAAATAATAGTAACTGAAAAAGTAAAAATAAATAAATAGATCTTGATTCAAGTGTAGAGTAACTTAGGGCTAAAATTTGAAATTCAGAAAATGACAAGTAAATCAGATGGCATAATACTTGACGTGATTTATGACTGCTTACAGTTTGCAAACTCACATTCAGCGTGGCATTACAAACACATTTCAATGTTAAGTGCTAATTTAGCATCTTTTCCACCTGCAAGAAGGCTAACCCAGGTAGATTCTTGTTTCTGAACTGGTGGATTTTTTAGAAATAAAAATCGCACATTAAACTAGTTGTATTTAAAGGACCAAATATTTATCTAAATAAGATGATGCTCGGCATGCTAGATTGAGTAACTGGTTTTGTGTCTATTCATAAATTCTCTTGCCATTCTAACATTTATTTAGCAAGGTAGAACTAAAATCTTTCGGGAGGCCCGATATCTTAAGTGTAGACTCCATGAGAAAGGTAGGGAAAGTGTAACATTCTGATTCACTTAAGAGTTTTCTTCACAAGTGTGTCACTTAGTAAATGTCTCAGATGACAGAAACCTGTGCAACTTCACTTCCATTTCCAGCATTAAAAAATGTCAGGAGAGCCAAATGTCACAGCCAGATGCTTGATGCCATTTTCTCCAATTCCATAGGTTCCTATTCAAACACAGTATCTCAACAGAAGAGAGTAAGATTGTTTTGTTGTACTGAGTAAAAGAAGATTATTCAAAAGATTGTTTATGGAGTGTTTCCAAATGAAGACTACAGGGAGTAAGCTATCTGTCAGAAGCTAATTAGAAAGGTGCTTTGTCCTCACAGAAAACAGAAGATATTTTTTTAATTTCTTTTGGTAGAAGAATAATTCTTGAAGTAAATCAACAATACCCCATGATTTGGTACTAACATCAAATGTTATTTTGCTTCAAATCAAGGAGGGACAGAACTTTCTCACAACCTCTTGATTTTGACAGGTTAAGGAGCTTCAGAACTATTTTGACTGTTTACAAGATAGAAAATGAAAATTATGTCTATTTTTTAAAATCTTATTTGAAAGCCTTGGCCAACAATTCTAAAATATATTGTAAATTTCATGTACTTGTTATACTTTAGAGAATGTGACTTCTACTGTTCTGTGAGGAATAGCTGAGGGTTCTGGGGCTGTTTAGCTTGGAGAAGAGGAGATTGAGGGGAGATCTTGCTCTCTACAACTACCTGAGAAGAGGTTGCAGAGAGGCTGGTGTTAGTCTGTTCTCCCTAGTAGTGAGTGATAGGATGAGGGAAAATGGCCTTAACTGTGCCATGGGAGGTTCAGGTTGGAGGAACCTCTTTATTGAAAGAATTTATTTCTTGAAGAACTTCTTTATTGAAAGAGTTGTCAGGCTTTGGAACAGCTTCCCAGGTAAGTGGTTGAGTTTACATCCCTGGAGGTATTTAAGAGAAGAACATGGTTTAGTCATGATGATAGGGCTAGGGAAAGGTCGGACTCAATGATCTTGAAGATTTCTTTCAGCCAAAACTATTCTATGATTCTATAAAGCTTAACCAGTGGGGTATAAATACTAAAGCTAAGAAGGTGTATATATATGTCCATGCATATACACGTGATCTAAGAACAACATCCTAAATGTTAATAAAATTAATCTTTGATCCAGAGAGAACCAAGATATAAAACTAGATATTTAGCAACAGATTTACCCAAACATGGAAGTATATATGCTCACAAAATAATTAAAATGTTTTATTTCTTCTTAAAAACACAGATTTCATGTCTTTTAACCCTGAAGCTGGACAAAACATTAAGTGGTCTACTTTTGCCTCCATAAATTTAAAAAAGCTGCAAAAAAAAGAGATGGTCTTTTGCTTTGGCTACTTATCCAGTGAAGAGCACTGAAACACTGGTAAATGTATTCAAGAGTGTTCTAAATTTAAGTGATGCACTCTGCTAGTCTGAGCTTCCTTAGATATCCTTTCAAAGAACACTCTTCCAAAGAATATGTCCTCAGAACAGATGTTCAAGAGTGACCAAGAAACCTGTGAAAGTTAGGTTGTCACAGTTTTCCATCAGGTAACATGATAAGCAGTGAAATCCAAAGATCAGAGCAGCTAGAATTAGTAACAAACTTTTACCATATAGCAAGAAGAATGAAATCATCCAAACAAAACAGAATCGTTAAAATGTAGCTAGAAATGTGATTAAGACAGAAATTATTGCTATTAAAAGCTGTAACTGTAGTAAGTGGCTTCATAAAAGGCTTGTGTAAGATGCAGCCATCCTACATAAAGACTTGGCTAGTTTTAATTAAAAATACTAAAGCTGCTTCTGTGCAGCAAGTTTGCTTCATTTATTTCAGGCAGGAGGTGGGGAAATGAGGTAGATAGTTACATCTCTGAAGATTGGTGACATGCGCTGGAGGTATATTCAGACAGAGATCTTTTGTTCTTAATGCTTGGTCTCAGACACAGTCATGAGAGCCATGTGCAGCCCAACCCACACCATGATTCTATGTGTAGAAATCGATACATTTTGTGCACAGGCAAACACATAAATAATACGGTTATCTCTGTTTTATGGAAGAAAACCCCACTTGAGTAAATGAGCCTAACAAACAATCTTTAAATATTTGTTTCTAAGTACAGAACAAAATTTAAGATTAAGTGGGCTGTTAGATTAAATTTAAGTTTTGGCAATATTTCAAAGATGAAATGAACTCACGTTAAAGAAAAGAAGGTTATAATACCATCTTCTTGTTAACTATATGTTCTCCTCTTCCCAAGTCCTACATTTTTAATAACAGAGTTGACCAAAACCTATAATAAGTGATACAAACAGTGAAAAATTCGTGGATTACTGAAATGTGGATCTTGTTTTTGTCCTCAGAATAGAAAGATATCTTACACCACCAACTGCTTCCACGTTGTTAACTCATTTGGCAGCTTGCTTTTTGTTTCTATGTGTCAACTAAGGGTATCCTCAGTACGTACAAAAATGACACCAAACTGGGGGAGAGTGTTGATCTGCTTGATATTAGAAAAGCTCTACAAAAAGAGTTGGAGAGGCTGAACTGATGGGCAATCAATTGTATGAGGTCCAATAAGACCAACTGCTGGTTCCTTCATGTAGGTCACAACAACTTCAAGCAACATTACAGGCTCAGGGAAGAGGGGCTGGAAAACAGTCCAGTGGTAGACACCCCGTGGATGATGGGCAACAACAAGTTAGCCAAGAAGCCAGGAAGTTCTGATACCATGGTGTGTATCAGAAATAGTGTGGCCAGCAGGAGTAGAAAACTGTTTTCCTATACTCAGCACTGGTGAACCTGTACCTTGAATACTGCACTCAGTACTACAAGAAGGACCTGGTCTAGTGAAGGATGTTTCTGCCCCAGACAGGGGTCTCTTCCAACCTAAGCCGTTTTATGTTTCTATATTGTGATGACATCGAAGAATTTGAGTGTGTCTAAAGAAGGGAAACAAAGCTGGTGAAGGGTCTAGAGGACAAGTCTTATGAGGATTGTCTGAAGGAACCAAGGTGGTTTAACCTGGTTAAACTTCCCTGGCTTAGGGGAGACCTTCTTAATCTCTGTAACTACCTGAAAGAAGGCTGTAGTGAGGTGAGGTTTAATAAGTGAGTCAACAGCAATTGCTGCTTTGTAAAAGATAAAATTTTAAAGTTATTTCCCTTCTTTATTCGTTATGCTTTTAATATGCACTTGAAATTCAATATGTTTGGTATAAAAAGGAATTTGCAATCACAAGGGTGTGTCAAAATTGCACCAGAAATCTAAAAGTAGTAGTAGACAAAAAAAATGTAAAAAATTGTAGTAAAACAAACGCAAAAATGTACTCAGGTACACTGAATCAAAAGAACTTTTGCTAACATTGTCTGAGAAGAAGACAACAATGTTCTAACACTAAAGGAATAACTACAAATAAAGACGATTCAAACAAATGAAACTATCAAGCTGTGTACTACCAAGGAAGCTGTGTGTCCTTCTTGTCAATACTTCATTTGTTAATTATAGTGTATGAACTATCACGTGGAAAACTATTTTGAAATACATGAGATACATAGCAGCATAATTTTGTTAATGTCCTAAAGATGTCCCAAATAAACAAGACCCTACCCTGCCAACACTCATAGGTGGAAATTATAGTGTACATGAATTGTTAGGAAATAGTGGTCTGGTGTAAAAGTGTAAGTGTGTAAATGTGTTAAAGTTAGTATCTTTGACAAATACATTTCTCCCTATTCAAAACCCTCTAACAAAGGTCTCACATATACACTTCAATGTTTTAATGGTGCCTACAAATTAAAAACATCCTACTTCAAACAACTTCACAAAAAAAATGTTTTAGATATTTCAATAAAACTCCAGATTCCCATCCATCAGGTGGGTGAGACCTATGGAATACTATTTCTGATATTGGGGAGCAGATAAAAGTAGTTAAACATTTGAGCTACAACAGGATGTTAAGCTTTCTTTAGCTAAGTGTTTTTCTGCATATTCAAGCTTTGATACATTATCAATCCAGGACTACATTTGCTAAAACAAGATGTAGCATTAATGAAATGTATACTTTACAGTATAGTTATATGAAATCTCTTTAAAATAAGATTGAAATTAATGCTTTATCTCTAAGTGTTTACAATCCCTATATAGATAAACATTTTGAATGATTTAAAGCATTTTTTTCTTTTTTTAAATGTTGTTTCAGTTAATGAATCTGTTTCCTGTTCCTGTTCTTTCAGACAATCACATGAGAGGTACTTTAGCACAGGGATGCTTGTGCTAATTCTTTTTACTTCATTATTCTTTGAACATCAGGGCCAATTGCTACATGCACATTTCTGGTCAATCATCAGATTATTTCAAATTCCCTTTGCTTAGTATTGGCATGAGATATTTGTGGTATTTGATGCATTGCAGATCACCAGTATAGGCTGTTGTCATGTTCAAATCTGTCAATGAAGGAAGTGACTCAGGGTCAAATGAAGGGAGTCTTACACCATAGGTCTAAACAAAAATTGAGTTTACTAAAGTTGAAAGATATTTTGCTCAGTAGAGAAGATGCAAAAGTGGAGGAGAGAAAACAGGAAAAAAGAAAGAAAAGGGAAAAATGTCCAAGATCTTTGGCATCCAGTAGCAAGGTCTTGAGTGGTTCATCTCCCCCTTGCTTCCTCAGCTTCAGATTTTCATTGTCTCTGGCAGTCCTATTTCCAGTTTCTTGGTGTGGTGGCAGGTTGTGAGTAGGGAGGAATGATGACTACTTGACACTATTTGAGTCATTCTTTTCATCCCCTACTTCCAGGGGCATTTTCTTCACCCTAGTGATATGGGGGACTTTGTTCTTGGTGACTTCAATAAATCAGTGACAAGTGAGTTCTTTATTGTCTGTCTGAGAAACTGTAACCCATCATGTTCCTTCTGCACAATGATACTCCTGGTAATAAAATGGTGGTGTTTCAGGGCCTTCTTGATCTGTTCTCACCACACAATGCACATGTCTTCACCAGGTATCATTCCCTTCCTCCTTCCTCTACTCAAAAGCCACTTTCTATTAACTTAAAATTGTTTCAACCATCTCACCTGTTGGTAATCAGAGTCTGACCAATGTTGGAGCCTGTTGTTTATCAAGGTATTCAATATGTTAGAATTTTGTTTAGGTACAGTGAAACTGTAATCTCATAATTCCATTAATTCTGTAGTACTAATGTAGAATGGGAAGATGCCTGTATTGCTGACAAACATCTCTATCTGTGTACAATTTACCTCACATGAACTGTTGTATTGTGCGCATGCGGGCTTGCAGGATGTGACGCGATAGGTTCCCTATTCTGCTACGTCAGCAAGAAAGGGGGCGTACACGAAGGGTGGGTCAATGGTATATAAGTGTACGCCACGTGATAATAAACGCCATTTTGCTGTCATCACATCGATGTGCACCTCGGTGAAATGGTCAAGCTCAAGGTCTCCCAAAGGAAAACGAACAGATCGTGTAATATTCACTGCAACACATGAACCTTACATTAATTCAGAAGCCATATGTATTGCTTTCACTATGCTTCCACACAGATGGATACAGAGAACCACACTTTTGTTTATCCATAAAAAGTTAATAAATCTCCAAGACAAACAAAAAAATGCATAGAAAAAAAAATTATCATGATCTAGCATTCAAATTGATTTATTTAATTCCTTAAGTCAATGGGTAAGTCTACACGTATAGAAAGAGATATGTGTACGTTGAATCTTACACCACAAGAGTATACTGCATGCTAGTACCAACTGAGTGTGACAATTGGTGTACTAGATGATTTTCATATGAAAGGCATGTGAACTCATTAAAAAGAGCATGCATTTATCTGGAATAACTTAGCCTATCAGATCTTAAGCTGTTGTTCTTTGTCTGTACCCGTGTGATCTAATGGTACATACATATAAAGCAAGAATGCTTTGATGAATGCTGTATCATAGAACTAAATGAACCCTAAGGTAAGGGACATGTCTCAGGGTCCCTGAGTCTAACTGGCTCAAGCCAATTATATTTTCAAACTGCTTACAGTTACCTTTTGCAATGTCTACATTTTATGTGCTTCAGGAACTATCTAGACTCACAATGTATAGAATATCAACTGCATTCCTTCATGAACAAGAAACTACAGAGGATTGAGAACTAGTTGATTACAAAGGGGATATTTTTAAAAAGCCCTAAATATTTGGAATTAGACCCACTTACTTTCCCAGCAGTAATTACTTCAGAAGACACTTGGGCTTTACTACAAGTATGACTCTAAGATTTTAATACAAAAATTATTGAAAGATTCTTGTATGGCAGAATAAAATCACGTGAGGATGTCTCATAACTGAGATTTTGTTATGTTACAACTGAGGTAACAGCTTCATTACAGAAATCTTGAGAATATGTAAGATTAAATGCATAGATTTTTTTTCTTGCACTTATTAAAATAATTTTCATGTTACATTTCTGAACTAAGCTCCTACTTCTGTGAGTATATACATGTGGAGATTTTTAGGACATTATTTTTCAATAAGAGCTTGTATGTAGCATTGTTTCAATTGTAAGAAATAAGAATGTCACAATAGCAAATTTTTCTGTTTTTGTTTTCTAAAATGTGTGTCTGAAATTAACTGTTTTCCCACTTGTTTGAGTAACTGGAAAAGTTCAAGACAGTTCATGGAAATCAAGGAAAAAAGCATGAAAAGGGCAAACACAGTCTGTTTAGAAGTATACTTTCTGCTTCTTTAATTAAAAAGAGTAAAAAGAAAAAGGGAAAGAAATTGAAGAAAGATATAGCCAAAAGTAAATGAAATATGGATGTGTCTGTACTGTCATACCTGTATGTTTAACTTTGTAACTGTCTGTATAGGAGTTATTTAAGATGAGTCTGTTTGCAAAATACTGGAAATAACATTAATTAGAAATTTACAAGCCAGTATAAATTAAGCATAACTCTGTTGACTGTAATGTCTTTGTATTTGTGGAACAAAGATTGACAATACATCTGAAAATGTAATGTTATAAAACATTAGAAAATCCATTTTATGTTTCAAAGCGATAAGAGATTACAAGCTTTCATGGGAAAAATGTTAATTTCATGTTGTTAAGCCAAATCAGGATCAAAGTGGTTTATTGATTTATTAACAACATGTAATTAACTAGCAATCAGTAAGTTACACATTCAAGATGAATGTCAGTAATGCAGTCAATGAGCCACATAGTAAGCCCTTCAGAAAACTCTGATTAAACACCTCCAGCTCTCTGACCACCCATCTGTAACTAATCCAAGTAAGCGCAAAAAACCTACAGTTTCTTCTGGGGAAATCCCAGGTAATGGATGCTGCTGCTTCTGAGGAGGGGCCTCTTCCCTTCTGAGGTTCCAGGCTACACACTCTCCTGGGGTGGAGCTACCATGTGAACTCCCAGCCTGGCACATATTCTTGGTCCCTCAGCATTTTGACCCAGTGAACAGTGGGACAGGCTGTTTGCAGCACCCCATGTGAGTGTATGCTGCCTTGGCAGGCAGAGGCCAGGAGACCCTGAGTGACTTGGGTGGTGTCACACTAAGCTTTCAGTGCATTTGTTCCTATAGGAAGTACTGTTCCACCACTACAGCATATCATGCCTCTTCTAGACTTCATTTTATGTTGATTCCTTTGCTGCAGAATACTCCAGAATAATTTTTCCACGGATATTTAATGTAACTGATGATTCTATGATTCTTCACAAGACAAATTTTGTGCAAATGCCAAATGTCATGGTTTTGAGCGAGCATTAACATGCACTGTACGTGCATGTTTCTATCTGCATTCATGCTTTCTTGCAGCCTGATTTGTCATGGTTAACAGGTTCTGCCTGAAGCTGTAGTAATGGAGAAAAAATACAATTAGTGACTAATTTTCTGCATCTCAGATTTGCAACTGTTGAAGAATGATAGCTATGACAAAACGTAATGCTTAAAAAAAGAAAAACAGGTAAAATCAAAAAACAGACTATGCCATATGGCCTTTCAACTGCTTATTGTAATTCAGAATGTTTGGTGTGAAATAATTGCATTCTCATGTCTTTCTTTTCAACAGTCTACACAGAAAGGAGTGATCTTAATAAAGGGTTCATCACCTCCATACAACTTGATAAGATTTTGTCAGTTAACCATAAAATGAACCATTTTGGCTTTGCTCCCTCTTGAAACATGCATGGCTTAGTTCAAATCATGACAGTCCCTTGAGTGAACTTACTAGTCAGCAATGTGCTCCTAAATTTCCAGTTCATGGAAAAAATGTTGTGGGTTCTTTTCATTGTTTGTTTGTTTTTATGTATCAGCATTTTTATTTTCTTGGAACACATAAAGGAGTCAACTTCCTACCTTTTAAGGCATGAGCTAATTTGGTCAGCCACATTCTTCTTTGTTTTGGTGTGTAGAAGAAATCAAAGCAATTACTTTTTTTTTACTGCATTTTCACTGTATTTGCATCATCCTTCTTTGGGTAATCATTTTTATGAACTAGTACCGATATTTATTATTAAAATCCAAATGTAATGGAATTTTTCCTCTAGAAAATGAACTGATTTCTTTTTTCCAGTGCTTTACTGGCTTAGGACTATGTCACTGATGAAAGTGACCTCGGATAAAAAATGAAGCTGAGTTTTTAAAATGCATAAAAATTCCTGTGCTGTTTATTACAAGATTCACATTTGTACAAGAAATACCACCAAAGAATCACAGATAGTCTAAGAAAACAAAACCCCTTAAGTAACAAGTATTTCCACATGGTGTATAATCTAAGATTTCCCTCTATATTCCAGCAGGATACTAGTGAGATGGAAATGAAAATCACTGAACATGTCATTGAATTTCCTTGAATGTGTCACAATTACAAAACCAGCTTCTGCTACATAAGTCTGATCTACTGTGAAAATGTACAAATTATTCAGTTGTTCTAGAAATGGCTCATTTGTTACCTACAGTGAGAAACTCTAATGGATGAATCATGAGTTTTACCTCACTACTTTCCCCCTGAATCTGATTACAAGTCCCTTTGTGTCATGCTTTCATGTAGTTTATAAAGGTGTAAAATACATTTCATTTTGAAACAGTTCTAATTCTGCCTGGGATCCCTCAGTTAAGCTAGAAGAAATTCACGAGGCAGAAAGTATATGCAGGAAAAAATCTGTTGAGCTGGGATAACTCACCGTGCTGGAGGATGCAGACTTGTCTATGATGCATAGATATCTGTGCTGAGGGGCACAGAGTGGGGTCGGGGTCATAAAATAGCTGCTGTTGGCTTTTTTAAAAATGCAAATGTATTAGTTAGGGTCAAGGAACTACAATGTCAGGAGCATTTTTTAATCTCCTTAGCTGTACAAGTCAAAATATTTGCTGTGATGGCCAATAGATATTTGGGTTATTATTACTATTTTAAGAAAGGAAAATACTATAAGGTCAAAAGTGAGACCTTGTTTAGTAAGGTAAAATATTGTAATGATTAATGTATGTGTGCAAAACATATATATTATAATATGTTCCAATCTTTGGAATCCAATCAAAGTGTTCTTTAAATGAACAATGAATGTTTGAAACGTGGAAGTCAAAATGCAGAGCTCTCAGTGGCTGTCATCAAGTGTTAAGCCTTAAGAATTATTACAGCAAAGGACAGACAGAAAAGTTTGTTACCATCATGTACATATACTTGAAAAGCTATTATATGAAGACTAGTGTACCTTTGGAAAAAAAAGTCATCCTGAAAAGTGGAAAATAAGGTCAACTGTAAAGATACAAATCTGTTTGGCTAGATCTGCAAATATTTGCAAAATGAGTCTCCTAAAGTTGTCCTCTTGCCCAAGATTTTAGGTCTTTTGATTGGCGGAAGAAGTGAAAAAAAGAAGTGATGGGAAAGTCATTATGCTTTTGTTAAAGACAATTTAAAAGAAAACTTATTTTTCTGGAGGACAAATGAAGAGGAACCAAAAATCTAGAGCTTATCAGTTGAAGAATTTGAGAATGTGGGAAAAAGCCAGTGCTTTATTAATTTTGCTTTTGCTACACATCAGAACACGTTAGTTTATCAAGATCTTCTGTAGAAGATGAGATCAGGGAAAAGTATGTCCTTCAGCTAGAAATGAATTGTGACTGTCAGGAAGCTTTAATGCTGTAAACTTTTACTTCTTGAAGAGGAGGAATTGAGTTAGAGAACTCGTTCCTTTCCTGTTACACATGAGGATGGAATCTTGCGCAGGAACACAAGGACAGAAGGAATTTAGAATGAAGATACAGGAAGAATTAGGTAGGATTGTGTAGAAACAGGACTGTGAGAAAGTGTTTGACATATGTATTACACATGTACCTTTAAATAGGAACAATATTTCTGCTTTGTGTTTTTAGCATTAAATCATTTAAATAAAAAGAAAAGTAATAAGCCCTGCGTTGCTTGGAAATATGTTGTTTATATTTTCATCAACACTGAGTTCCTTTCTCCTGCTTTTCTCTCTTGGGATAGTCCTACCAGGAACTAGATCATAGGGGAAGGAATACAATGAAATGAGCAATCCTTACTTAATGAGAAAGAGTTTGTTTACTGTATTTCATTCTTTTGTTGAAGACATCACAGGGCTTTTAAACACCATGCCACTTTTAGTGGGAGTGGTTGGTTGGGTTTTTTTTTGTGTTTGTCATCAGTTTTTGTTTTGTTTAGGTTTTTATTTTTTAAATAGCAGTGGTTGCATATAGGGCAAAAATGAGCACTGGAAAGAGTGTGGGGACTCAGACGGTACTCCTGCACACCCATGCAGCTGTGCGGACATCCAGCTTTGGGGAGTGTCTCAGCCTGTCTCTCTTCCCAGAAGATTAAAGAGACAGCAGCTGTGAAAGATGTGACGAAGTGAACAATCTGCTCAGAATGGTGGCAGAGCTAAAAGATGTAGTAGAGAGGCTGAGGACCATCAGGGAGAGTGAGAGCAAGAGTGATTGGTGGAGCCTCTGGCCAGCTGGCTGGCTCTGCATAAATCACACAAAACAGAGGACACCTTCCCTCTTGGCACCAGAAAATAGGAGGGGACCTCAGAGAAGGTGAGGAATGGAAACAAGTCCCTGCTTGGAAAGCAGGTGTATACCTTCTTGGCCTCTCCCATCTTCCCAATTGGTCTTGAAGAACAAGCATGGATTCTGCGGGCATGGAGCTGGCCTGAAATGTCAGAAAGACCAAGTTGCCATAGACTCACCATCACAGCTGGGTCTAACAAGAAAACTAAATGGGTCATTATGGTGGCTGACTCTTTGCTGATGGGGCCAGAGGGTCCAGTATGTCATCCTGACCCACTTCACAGGGAAGTTTGCTGCCCCTCTGAGGCAAGGATTAGAGATATGACAGGCAAACTTCCCACGCTAGTAAACCGCTCTGATTATTACTGCCTGTTGGTTTTTTCAGGTGGGTATTGATGAGGTTTCCAGGAGAAGCCCAAAATCAATTAAAACATATTTAAGAGCCCTGGGGCAGCTGCGTAAGGGATTAGAAGTTCAAGTCACCTTCTCCTGTATCGTGTTAGTGGCAATCACAAATGATAAGATGAACAGAAAGAACCATCGAGTAAACTCATGGCTTTGAGCCCAGTGCTATAGGCAGGGCTTTGGGTATTTCAATCACAGGCTTCTATATGAAATGCCTGGCCTGCAGCCAGTAGGTGGGATGCACCCGTCCCAGAGGGGTAAAAGGATTTTGGAGAAGGAGTTAGCAGGGTTCATTGACAAAACTTCAAAATAGATATGAAGGGAGAAGGGGAAATAACTGGTCTTGTAAGTGAGAATCCTCAGTGTAGTAGCCCAACACTTGTAGGGCTACTTGATGATGTGTGGCATCACAGATAACCAGAAGGTCTACCACCCATCAACACTAAAAACTGTATACACTGCTCCCTCCCTGAAATGTTTATACACCAATGCAAATAAACAGGAGGAACTGAAGGCTATTGTGAAACAGAAAACAAATATGTTAATAACAAAAGGAGGGCCAGGGAAAATCCCCATTGCTTACTGCATGAAGGGCATACCAGGTAACTGAAGACAGGGAAAAGGCTGAGGTACTTAACACCTTCTTGACCTTAGTCTTTAACAAAAAGCTTGGCTATCCTCAGGGTACCTGGGCTCCTGAGTTGGTAGACAGGGAAGGGGAGCAGAATATACTTCCTGTAATCCAGGAGGAAATACTGACCATGTAGTGCCACACAGATCATGACAAATCTATAGGTCTGGATGGGATTCATCCCAGGGTGTTTAATGTGTTGGTACAAGAGCTAGGTAGGCCACTCTCCATCGTTTATCACTGGTCCTGGACAACTGGGGAGGTGCCAGATGACTGGAGGTTGGCCAGTGTGGTGCCTGTCACAAAAAGGGCCAGAAGGAGGATCTGGGGAGCTATAGGCCTGTCAGCCTGGCATCAGTTCCTGGTGCTATTATGTAGCAGATCATCCTGAGTGCCATCGTGAGAGCAGCAGGTGCAGGCAACCGGGTGATCAGGCCCAGCCAGCATGAGTTTAGGAAAGGAAGGTCCTGCCTAATCAACCTGATCTTATTCTGCAACTGGGTGAGCTGCCAAGAGGATGAGGGGAAGGCTGTGGACATGGTCTACCTAGACGTCAGCAAAGCCTTTGACACTGTCTCCCACAGCATCCTCTTGGAAAAGCTGGCAGCCCATGGCTTGGATCAATGCACTCTCTGCTGGGTTAAAAACTGGATGATTGAGCACAGAGAGTGGTTGTCAATAGTGCCTCACCCAGTTGTTTTCCAGTGAGCAGTGGTGTCCCCATGGAATCAGTGCCTGGCCCAGTTTTAGTCAACTTCTTTATTGATGACCTGGATGAGGCGATCAAATCTCCCCTTGGTAAATTTGCAGATGACTCTAAGTTGTGGGGAGAGTGATGTGGACAGGCTGTGTTAAGGCAGAGGCCAGTGGGGTGAGGTCTAACAAGGCCAAGTGTAGGATCCCACACTTTGACCACAATAACCCCTGCAGCTACAGACTGGGGGATGAGTGGCTGACGAATGTCCTGGCAGAGAGGAACCTCAATAATTATCTCATTCTATAGCATGAAAAGATAAAACTCCTTCTGTATCAGATAATTTTTGTGCCTTTGGGAAGTTATTCGTACCACAGAAGCCTTCTCAGAATGGTGTATATGCTGTTATATTTCCTGTGTGCCCACACCACTGACGAGATTTTTTTCCTCCTGTAATGCACCACATATTTGGCCAGACAAGGGACTTTTATGAATTATGATTAATGTGATTTAGAAAGAGTGGAGACATGCTATGCATTTCTTTAGTAAGTGTGGCACTTCAGAAGACATAATAACATAAAACTGCCCTGGGGCAAATAGGCACATGCAGGAACATACTTCAAAGCTGCCAGACCTTGTTAGTAGATCAGTTTTCCCTCAAAAAGAAGGAAAGCATTAGTCTATGAACTTACGTAATGCTATGTTAACATTTATGGGGCTGATCCAAAGTCCTTTAAAGCTGAAAAGGATTTTTATCTGTAGACTTAGATGAGGCACAGGTTGGGTTTTATATGTGAGAGTTTAAGCTCTGTTACTTGACTCATGAATGTTAAATCTCTAATTAAGTAGTATGTACTTTCCTCAACCCAATTACTTTATTTGCCTCTCACTTTCTTGTTCTTTCTTCTGTCTTTTAGTCGGGGTAATTATGTTCTGATTTGGCATTAACATGAAATTTAGAATGACAAAATTCACTTTAATCAAAACACAGGTTGATAGGTAGGCCAAGACACTACCATCTCTTTTAATACCTGACATTTTTCTTTCATGGTGATTTAAGAAAGATAGTGTGTTAATTTGCACTGAGATTTGCTGCTAAGTTAAACAATATTTTAAAATGTCCATACATATTTTTCTCAGTCTCATGATTTTGTTTATTGTTAAAAAAAAAGTATATCACTGTATAAAGCATAAGGCTATTATATTTTCTTATTCTAATTTATGGAAATGCTGTTTCTGAAATCAGTCAGAATCAGTCTTTGGGACTGATTCTGTAGAGGAAGCCTGTCTCATAGGTTATCATATAAAGATATTTAGGTAGAAATTCTGTCTTGATGAGTAAAGGATCAACATCATGATACATTTTGAAAGGTCTCAGCAAATAAGATGTGTGACCTTTTTCCCTGAAGTTATATTTATAATTGTTCAGATATTGAAATAAGAGTGAAAATGAATAGGAGAAAGATATTTGGTATAGGGCAGCTGGATTATATATCCCAAATATTGCTTATTAGTAAAAGGTACCATTATATAAATGAAAATTTTCTGTTCTCTGTTACTGAAAACTGTACATCTACTAGAGCATGAACATTTTAACATCATGAAATGATATTTTAACATATAGGAGTGCTCTATGTAGAAATAAAAAAATTCCATTTAATGTTGTTATCAGTCAGCTTGGAGAAATGTTACCAGAAAGCTGTGTTTCCTAACAGCAAGAAAAAGTGCTACTAAACATTGTACTAAATGTCACAGAGCAAGCACTTAGCAGTGCAGTGTGAGTGAAATGTAATAATGAAAGTAATAAATTCAAGATGTCTCAGCAAGGGTCCACACTGGGACTAGTTAGTGCACCTGGAGTATTGTGTTCAGTTTTTGAGTCAACAGCACATGAACTTGTTGGAGAGAATCCAGAGGAGTCCCACAGAAATGATCAGAGTGCTAGAAGACCTCTGCTATGAAGAAAGGCTGAAATAGTTGTTGTCTGGCCTGGAGAAAATAAGGCTATAGGGAGACTCTACTGGTGTCTTTCAGCACTTCAAATAGTTCTCTGTAGGAAAAATGGGGACAATAATTTCAGTAGGGTATGTTGTGATAGGACAAAGGATAATGGTTTTAAAGTCAAGAGGTTAGATATAGGCCACATATAAGAAACAGAAACAATGGAACATGTTGCCCAAAGACATAGAAGGTGCTCTGTCCCAGGAGATATTCCAGGCCAGGTTGGACAGGGCTCTGAGCAACTTCATCTAGTTGAAACTCTGCCTGCTCACTGCAAAGTGGATAGACTAAAAGAGCTTTAAATGCCCCTTTCCACCAAAAGCATTCAAAGATTCTATGGATCTGTGATCGCTCTTTTCTTTGATAGATTTTTCTTCTGCCAGTGCTTCTCCTGTGTTGTCCTTAGAAACCAAATATGCAGTTATCTTTTGCTTGTCTTGGAAGGAAAAGCAATAGAAAAGTTTATTCAAATTTAATTAATTTCAATTAGGTGTCTGTTGTGAGAAAAATTAGTGAGTTTCTCAGTATTAGCCAATAGTTGCACTGCAAGAATTTTCCTTGGCCCCTGCAATTTCTGGAGTGTATTTTGCTGTACTGTCTCAAAGACTGTCAATTCTTCGCAAACATGTACACAAACAGTCACTAGCAGAGATTCAGCAAACTCTCTAGTTCCTGGCTGCACTGATGTTAACAGCAGCACTGAAAGAAGGTTGCAGTTTATGGTTATATTAAAAATTATACAAATTAAACTTACTGTCCATGTTATGTGTTTTTTCCTTTATATTTTGCTTGAACCTAATTTCTGCTGTTTAAAACTTGGGCACTTAGACTGAACCACTTGAAATCAGTTGGTATTTCTGCTGGGATATACAGCAACAGAAGAAAGTGTCTGTGAAATGTCATTTAAGCAGCAGCTATGCTATGAGTTTTCTTTCCCCTGAAGGAAATGCAATACATCACTGTATGTTCTCAGGAGCAACCTGGGGAATTACTAAATCACAGAGGAGATGCATCAAGCTGGTTGGATTCCCATTTTTTTCTGACATGTAAATGTGTGTGCTTTAATAGCTGAAAAATAACTCCCTGGTTCTTCTGCCTTAGTGCCTCTGCTTAACAAGCTGGAGATTGGGTTAAGGTTTGCTAGTACTTGCTTCAATATGCCCATTCCCATCTTGTAAAATCAGGAGGGGAAGGAACAGCTGCACAAATGAAAAATGGGATAGATTTTTTTCTGGTACTCGAAAGCATTGATTTTATGGCTTACTGCCATGACAGCAACAGTGCTTAATGCTACTGTGATAGCTTTGTGGAGTGGATTGAGGGCCTGAGTACTGTCTACAGTTATCAATATTTTCTTGAGCTTAAATGCATTGTTATCTCATTGAAGATGCCCCTTGAACTTATTTATAGCTCCACAGGAATTGCTGAGATGTTTTGGCTTCTAAACCAAGTATCTTCCAGGGTTGTAAGTCATCATTTTGCAGCTTGCACTCATGGTCTGGCACAAGTAGTACTGCCAGTGGAAGAATCAAGGACAGGACTCTCACCCATACAACCCAGACTTTTTACTCCATTTTTTACTGTATAGTCATACTGGATAGTCTAGAATAGAGGGAATCTTTAGTTGACTTTTTATTTCTATTGTTACTTACATGCATTTACCTTTTAAGGTCCAAATGCAGGTAGAGATTTATTTCTACTGATGGGATCAGAATATGATTTCAGGGATGGCTGAGCAAGTTCAACAGAGTTCTGAGCAAAATCAAGCAATGAAAGATTTATAGTACCTTGGATCCCCTGTGCTTTGAGGTGGGCAAGGTCTCTATATATCTTTGCAGAAGTTACAGTGGCTTCCTGTAGATTTCTCTTGAATGCTGCCTGCAAGTAAGAATTCACTTATCCCAGAAGAGATGACAGAGGTCAAACTGGCATGCCTCTCATAAGAGATGGATACTTAGAGTTGAATGTTTGAGTCTTTATACAAGATCATGACACTAGTAAGTCACAAGGCCTTGTAAATGCACTACCTACATGGTACGAAGAGAATAGCACACTGTCTCTGTAAGAGCTCTTAAGCATTGCCTAATACTAGTCTCAACATCCAAACTTTTGAATCAAACAGTAGTTTAGTTCCTAACAAAGGAAACAGTTTTTACTGTTCTAATCTGGGAGACAACAGATGCCTTTTCCTTCATGGACTGTGGAATTTTGGGACATTCAAAAGACTCTTCTTTTGAAGAAAGATCTCAAGAAATAATGGGTGCCCTTATTTCTTAGTTTATTGACTAAAATTCCAGTTGTGAATCCTTCAGAAATCGTTGCCTCTAAAAAGGATTTGTTCTTTAAATCTTCCTGAGAATATGAACATAGATCATGCATGGAAGCTCTGTGCCAATGTTTTCCAAGAAATACAGAGTTTCCTGTCATTAAAAAAGTAATTAAAAATCATAAAATTTGTTTCCAAATATTGAATTTAGATCTAGTATATTTGTTTTTTTGTGGTTTTTAGGGTGTGTGTATATTGCAAAACATGAAGGAATCCAATAAGTATAGCATAAATTGTGTCTACAGAGGATTCACAGGTTCACATCTGTATTACATATATTTGTAACTGACATTGCGAGTGAGGTTTTAGAACAATAGTTTGAAACAAGGATCAACATGAAAATTCATGTTACTAGCTAAAGTTCTCCTTGCTCATGCTTACATAACAAGCAATTATTTTCTTGATGTTAAATACAAAGATTAAGAGTTGCTAGTTCCTACTGTAAGTTAATCAAATTTGCAAAATATTCTCCAGTGCAAATTTACCATTTTACCATATCTCATATGATAATATGAGGGTGCATACAAGTATATTGGCCAACAGTGTTTGTAAAAGACAATTTCGCTATATTAATGCTTCATATGAGGTATGTGACATTACTTCTTTTGATCTTTGTTTGGGATGAATTCCGTGCATGTTTTCCCTTTGAATTAAAACTGTGAGCACATCAAATCAGAACAATACATAGTGCTTAAGGCTTGTACTTTACAAACATGAATGCTTTACTGCGCATCTTGTTTCTCTGCAGGTCTTACAAGTATAGCTGAAATGAACAGAACTGTCATCTGTTCCTGTAATGTGGGTATTTACCCTCAGGCTGCATTGCGCTTGGTCTAGCCTTTTAAAGCAAGTTTTTCAGGGGAAGGGAGAAGACACTCCTACCTGCCTTTTCTGCTGTCAGGTTCAGCACAATTCAAGTATAGTTCAGCCAGCTAAACCTGCATTGATATGTTGTTTGCTATTTTTCTTTCATTTGGGACATGTTCGTTGAACTCAAGCTCTTGATATCTTTGCCTTTTTAACTGATTTTGGTTTGGATTAATTTTCCTGTGTCAGTATCCATTCTTACATTGAAAGCATTGGGCTGGAATTTGGGAAAGATTATTGATAAATTGTACTCCAGATGAGCTATTGTCCATTGCAAGAGGTAACCTATCAGGATAAACTTGTATTTTATTTTCATTTATACTCATGTACTCAGTTCAGGTATCCCTGCCAAAACTGTAGGATAGACATCAAATAATAGCTAATACTCTGTCAACAAATTTAATGGTCTATGCTGTGCTGTATAGGAGTTGTAAATTGTGTTTTATGGCCTGGATAGAGGAAAAGCCTGGGTCTGTCAAAGACAGCAACAAAACAGTCGCTGCTAACATTTCCTTGCTACTTATCTTGCTTGATTTTGAATAATACAGAGACAATGACTTGTCTTATTAACTATGGCCATTTATGAGCTATATGAAGCTGATGGTTTTGGCTTTTTAAAGTGAGGTTATGCAGTCCCACTGTACTCAAAAACATTATGTGAAGTGATGTTATGTAGTGCAGAGTTTCTCTTTTCTTTGTGTCAGGGTCCTCACAAGGAAACTACTTACAACTAAATTTAGGACCAGAGATTTCAAGCTTTGACAGGCTTAGTATTAGGAAGAATTTCTTCACTGAGGGTTATCAAACACTGCAATGTACTGCCCAGGGCAGTGGTGGAGTTGCCATTGCTGGACATACTTAGAAGCTATATAAAATCAGCGCTGGTTCAGGGGTGACCTGGCAGTTCTGGGTCAAAGGTTGGACTGGATGATCTTTAAGGTCTATTTCAACAAAAGAAATTCTGTGAGTCTGTATTATGTGTCAGAACTGAAAAATCTGGAAAATATATTAAGTAATAAAATCTACCTTTCCCTTTTTATTGAAGGACTAGGAAGAGCAAAGGTGCCACATAATTATTCTTTCTTTTAAATAGTTTGCCATTTTTCAAATGATAAAATTGACCTCTTTGTATTCAAAATCTTTATATAGCACAAGATGAGATTTCTATTATATGGTGAATTCTGGGACACAAAATATCTAGGAAGAAAAAAGGAAGATTAAAAGCCAGAATCACATACTTTTTCTCTAAAACCCTACTTTACAGGTTGTGAAATAATGTTAAAAAAGATTAACACAGAATATCAAAATGGAGCCCTAGGGCTTCTGTGCTTGTAGTATCCTTGTAAGGGTCAAGATTTGGTCATATGAGCTACATTTTCCAAGAAGCTATTTTTTCTTTTTGGCACTCATGATATATATTATGAGTGTGATTGTGGCTTATTTGAACATTTGTGGGACTGAGTCTAGATTTTACCTTAAATTCTGCTCATCTTCAACACTACACTTTCTCTGTATGTGATTTCTTGTCCATGGAGGAATAAGTAAGATATCCTCATGTTTGTGTGCAGATGAACTTTAGAAGACAGAATGTATAAGACAGAATGGCAAATGTGGTTTTGAATTTCAGAAATAACAGCCTAACAATTTCAATATTGTTTGCTCCTTGCTTGTGTCCTATACAACACATTTTTTACCCAAAATATGTATTTCCTTTTAAAATCATCTAGAATACTCCAGCTATAGCTAGTACTCTTACTATAACTAGTAATAGGATCCTTTCTGAAGATTTTCAGGCATCCATTTCAGCTGAAACAAAATCAGATTTCTATTCCTTAAGGAAACTACTTCCATGTTGTGTTCTTATCCTTAGTTAATATAAAAGATTGAATATTTTTTTTCTGATAACAAAATTTTCAGCAATCATTTAGTACAGACTTTTGCTTCTATTCTAAAATTTATTTTGAGCTGATTACTGTAACTCATTTAAGTTATTTGCATGTGAATTGTGTTTTTACAAGATGTTGATTTGATTGACTGGAATTACAAAGGATCTAAAGCCAGTTTTGGCTCCTGAGATCCTATACTTTGTGGAATAAATGCCAGTCCTGTGATATATGTGTGTAACATAACTCGTAACTTCTCTGAGGACATAAAAATTCTCTACCACTGGACAAGAGGGCAGTAATTTAGTAGAAAATACAGGCTTATTGAAATTATTTGTAACAGTTGGACAAAGGAAGATGTTACAGCTTAGAGTAACAAAAATATCCATCGAGTCTTAGCAAGAAAATACATAATTTTGTGAAACTAAATGGATTTTGCTGCAGAGCATTTAAATTTGGTAAATTCATCATTGCCTATGAAAAAGGTTTGCAGTAACTTAGTTTCTAGTATTACTAGTATTACTTAATAAGCTAAAAATAAGAAAATACATTGCTAATTTTTGAAAGCAAGATTTCTGTACTGTAGTACCTAAGAAATTGCCTTCAAACTGAGTCGGTGAAGCTTCATAAAGATTTAGTAGTTGATGCATATATATCTCAAAGGTATTGCACACTTGTGTGTGCATGTATACATGCACATATTTTTAATATAAATCATTAGTATCTAAATCAATGTAATTAAGCAATGTACAAGCGAACAGCTTCCTTTCCTGATGTTCAGTGAACCAAAGATGACTAGCCATGTGGCGAGAACACAACCAGTGTCTGGCAGCAAATAAGCAGGAACCATCCCCCTCCTCCTCCTCTAGGGGACCTCTGGGACTTCTGTTTAGCCTGAAGACACCGGAGGTGACTTGCGATGATCGGCATAACTCTGTTCTGCTCAATTAAGGAAGGAATTGGAGATTTCTTGCTGAGCCTGCCTGCCTTGCTGCACAGACCAGAGAAGGACATGGAAGCTGCCCATTCTAGCAAGGCACAGAGCTGGAGCTGCGTGGCAGCAGACAGGGTATGCTGCTACTTTACAATGCTGCCATCAGACCCAGGTTCCAGTTGGGCAGCAGAATTGTGCTTGAGGCATTCCAGCCCTGGCTCTAGGGAAAGGGGCTCACCACTGTTGGGCTGGTGTCCCAGGGTGGGTAAGCTGTGCAGCAGCTCCAGGAGAAGAGAGAAGAGGACTATTCACCCCCACACAGAGTCTTTTACTGGGGTGCAGGGTAGATGGAAATGCCTGCAGCTCCCCCATCTGAACTGACCATAAATTCCCTGTGGAAGCCCCCCTAAACTTTCAATACCTTCCCCTGGGTTCCTTCATGGTTCCTGTGGGGGCTGGAGGCTTTTGCTCACTCAAACGGGCCACTACAGAAAAGCATATCTAAGCTAACAGGTCTTCATGTCTTCAGCCTCTGAGAAGCAGAAAATGCTATCTGGAGTGGGGGTTTTTCTGCCTCCCTCACAGTCTAAAGCATAACAGATATTATTTTGGGAACAAAAGGAAAGGAAAGGTGATACCAAAGCCTGTTTACCGACTCAGGACAAGACCAAAGGCAGTAAATTTCATGTAACAACCAAGAAGAAGATCAGTGCTCTTCAGGAAGATTAAATCAAGCCAGTTAAGCTAATTAGATTTCATTTCTAATAATTGTACAGAAAATAGATGCAATAACTGGGTCTGGATTCATAACCTCACTCAGCGCACACATAACTTTATACTAATGATTAATAAATAGAGTAATAATTTGTTAAAAACACTGAAAGTGTAGAAATTATTATGAAATCTCATGTTACTGTCTGGGTAATAGCTTATGGGGTGCATTCCAGTATGTTTACAGAAGCCAAGGAAAATGCCAAATCTGTGTAGTAGAATAGACATCTGCCTAAATAAACACTTCTTGTAAACTCTTGTTATAAGCGGGGAAATAAAGACATATACAGGAACAAACATGACTGTGATGCTGGAAAAATGTAGAGGTTTGAAATATTTTTTTTCCAAAATATTAGTGTCTCCAAAACACACATGCTTTCAATGTAAATATACAGTCACAAAAGCACAAATAATTTTTTTCCTGGTACTGGTATAACTTTGTATGTCAATGTCTTAGTTAAGACTGTTTCATGCTGATTAGATTCCTCAGGGTTGAAAACATAGACACCAGGGACATCATTATAGTAAAATAAGAAATAAGGAATTTTATTCACAGAAACTAAAGAAAGGGTTTAAAAGAGAGAAACTGCAGCCTTTAGCTCCTACTCTCCCATTTTCTTTCATCCTGCCTTTTTATCTCCTGGCAGGAATGGTTCACACTACACTAGCACAAGCCACTACCAAGATATATCTAAAAGATATGCAGGAAGGGAAGGAAAGACCAAAGGAATTTTTTTCACCTGGAAAGCCAGAGAGAAACAGAAGTCAAGACTGAGCCTGGGTGCCTGAGAAAGGAATGTTTCTTGCATACCAGGAATTCTATTGGGTGAATAGGTTAGTTGAAGGGATATCCAGCTGTTTTCTGTCTATGGAAACAGAATCTGCTTCATAGGAAAGTCCTGTGTTCAAATCCTCCCAGAATAAAGATCACGCTATAACAGTCAGCCAAATTTTTATCAGTTGCATTCTTTTGGTAACATAAACTGTTATTTTTATCTTGAGTAATACTGAATATTATCACACACTAAATAAAAACAATAAAAATAAAAGGAGGAATGAAATGAACTATGGTCTCATTCAAAAGGAGTAAGTTTCTATTAAGAATGCTAATGGAGCTTATGTGTCTAAAAGAAATTAGTCTGGTCCATTATCTGCAGCATAAGAATGCTTAAATAACTTACTACTAGACTCAGTCACTTGTTCGTGCTTAAGCATAATGGAATTGTATATTCAGTCTGAGAGACATTAACAGTGTTAACAACAGTACTGGTGTTTTTCATGCAGTTCAGATGCTTGTTTTAATGCTTCATTTTTATGTGCTATAGATAGTTTGCCTCTAAAGGGACACTGTTTATTAACCATCTATCATGGATGTTGCTGTGACTCTTCCTGTTCACTTTGAGGATCATTGAACAGAGTTTCTGAACTACATTTTCTTGCATGAGTATCAAAGTAAGAGACATGTAAATGCTAGATTTCATTTCATTCTTAATGCATACTGCTGCTAGAATGCATGTTTTGTTCAGTGGGGATGAGTTCCTAAGGCTTGTCAGAGAGATATCAAAGGCAATTACAGCCCATTTAATAGTATTGTGCTATGAGAAAATGGTTTCAAAATAACTAACAATTTATTCTATGCAAATTAAACTACACAGTGTAGAATATATAATTGACAGCAATGGCTATCATAACAATCATACAATGCTTGTAAGCCATATTATGTTAAATGTAAGTTAAATCTGGGTCTACTTATTACTTTGAAATAAAAAAAAATCCTTATGTATAAGCTAGAAGTAGTTCTGTATTTGGCATAGAGAGGTAAATGCACTGTGTAGTTATGCTTTTAATAATGTGCATATTTTTATCTTTAGGAATTTTTCTGAGCAGCAATTTGCAGTTTATTGTTAAGGTTCTGATCTTTTTATTGATGGGGTTGTTCGAGACTGGATATACTTCCAACCATGAAATTATTACAATCAAAGCATTGTGTGAAATTAAGCCAATGTACACTGTTACTGTAGTAAAGAAATAATACATTTTAAGCAGTTTCAAGATGCATAATTGATTTTCACTTTGTCTTTGGTCCTGTTTTGTGGCTTCATTATCATTTAAATATAAGATAGGAAGTTAAAAAAGGAAAACAGTCTTTCAAGTGCAAATTATGCTTTATCAAAATTGGAATGCCATGTCCAGATCATATACTCACAATTTAAAATTGGGCAAAATAGTGAGTGAATTAGTGAGCAAGCTGAGGAGGTGTGGGATGGAAGAGCAGACAGTGAGGTGGGTTAGGAACTGGTTGCAGGATAGAGTTCAGAGGGTGGTGATCAATGGTGCCAGCTCCAGCTGGAGAGCTGTGACTAGTGGTGTCCCTCAGGGATCGGTGCTGGGACCGGTCTTGTTCAACATCTTCATCAATGACATTGATGAGGGCACAGAGTGTCTACTCAGCAAGTTTGCCGACGACACCAAGCTAGGAGGTCTGGCTGATACGTCTGAGGGCTGTGCTGCCATCCAGAGAGACCTGGACAGACTGGAGAGCTGGGCACAGAGAAACCAGATGAGGTTCAACAGGGACAAGTGCAGAGTCCTGCATATGGGGAGGAATAACAAACTCCACCAGTACAGGCTGGGAGGTGATCTACTGGAGAGCAGTCCTGTGGAGAGGGACCTGGGGGTCCTGGTGGACAACAGGTTGACCATGGCACAGCAGTGTGCCCTGGTGGCCAAGAAGGCCAATGGGATCCTGGGGTGTATTAGGAGGAGTGTGTCCAGCAGATCGAGGGAAGTTCTTCTCCCCCTCTACTCTGCCCTGGTGAGGCCTCATCTTGAGTACTGTGTTCAGTTTTGGGCCCCCCAGTTTAGGAGGGACAAGGATCTATTGGAGAGGGTCCAGCGGAGGGCTACGAGGATGATTAGGGGACAGGAGGGCATGGCTTATGAAGAGAGGCTGAGGGACTTGGGGCTTTTTAGTCTGGAGAAGAGAAGACTTAGGGGAGATTTGATAAATGTTTATAAGTACCTGAAGGCTGGCCAGGAGGGAGGGGACAGGCTCTTTTCACTTGCTCCCTGTGATAGGACAAGGAGCAATGGGTGTAAGTTGCAGCAGAGGAGGTTCCGCCTCAACACAAGGGGGAACTTCTTTGCTGTGAGGGTCACAGAGCACTGGAACAGACTCCCCAGGGAGGTCGTGGAGTCTCCTTCTCTGGGGACTTTCAAGGCCCGCCTGGATGCGTTCCTCTGTGATCTGTGTTAGATAGTTTTGTCCTGCTCTGGCAGGGGGGTTGGACTCGATGATCTCTTGGGTCCCTTCCAACCCCTAACATCCTATGATCCTATGATCCTATGAAAATACAAAAAAAGGGTCATGGAATGATTCAAGGAGCATGATTACTCTTTTACAGGATACTTACTTTACATTGGACAGAAAAGCCTGAGAAATGACTTGGTTATACTTTATAAGTATTTTAACAGGGAGATAAAGCCAGTTACTTAAGTAGTTTATAATTTTCAATGCAGAGAAGACATAACAAAACCCATAAGCAGAATCTTGAATAAGGGCAATTAATATATTCTGAGCAGTGAAAGTGAATAAACCATGCAACAAGCTGTAGCAAATCCTTCATCTCCATTCATCTACATCTCCACATAGAACATTGTCTACATTATGGAAGATATTAGCTAAAAGTAAGTTAACAAATTTAATGTGGCTGCATTTGTGTGACATAAAACAAACTAATATGGAGGGTATTTGATAAGTTGATTTTAGGGCGTCAATAGCAATTAAAAATAGTCAGGTAGGCAGGAAGGCAGGCAAGAAGAAAGCAAGGCAGGAAGGAATGAATGAAGGCAGGAAGGAATGAATGAAGGCAGGAAGGAATGAATGAAGACAGGCAGGCAGGCAGGCAGGAAGGAAGCAGGAAGTAAGGCACAAAGGAAGTCAGGACAGAATACAGGAAGGCAGGAAGGCAGGAATGAAGGAAGGAATGAAGGAAGGAATGCAGGAAAAAAGGAATGCACTAGGAAGGAAGTCAGACAAGAAATAACACAAGAAGGCATGCAAGAAGGCAGACGGTAAGGAGGGAAGGAAGGATTACAAGAAGAAAGAAAGGCTGGCAGGAAGTCAGGCAGGAATGAAGGCAAAAATGAAGGAAGGAAGGAATAAAGGCATGCAGGCATGCGGGAAGGAAGAAGGAAAGAAGGCAGGAAGGATGGAAGGTAGGAAGGAAAGCAGGCAGACAGTAAGACAAGAAGGAAAATAGTCACATTACTCTCCTACCATCCAGTAATCAATACATTAAATCGAATCTAAATGTTTTCTCTCCTTCTTCTCTTAATGGCCTCTATAGGTAACAGAAAGAGTGAGGTAATCAAAGGGTAACATTGAAGAGTCAGTGAAGCATGCTATAGATCATTCTTTACTAATTGACTCAATTTTTTTGTTGAACAGACTAGAAATATGGACACATTGGTGTAATGTTTGCTGGTTACAAACTCCAGGGCTGAATAGGTGTGCCATTCAAATTGATTTACATAAAGACTGTCTCTAACTTCTGACAAGTGAGCAAAGGAAAATTATTATTGAGGCAAAACTATTTAATGTTTCAATACTGTCAATATAAATCTGTCTTTAAAAGTAAAAACTGATATAGGAACCTCTGATTTTGAAATTAATTCAATCTTGTGTGTAAATATATGAACATTTGTCAATTTTCTAAGATAAAAAAGCTTCTAATAACATTCCTGGCTGCAGGAAGAATCAACTTTCTGGATTATAGCACATTGTGTTATTCTCATGACTTTACAGAACCATTTAAATCCCAATCTGTGGGGCTTAAAAACTATGAATACTTCTAGAGATGAATTAGAAGACTATTCAACTAGATTATTCAAGTTATTTTTAATACCAATATAGATATTATTATCTGGGCAGAAATTGATACATCTAATCCCAAAGGTGATTCTCTCAAACATAATTATTAATTTGGACATCTACATCTGCTATACTCTTATTCTTGATAATAAGTACAGAAAAACTCACATTCGTATAGGAAGTCCCTTATTAGACTAACTAAAATATTTTTTATAGATTTCTGTTACAGGTAGTAATTTCTACTTCTTACAAGTGCTAGGATTGGTTTTGCATTTTAAAGCTATTCTAACATTGGGACAAAAAATTCAGCTTTTCAGGAGCATATACTGATTTCTCTAGGTACAGATTTATACATCTTGCTTAAAGACATTGCTTTCAGTGCTGCTATAAACATACATGCTTATTAACTGTATTTCTAGTCATAAGTTAATGCAATATTAAAATTTAAGATTATCTTAGATTTTTTTTCATATGTCTTCTTTCTGCCTTTATTAAATATATATGTGATATTAGTAGCCAAAGAATTTTAAAGCAGAAATCTAGTACTGAAGAAAAAAAAATAGCATATAACTAGTAATAGTGAATCATGAGAATTCTGAATGTGCTAATTAGAAAACAAGATAACAAGCTTTTCTTCCCTTGGCCTAGATATTTTTATTTTTTTATTTCATCCCAATTTATATTATACTTTAAAGACATAAGATGAAAGTTATGAAGTATTGTATCATTTCTTGATATGACAAAGCAATTTAAATAAAGCCAAATATTAAATGTGTTTTATATCAGTCAAGAAGGAAGCTAGCTTTCCTGATTTTATTTCATTATAGGACTGAGTCTGTTCAGGCTTCAAAACTGAACACCTACAAGCATGTGCTCAAGATTGAACAGTTGATATTAAGGAACATACTATATGATTGAATACAGGACAGAATTAAAACTTCTTTGACATAAAAATTCATGCCTCTTTTTGACTGTCAAGGCAAGGTGTAGTATAAGAAAACAAATAAAAAACCCAACTCATAGCTATTTAGAAAGAAAATTATTTTGCTAGCCAGAACACTGTAACAGATTTCAGTTATTTACCTTGTCTTTACCACAGAAGTATGTCTCTAGCGGAAGCTGGAAAAATAATGACAAAACTCTCAGGGTAGTTATTGACTTCTGATGCTGAAATTTACTTCAAGATCGTCTCTACACTAATGAAATCCTCTCAAGGTAATTATTCGTCTTGATGAATTTTTAAGCATTTAAACTTTTATTGACTTGTTCAAATGGAAAACTATTTTGTCTTTCTGTTTTCTTTGATACCAATATTGATTTTTCCAAAATAAAAGAGTCAGTGTTCACTGTGTTTGTAAGTGAAAAAATCCAATATGCTTCTCAGAGCAATTTCAGTTTCACTTCTAGTGAAGCTGTTGTCACCTGGAACTTACCATAAATTCATAGCCTGTCTTTATTCTTTTTTGACTTGCTGTATTGTGTTTGTGTGGCAAGGATTGGGAAGTGGTGGGGTTACAGGGGTAGTTTCTGTGAAGGGCTGCTAGAATCTTCCTCTTCCTCAAGCAGAAACCTGAGTATCTGGCTCAAAGAGAGGTCTGTTGCTGGCCAAAACGGAGACCATCTGCAAAGGTGTTACTTCCTCTCTAATAATTTATGTATGAAGGAGAAGAATTTGCTTTGCAATACTGAGTGCAGCTAGAGAGTGGAGCTTGAATATGTGAGAGAATCATGTACTCATAGAATGGCTTAAGGTGAAAGGAACTTCAAAGATCATCTACTTCCAACATTTCAAGGATTAGAAACTGACAACAAAATTAACCAATTAATACAGTTAACATGCTAAAAAAAAAAACGTACAGAGAAGGTTGGGAAAAAACTCCACTTACGGATTATAGGCAAAAAACAGAACTGAGCCAAAATTTCAATGTTCAGACCCTTAAAAGAGATAAACTTGTAACTGTTCCTGGGTAATTTGTTCTGGCACCTCACCGCTCTCATAGTGTGGAGTTACTTGCTAAGATCCAATCTAAATCTACTCTCTTTTAGTTTGAAACCATTCCTCTCTCATCGTATCAGTAGACAACGTTGTATAAAGGTCTCTCTCCTACTTTCATGTACACTGCCTCCAGGTACTGGAAGGAAGCTTTAAGGTTCTACCAAAGTCTTCTCTTCTCCAGGTTGAACAGATCAAGTTCCCTCAGCCTGTCCTTCTAGGAGAGGTACTCCAGCCATCTGATCCCCCTTGTGATCCTCCTCTGGACTCAACTCCAATGGTTCTGTGTTCTTTTTCTATTAAGGATTCTAGAACTGCATGCAGCGCTACAGACAGATTATAGTAAGCGTAGAGTTGAGCAGAGAATCACATTTGTTGACCTGCTCATGATATTTCTTTTGATATAGCACAGCATATAGTTGTCCTGGTCTGCAGTCACACACTGCTCCTGTTGAACTTCTTGTCTACTGACACACCCAAGTTCTTCTCCTCAGGAGAGTTTTCAATCCATTCACCAGCCAGCATGTATTTGTACTTTGGATTACCCCAACCCAGAAATAGGATGCAGTACTTGCACTTGTTAAACCTAGTTCTCAAGCCTACCAAGGTTTCTCTGGATGACATCCCTTCCCTCCGGCATATTGACCATACTGCACAGCTGGCTGTTGTCAGCAGACTTGCTAAGACTACACTCAGTTCTGCTGTCCATATTGCCAACAAAGTTTTTAAGCAGTATTTGGCCCAAAACAGGCCACTGAGGACTCCAACATTCATAACCAATCTTCACTTGGACATTGAGATGTTGATCACAACTCTTGCAGTGTGAGGAACAGCTCTGCATTCACCAAGATCATTGAAGATCCAGAGGAAATGATTGCAATTGGTGCCTGGAGAGGCTTGGGGTAGATGCTAGGAAGAATTTCTTCTCTTAATCTGTATTTTCTGTAACTATTTAACAAATCGTCAATGCTATTTGCATTGAAGCAGCTTGGATTGTACAGCAACATCCTTGAAATTAAGGTTTTAGGTAGCCAAAATTGAAAGTGAAAGAATAAGTAGAAATTGAAAAAGACTGAAGAATTATGGCAAGACATAGAATATGTTTTCCAACTCTAGTATTAACACTAACTGGCATTAAATATGAATATATTAATAATTATATCTAATATAATAAATAAAATACTAATAATTTTAATAACTATAATTATAATAATGATAAAATATATAATTAATGATTATAATAATTATTAATATATTTTAATATGATAATTATTATATTAATATAGAAAATAAGGCATTAAATGCTGCTATTTCATAAAATAATAATGTTCTGTTTTTTCATCAGAAGATTTGCAGTGTAATGAGATGCAATCTATGCAGGCCTGAATGCTTCATGTTGTCTAAACATATAAAAAGGAATTGCAATCCATGCAGTGCAACTGCTAATATAAAAACATACAGTGCTCTCACCATATGACTAAAAAGTAGAACCTGTTTCTCTCAATGTTGATAGTACACACAGTCAAATTTTATTTTTATCTAATTTTTTCTTTTTTCACTTTCACTTTTCACTTTTTGAGTCATCTTTCAATATGAATCTCAGAAACTATGCATGAATTACACTGAGTTACTAAAGGCTAAGTATGCTTGTTGTATACTTGTTTTGTACTTGAAGAGCTTAAAACAGGTTAAAATACTGGATAGCAACACTTAGGCAGTTATCACATGAATTCTTTGTGTTCAGAGTAACACAGATCTTCTAAAGAGATTAAGAAAGTATTAATAATGCAGATAGATTTCTAGTGAACTGTTTAGCCACATCCATGATTATTAATAAATCTAATAATTTATCCTTTTTTAGGCTAGGGTATTTTTTGAGTCAGTTTCAAATTGTGCAGAAACTTTCAGACAGCCTTGTCTCTAATGGAAGTTTTATGAAACAGAAGTCTTAACATTTTAAATGAGACAATTTAAACAGTATTTCTCATGTTTGCCAAGATTAGCATTTCTTTTGAATACTGGAGGTACCCTCTGGACGGTTTTGAGAGCATATGTAGCTCTATAAGCATATAAGAAGTCAGTAAGACTAATTTGGTATAACTGATGAAGTGTTGAACTAATTTGGGTGCTCAGTACTATATTGATGTTACCTGTCTGTAATCCATACCTATGTTAATATCTGGGACACCAGAAGAAAGCTTAATCTTTTCTTGTAAAGATTTGCATTCTTCTGTGTCATACATGTCTTTTTTCGACAAATGAATTTCAGATGTAAAAATACATTTATAGTTACATTTGAATTAAGTTTCTACAACTGTATTAGCCAGGTCAAAACTCTCATGTATGAAGATTCCTGCTCTCTTCAGGAAGGCTGTTGACTGGAATTCTACTAAGATCTCTCTTTGTAAGTTTTTCTAAAGTCAGATTTTTCTGTTTTGGGAATTGCACATACAGACACAGAGTGTGGCAGCAAAGTTTCTCCACTTAACTGCCAAGCATCGTGGATAAAAATTGATAGAAAACTCAAAGAGGTACACAAACTCACCACATGGGATTCTGCTGGTGACATTTAGTTACTTGCATGTAGGTGCCTAGGACAACCCAGGGCAGCTGAAGTCCTGTAAGAATGACATTAACTTTTTAGGAGACCTGCTCTATTTTGGAGTGATGGCATGAGAGAGGGCTTCTCTCAAAGTATCGTAGACACCACATACATGGTCAGGTAGCTGATAAACCTCTGCTAGCCCAAACCAAGCAGTGGTTAATCATAGTGGAATAATGGTCAATTTCCCAAGACTTAAGAGTTTTCCATTTGTTTTTCCTGGGTTCACATATGTTCATGATTGTTGTGAATTTTTTATCTCAGAGTAGTAAAAGGTAGCACAGTAATATTTGCTGGTTGTGAATCATACTTGGAGGCTTATATTCAAGCTAGTTATACTTCCCTGCTCTAAATGTTATACAAGGATTTAGTGGCCAGTTTAGCAAAAGGCACTATATATTTATTCCCAGGCTGCTCTTAAACCAAGATGCTTGCTAGACATGATAAGTTGTATAAAATTTTTGTTTTATGCTGCAGACAAATGGAGATTCTGCTGGCATTGCCACATGCATCTTCAGTTTTCTTAATTTGGTCTACTTTGCACAAATAGAACACACTTGTATGTTGCCACACAATAGCTCCACACACTTATATGTGAGAACCTGTTTTACTTATTCAGTAGTGTTTTTTAAATTTCATTTCAGTTTGCTGTTTCTCTTGACATTGGTGAAAACTGCCTCCTGTTTCTGGAATGTCTCGTTTTTTCCCTTTCTGTTTTGCATTTTAGTCATACAAGGCAGCAGGCATTTCCAGTGCAGGGCAGCATACTTGTTAATTGTTGAAGTTCATTTTAAAATTTATAAGAAAATCCTGAAAGAGAAATCTCTGCCAGCAGATTTAATCTCTTTTAAAATTTCCCTACTGTGGTTACAGTGCTCTTTCTATAATAAGACTGATGTTATGTTTTAGTGATTTCCTTTGGCAGCCCTCAAGCAGGTATCATATTTTACAAAGTTATTCATTATGAGAGTACTATTGAACTAGTCATGATTAGAATTGTTTTAATGTGGTGGAAAAGCTATTTGTATCTTTTGTAATATATCTAGGAATTATATTCCACATTAACCATTAAGGATGCTCAATAAAGGGAAGAACATGGTGATTTTCAAATATTAGCTTTAAATAATTTTTTGCTTTCACCACTCACTAATATTGACCAAGCTAAAACAACTGAGAAAACATAAGAAAATGCCGGTAATATGTTAGTTGCTATTTCCACTCAGCAAAAATAGGACCAGGTTTGCATACCTCTTGTTGTCATGTGTCTTCTTTCAAGAGAATAGTGCTTAAACATAACAAGGTCCACACTAATCTTAATATCGCTGTTCTGGCAGATAAGTCATCAAGTACGGTATATTGAAATTGATTAAAAAGATTAAGTTTATTCTTAACACACAGCATAATGGTGATACATACTCACATTCAGAACTCTTCATTCTTGAAGATTCTTGGTTTCTTCTGCATTGGCTGTATAGAGAAATAGAAATCTGTAGAACTAAACGAAGGAATTTAAGTTATATATACACAGTATGCTATTGTTGGAATAAAGTTCAAAGTTTAAGTGACTGAAGAACTCCTATTCTCCAATTCCAGCAATTTCTGATTATTAGTTTTTTCAGTAACTAACTTTTTTACTCTCTTATTTTGCAAGATGATATCTTCATTTTCACAGAGGATTCTTTCTTTGCTTTGTGGAATGTCAAGTCTGAAAAAATAAAAATAGGATCATTGGCTATTTCTGCTAGACTATTTTGATTAAATAAGAAAATAGTATTGAAAACAACTCTACAACAGTGTGCTCTATGTCTGCAGTCACAGAGCCCAGGAACTAGTATAGAAAAAAGAGAAAGTCAGTAACTAAACCAAAGTGGCAATATAGCTTTCTTGCGACTTCTGTAAACAGAACAATGCAGAATTCATTAATTAGGGAATCAGTGGAAAACAGGGAAAAAAAATAGGACTAAATAGTATACTAATAAACAAAAGACCAAATTCTTAGGTATGTCTATCTTCTTCTTTCTCCAGAAAATGACAGGGACCAGCTTTTCCTTTAGAATAGCAACCTGGAATACTGTGCCCAGTTCTGGTCTCCCCAATTAAAGAGGAATAGAGAATTAATTGTGAGAGTTCAATGCAGAGCTATGAGGATGATTTGGGATCTGGAACAAGTGCTTTATGAAGAAAGATTGAGAAAATTTGGACTTTTTACTTTGGATAAAAAAGGCTATGTGGGAACTTAGTTACTGTGTATAAATACATTATGGCTGGGTGTCAAAAGGAAGGAATACTCCTCAGTTGCATCAGACAGGACAAGGGGTAATGGATGTAAGCTTGCACACAGAAAGTTTAACCTCAATATGAGGAAAAAGTTCTTTATTGTGAGGGTTATTAAACATTGGAATGAGTTGCCCAGAGAGGCTGTGGAGTCCACTTCTCTGTAGAAGTGTAAGACCTGTCTTGATGAGTTTTTGTGTAGTTGATTTAGGCTTTTAGGCAGTTATGCTTTTCAGTAATCTGTATCCTGCTTGAGCAGGAAGGTTGGATCCAATGACCTTTGAAGGCCCCTTCCAACCCTAATAAACTCTGTAAACTGTGTAAATTTTCATTTTGAAATTAGCAGTTGAGTTCTAGAATACTGGAATTACAGTACACAGCTTTATCTGAATTGGCAAGATGGCTAGAAATGGAGGGGTAAATTATAAATGTGACGTAATAAATAAAGATATTGCAATACTTGTAATAATAGAGTTCTAATTAAATATTGATTTCACATTTAAAAACAATTTGTATCATGCTGCCTATTGCTAATATAAAAATAGATGTAATTAATATTAGTAATACAATTATTGTTGACAGAAATCAGATGACATTTATAAGCTAACTAGAGGAAAGTCTAATTAATGCTATTTACTAAACCCTCTTCAGACATCAGACTGCTGAATCTTCCCTTAAAGAATGTTAAGACCGTTTTCATAAAACCTGTAGATACTTTGAGTTTCTCATGGGTTGCCTATATAGTAATCATACCAGCTGCCAAAGCTATGCAGAATGCAATTATCTAGAAGTGCATGATATCAATGGGCTTTAAAATCACAGAATTGTTTGGTTTGAAAAACACATCTAAGACCATCAAGTGCAGTCACTAATCCAGCACAGTTATATTCCTTCCTTGTCTCCACCGTCTGAAGACTTTATAGGTGTACAACACAGCACTTCTGTTGTGTGAATCATCCCATGATTCTCCTGTGATGGCAATTATAGTTTATCTGCTGTGCAAATGCTCCCATCTCGACCTGTTTGTTGGCCATGTTGCATGCACTGGCATGGAGACATTTTAGTTGGGCTATGGATCGTATCAGCTTTTTGGAAAGAGAAAGCTTGATTCCTATCTGACCATTCCCAGGCATATTTGTTTTTTCACATCTGTTTCAATGTCTTTGCTATCACATGGAACTCAATCCAGTACATCCACTAGTGTGTTACATTGAAGAACATCACTAGCGCACCGTCCTACCAAAACTGATGTGCCGCTTCTAGGCTTATCTCTAATGTGCCTGGTTTTATCAATTTCCTCCTTCAAATCTAGTTTAGAGCTCCTTCAGTGAATCCTGCCAACCCTTGTGCAAAGACTCTGTTCCCCTTAGGACAGCTGCACCTCTTTGGTTGGCACCAAGCTGGTCAAAGCCCAGAGAAGAGTCCAATACCTGATTCATTGTGACCGCCTTTCAAGTAGTTGTAGATAGCAATGAGGTCTCTACTCAGCCTCCTCTTCTCCAGGCAGAACAGCCCAAATTCCTTCAACCTGTACTCATAATACCTATTCTCCAGACCCATAATCAGCCTAGTTGCCATCCTCTGCATCCTCCTCAGCACCTCAGTGTAATTCCTACACACAGTACTTAAGGTGTGCCTTAAGGACTGAGTATGGAGGCAGTATCACCTTTGTCATGCTGGTCGCAGTATTTCTGATGCAACCCAGGATTCCATAGACCTTCTTGTCCACCAGAGCATTCTGAAAGAAAAATTTTTTGGACTTGATCTTGATGAAATGAGGTTCTGTCCTTAAGGAAAGGTCATAGAATCACTAGGGATCAGAAGGGACTTAAGAACATCATCTAGTCCAATCACTCTGCCACAGCAGAATCACCTAGACCACGATGCACAGGAACAGATCCAGGCAGGTCTTGAACATCTCCAGAGAAGGAGAGTCCACAGCCCCCCTGGGCAGCCTGTTCCAATGCTCTGTTACCCTCACTGTAAAGAAGTTCCTTCTGGTATTTATATGCAACCTCCTATGTTCCAGCTTGCACCCATTGCCTCTTGTCCTATCACCAGATGACCTTGAGAAGAGCCTGGCTCCATCCTCCTGACACGCACCCCTCACATATTTATAGACATTAANCAGGTCCCTTTCTCTTATGCTAACCTCTAAAAGGTCAGTCCCCAACCTATACTGGTACCTGGGGTTGTTCTTGCCCAAATGCAAGACTCTATGATTACCCTTCTTGTACCTCATCAAATTTCTCTCTGCCCAGCTCTCTAGCCTGCCCAAGTCTCGCTGAATGGCAGCACAGTCTGCTGAGGTGTCGGCAACACCACCCTGGTTTGTGTCATCAGCAGACTTGCTGACAGTGCACCCCAATCCCTCAGCCAAGTCATTAATGAATAGATTGAAGAGGACTGGTCCCAGTACTGATCCATAGGGGACTTCACCAGATACAGGCTTCCAACTAGACTTTATCCCATAAACCGCTACTCTCTGGCTTCTACACTGCAGCCAATTCACAATCCAGTCCACACTGCCTCAGTTTGGCCATAAGAATGCTATGTGAGTCTGTGTCAAATGCCTTACTGAAGTCAAGATAGAACACATCCACTGCTCTGCCATCATCAGACCACTCGCTTATGCTCTTATCATAAATGACTATCAAGTTGGTCAAGCATGACTTCCCCTTGGTGAAGCCATACTGACTGTCCCTAATGACCGTCTTGTCCCTGATGTGCCTAGGGACAGCAGCAAGGAGAAATTGTTCCATCACCTTTCCTGGGATGGAGGTGAGGCTGACTGGTCTAGAGTTCCCTTAGTCCTCCTTCTTACCCTTCTTGAAGATTGGGGTGACATTTGCTAAAATCCAGTGTCTAGGTACCTCTCCTGATCCCCATGACTTAGAAAAGATTACAGAGAGTGGCTTAGCAATGACTTCTGCCATCTCCCTTAGCATGTGCTGGCGCATCCCATTCGCCCCATGGATTTATGTACATTCAGTTTGCTCAACTCATGCCTAACCCAGTCCTCATTAACCAAGGCAGGCTCCTCTTTTGCCTCAACTTCCTCTGGAGCCTCAGCAGACTGGGCTTTGATACCAGGACAGCTCCCAGACATATAAACCAAGGCAAAGGAAGTGTTCAGTATGTCTGCTTTCTCTGTATCCTCTGTCTTGAGGGAACCCACCTCATTCATCAGGGGTCCCACATTGCCTCTAAGTTTGGGTTTACCTTCAGTGTCTTTGAAGAAGCCCTTTCTGTTACCTTTGACCTCTCTTGCAAGGTCTAATTCCAAGGAGGCCTTGGCTTTCCTAGTTGCATCCCTACATTCTCTCACCAGAGCCTCATGATCACCCCATGTGGCCATCCCCTCCTTCCATCACCTACAGACTTTCTTCTACCTCTTCAGTTTGCACAGTAGCTCCCCATTTAACCTCTCAGGTCTTCTAGATCCCTTCCTT
>VZRI01010166.1:3203-66609 GCA_013397515.1 Upupa epops | reverse complement strand
GTGCAGGCAAGAACTGGGGCTGTACAGGTAAGAACTAGGCTGCACTGATAAGAACTGGGGCTGTGCAGGTAGGAACTGGGCTCTTCAGGTAAGAACTGGGGCTGTGCAGACAAGAACTGGGGCTGTGCAGATAAGAACTGGGCTGTGCGGGTAACAAATGGGGCTGTTCAGGTAAGAACTGGGACTGTGCAGATAAGAACTGGGGCCAAGGGTTATCAGGGGCTGAATTTCCCACGCCTGGGATGCCACGGGGCTGCGCTGGCAGCCACGCACCCTCGTACAGCCGGACTTCCTCAGGAAAGGGCAGAGCCGTCCTTCGGGACACCCTGAGCAAGGCAGCAGAAGGCATCAAACCCACGCTGTGCCATCGGCTGTGACAGAAGCAGGGAAACATCATTCCAAAGGGCTGAGCAGCTCGGGGACACATTACCGCTGGCACCGACACTGTGCACAGCCAGGGGAGACGGCAGGAAGGCACTTCCAGCCGGGAGGGCTCCTCACGAGCTGTTTGCTCTGAAATACCTTCCTCCTGCCTTTCCGAGCACAGAAACTTAGGGGAATATCAGGCTAGGAGAAGTCGGCATCTCCACAGGGATCCAAGCGGATAATTCAGTCTGAGAAGGGCTCATAGCCACGAGCATCTCTGCTTACCTTCGCTGGTCACTCCTTCTTCCAGTTCATCTCCTTTCTGCAAACAGAAGGAAAAGGTGTGTGAACACACGGGCGGCCCTTCACCCTCACCTTTACCCTCTTACACAGCTTTAATGCAATCAGACAGCTTCCACCACCTTATTCTTTCCACACATTAACTCTTTGAGCAGGGAAAATCGCACGGCTGCCATGGTGGGAGGCTAATGGTGACTGGCATTTGGCTGCAGAGCGAGAGGATGAGCGCTACTGCTGCTTCTGAAGGTGGCTGGGGAATAGCTGCACTCCTCCCTGTCGGCTCCTCAGAGCTGTTTCCAGTTCAGACACCGGGTCTGGTCACAACCTGAGCTCTGGGAGTCACACAAACACTGTCGCAGGGGCCTTCTATTCCGTCACACTGTCCTTTCCAAAGTCAGGACCGTGGTCTGCATGGTGTCTTCAAAGAAACCTGCGCTTCTAGCTGACACAGGGCACCCGCTGCCAAGTAGTCGGGGGCCAGCGCTCCTCCTGGGGGAGATCCTTTTAGATTTGAAATGAAAACAGAGTGGCTTTGCTGGTGTCCAAGCTGTACAAAGAGAAGGTTAGGGTGGGCCCTGATGGGCTGTTAGGACCAGTCCACGGGACACAAGGACTGGGGTGCTGGCAGGGGGTGTCACTGCCTCTCTACCAGCTGTGTAGAACAGTTCCAGCAGTGCTCTAGTCAGGAAATGAAAAGTCTATGGTTGTGGCATCCTTGCCAACCTCTCGGGATTAGAGAGAGATGGAAAACCAAACAGGAAAACCTCTTGCTGAACCTGCTCTGGAAAAGAAGAGTCTTTGTCCGTCCTCTGACTTCTCTGCCAGGAGAGCTGGAACACGCTGGTTGGCCTCACAAAGGCTTGAAACCTCCGGGCATTAAAGGCACTGACGTTGGTTTTCTCTCCAGAGGGGCACTGCTTCACGTGCTGTGACCTTCCACCCGAAGGACCTCCAAAGGAGTAAGGAAAGAGCTAACCCTCAGCTAAGCTAGCCTGTACCTTCCTCAGCTGGGAAGCAGAGAACTGAAGCGAGCCATTAACAATCAAAAATGGAAACAGAGAGGGCAGCCCAATAAAAATCCAGTGCCAGAAGGGATCTTGGTGCTGCACTCACCCGTGGTTGGGATGAATCTGTGAGGGGTGGGTGTCAGGAGGATGGAGCCAGGCTCTGCTCAAGGGCATCTGGTGCTAGGACAAGGGGCACTGGGTGCCAGCTGGAACAGAGGAGGTTCCCTCTCGATCTCAGCAGGACCTTCTTCCCAGGGAGGGTCCCGGAGCCCTGGAAGGGGCTGCCCAGGGGGGTTGTGGAGTCTCCTTCTCTGGAGACGTTCCAGCCCTGCCTGTTCCTGTGCGACTGGGTCTGGGTGATGCTGCTGTGGCAGGGGGACTGGACTGGATGATCTTTCCAGGTCCCTTCCAATCCCTGCTGATTCTATGATTCTATAAGTCTATTCTGTGAAGACCCTGGGACCTATGACAGGAGGAAGCTGGTGCAGCCATGGCCACAGCATTTGGGATCCCTGGGCTTGCTCAGGCATTGACACAGCTCGGCTCTGCTTGGCTCTGTCTGGGGGATGACAGCTGTGCAGAGCTACCTCGGCATCTCTCTGTAAGATCTTCCTTCCTGCTAAACGGATTTCCAAGGCAAAGACAAAGGTTTCTTGTTTAAGCAGAGTGGCCAAGCTGCATTTACTCTATTTCTTTAACAAAATGAGGCCACTTTCTAATTCGATTTAGAAATCACTGCCCGTAATGAGGCCTGGAAAAACTACCTGCAGCTGAAACCCAGTGACATTTCAAACACAGTCGGTCTGCCAAAGCTCAACACCCAAACCCAGACCCTTTGGAGAGCAGGAGCATTTTCTTCCTTTCATGTCATCTCCTCTGGAATGAGAGCAAAGGGCTGACCTGTTGGAGCATGGCTGCTACTGAGCCTGGGAGCAGAGCCTGGAGCCTGTAGCACTCAGCAAGGAGCTGAGTAGCGAGTAGCAAGGGTCTGGGGGAGACCTTAAGGAGCAGGGAGTTACCTAGGGACAATGTTTGAAGCTGGAAGAATAGGAGATGATCCTCAGGGATACGTGAGTACAAGGAAACAGTTGAGTTCACTTTTAAACAACACAACTCACTGCCCGACCCCAAACTGCGCTTGGATCACCAGAGTCAGATGCTCAGAGTGGGAAAAGCAAGACCAGAGTAAGTACGGACCAGCTGTACCACTGCCTAGACCAGAGGAGTGTTGGTGTAGCCAGAGAAACTCCAGAACAAAGGAGAAGCTACTTTAATTGGGTTATTTGTTTGTTTAATAATTAGCAGACAATAACCTGTGAGGAGAAACTGAAAGCTCTGACCATCGGAGAGAGCCTGCTGTAAAGTGTTATGATTCCTGCTATGACCCATGGCAAGATCACCCGCCGGTTTAACAAGAGTCACCTTGGTTTGAGAGGCATCTAAGCCCTTGATCCAGCACCTCTTAAAAGCATGTCTGATGGAAATGGAAATGCTTAGGGCCTGCTAGAGTTAGGGCAGCCTGTAACACAGGTGAGGGAGGAGAACACAGGGGTAACTCCAGCACGTGTCCAAAGGCGTTGCTGCACAGGGAGCAGAAAGGCAGGATCTCAGGGATGCAGGCTGGTCTGTGATAACTGTAACTGTTCCCTGACAGGAGGCTGCAGTCAGCTGGGGGTCAGGCTCTTCTCCCAGGCAATCAGCACCAGGACAAGAGGGCAGGGCCTGAAGCTGCCAGGGGAGGGTTAGGTTGGATGTCAGGAAGCCCTTCCTCAGGGAAAGGGTGCTCAGAGCCTGGACTGGACTGCCCAGGGCAGTGGGGGAGTCCCCGTGTCTGGAGGTGTTGAAGGACAGCCTGGTTGTGGCTCTTAGTGCCCTATCTGATGGGGTGACGTCAGGTGCTGGGCTGAGCTGGCTGAGCTCAGAGGACTTTGCCAGCCTCAATCATTCTGTGGTTCTGTTAACGTGGACAAAATGCAAACAAAACAGCTCCAAGAACCCCGTTTGGGTTGAACTGCTGAGCATCACCCGATCTTCTCCTGCTGCACCTGTCTCTCGCAAGAGAAATAAGGTGAACGAATCCCAAGTCTGACTGCATCCAGCTAGGAGCAGGAGCAGCAACCCAGCAATGCATTGCAAGTTATCTGTAACAAGTGCCAAGTGAAAAATGAAAATATAAAGAGTCTCACCAAGTCGGTACTGAGCCACTGCTCAATGTCATCCATGACAGAGGACTGTGCAACAGGGATCTAGGGAGTGCAGCGAGAGAACAGCAAGGCAGGCAAAAACCAAAACACATCCACAATCATGGCCACAGAGCGATGGAAAATGCCAGAAATAAAGAGTGGAAAAACAAACAAACAAAAAAAAAACACAAACAAAAGAAAAACAAAACAAAAACAAAGATGTGAGATGTGCTGGAACGCTCCCCCCTCCCACCCCCAAAAAAATAACCCAACAACCCCATTCAAAATAAAAAACGAAAGGGCAAGCAAATATATAAATGGCAACTCAAATAAAGGATCGTTTGGAAAGGAAGTGATGAGCAACAGGGCTTAAAATAAAAATGAGAGAGATTACGGGGGGTGGCGTGACTCGATGGCGGCGTGAGGCGGCTAGACTTCTCGACCACGTATTAAAACCATCAGGATGGCCTGATGATTCCAATCTTGATCGTGAAAAAGCTTTTAAGGGTAGAATACTGGATATCGGCCTGGGGTTTGAAAAGGGGAGGTTTATAGCTTGTTTGGTTTGTAAAACAGGTGTCACCCACTGTGAAGGGTTTAGGAGAAAGAGGAGCTCAATGTTTGAACAGGCTGCTGCCCGGGGGGGTGGGGAGTCTCCTTCTCTGCAGACGTTTCAAACCTGCCTGGACTGCTGCTGTGCCACTGGATCTAGGGGATCCTGCTGTGGCAGGGGGATTGGACTGGATGATCTCTTGAGCTCCCTTCCAAACCCTCACACGCTGATACTGTGTGATTCTGTGTGATGTCTGCAGGCAACAACCTGGGTCAGAGCCCAGGGTACACACACACACACACAGAGTCATGTTTCCCTCCAGATCCTCCTCTCCCCACACCACCGAGCCCTGGCAAGCCTCAGCACACCAGTATAAAGTCAACCATTCCCAGCTCCACATCCCCACTGCTCTGCCAAAGGTGACTCCTGCAGAACCCAGCATGCACAGAGTCTCAAAGGTGAAGGTGAGGAGCAGGAGGAGAATGGTGCAGCACAGCACCCGGCTCTGGCTCCAGCACCGTGACACCCTAGAGCCTGCCTGTTTGGCCTCTAGGGCTGGTGTAACCAACAGGCATGGAAGGGTTTCCTCTCTCCAGTGATCCAACTGCTCGTGTTGTGCAGTGCCAGAGGCTCAAGAGCAGCTATTTCCCAAGCAGCTCCAGGCAAGCGGGTGAGGGCTGGGAAATGGCTGTGTGTTAGGTGTAGAATTTCCTGACTGAATTCCACAACAGAGGGCTGCAGGAGTAAACAGGAAAACACTACAATAGATCCCCTAAGGAGAAGCTGGAAAACCCTTGGAAAGTAACAGCAGACCCAGGGCCAGAGCGTAGGGCTGGCAGGGCAGAGCTCTCAGGGTGCTGCAGAGGTTCTCTCAGGAATAAAAGGGGTCATGGCTTGCCCACAGGTTGGCCAGGAACATCTCATGGGATGAAGAGTTCAAAGAGGGTCTGTAAATGAATTTGCTGGGAGATTTTGGTTTCTCAGGGACTTCTAGCAGGGGCAGAGACAGGACACTGAATAAACTGAACAGCTGTAGAGGAGAAAGCTGAGGGGAGACCTTCTTGCTGTCTACAACTACCTAAAAGGAGGGCGCAGAGGGGTAGGGGTTGGTCTCTTCTCTCGAGGAACAACTCACAGGACAAGAGGAAACGGCCTCAAGCGGCACCAGAGGAGGGTTAAGTTGGCCACGAGGAGAAACATCTCCTTGGAAAGGGTCCTCAGGCCTTGGCACAGGCTGCCCAGGGAGGGGGTTCAATCGCCATCCCTGGCTGGGTTTCAGAGTCATGGAGATCTGGAGCTCAGGGACAGGGTTTAGCACTGGGTTTGGGCAGCTGGGTTCAGGGCTGGACTTGATGATCTTGGAGGTCTTTCCCAACCTGAACCATTCTATAACTCCTGGTTATCCTGAAAACAGATGACTGAGCAAGGAAAGGGTCTGACTTGATGATCCTTGGGGTCCTTTCCAACCTGCTCTACTGTAATACTGTGAATGAATTCCTGAGAACAGCAGGGCCTCTCGAGTTTGCAGGAGTCCTTGCAGCACAGGAGTCTGCGCCACTGGGTTTTGTAAGTTTCAAACAAAAACAAAACCAGAAAGGAAAAGGAATTCGATGTCTGGCCAGACCTACTTTATACAGCAAACAAACAGAAACCTCCCAAGTGCAAGAACACTTCTGGCAGGTCATGTCTAAGAAGCAGAGAGAGCTGTAAGATAAACATTTGAGCGTGTCAGCCGCTCGCTATTCAGCTCTGACCTTTCAGAAAGCTTCCCCCACCTTCCAGCACGTAAACGAACCACGAGCCTCTGTCTATTGCTCCTTCCACGCTTCAGCCTCCACTTCCCTTTCCTCAGACTCCGAGCGCCGTTTCCTGCTCCATAAAACACGGGGTCAGTGTTTCAGGTTTAATTTGGTGAAGAATAAACGAGGAGGGGTGGGGGGAACCCTCCAGAGCAGTCGGGAAGTTTTGGAGAGTTTAACACTGCATCGTTTCTATTCCGATCGGAACGGACCACACGCAGCCACTCCTGGGTTTGCCAGGCTGTTGTGAGTGAAAAACCATGGAGGGGGGATTTTATGAGAGCTTAATCCCCTCGGAAACCCAAGAGAAGCAACGTAAAACTAAACGAGCTGGTCTGCACATTAAAAAAACGATTCCAAATGACAACAGTTTGTGGAGACAAACAGCAGCGGCAGCCACGGCTGAGATGAAAACTGCTCCACATCGGGGTATCACTGCCCCTGTGCTCTGCACTCGTGCGACTGCACCTGGAGTACTGGGTCTGGTTTTGGGCACCACAGGATCAGAAGGGCATTGAAGGGCTGGAGCAGGGCCAGAGAAGGGCAACCANGGAGCTGTGAGGACTGGACTTGGTGATCCTGGAGGTCCTTTCCAGCCCCAGCCACCAGGATCCTCTATAATCACCCTGTTAATACTTGGTTTATGCAAACAGACCCGGTCTCGTGAAGCTCTTGGTGTTGGCACAGCAGCCCCCTTGGACACTCAGTGTTGGCTGCAAAGCTGTTTTGATGATGAGATGTTCATTTTCTCTCGTTAACACTCCTCAAATAAACAGAAAGTAAAATCACCCAGTGTTTTGGGGTACTTGAAAGAACCGGCTTTCACTAACAGTTGGGCTGGTTGTTCCCTTTGCTTCTTTGGAAAAAAAAAAATCCTACAGATGGGTTTATTTCACCAAATCCTGAACGGGGAAAGGGAAAAGGAGGGCTGGGAGAACAGAAGTGAACGTCCAGTCCTACAAACCCCACGGGGAGCTGGAATTGGGAGGTTCATGCTTAGATTGTGTCGGTGTCATCGCTAGCAATCAAAGGCCAAAGAGTTTAGCCAACAGGTTTCCTCAGAAGCCATAAAATCCAATATTCTACCCTTAAAAAGGCAGCTTAAGGTTATGATGATCACATTTTATTTCTATTAAAAATGATCCCACCGGAGAAGCAGCAGGTATGAAATGACAATCCAGGTCTCTAGGTGAGCTCATTAATGCTCTTAACATGTTTAACAAGGTTCATGCTAATTGTTGCCAGCCTACAGCCTTGTAGTAGCTTAGTTAATTCTAGATGTTGGACAAAGCTGACATCAGGACGGGGTTAGCTGCTACTTGCTGCCCCCCACCCCACTCCGTTAGTAATGGTGAAGAAAGGTTGGTAGATCCTACGGTAGAAGGAGAGCCCTGAGATGCAGGCTAGCAGCCTACTCCAGTTTACTACTCCAGCCTTACTCTCTATTTAAAGCTGTTGTGCTCTTGAAATAGCTGCCTGGCCTCAATATTTGAGCACGTTTGACTTTACATGCAAGGACTGAATTAGCTGCTTGATTACTGGTAACTGTGTTTACACATCACGTAAACAGGGAAGGCAAGAGCTCCGGTGCAGCACGTTCCCCAGCACAGCCTGTTGCACCCGTACAACAACCAGCTCATCTGGATCCCACAGGCATGCCCAGACAGTTACAGCCTTCCTTCACGTGGGGTATCACACTGTCCTCGCAGTAAAAAGTCTGGAGAGGGACTTCTTATAAGGGATTCTAGAGGTAGGACAAAGGGGAAGCGAAAAGAGAGGAGATTGAGATGAGATCTGAGGAAGAAATTCCTCCCTGTGAGGGTGCTGAGGCCCTGGAACAGGTTGCCCAGGGAGGTTGTGGCTGCTCCATCCCTGGCAGAGTTCAAGGCCAGGTTGGACGGGTGTTCTGGGCAACCTGGGCTGGAGAGAGGTGTCACTACCCATGGCAAGGGGCTGGAACTAGATGATCTCTAGTTCCAACCTAAAGCAGGGGGCAGGGGGCTGGGAGTGGGTGATCCCTGAGCTCCCTTCCAATCTAAACCAGTCTGCGATTCTATAATAAAACTCCCATGTCTGGAGGGGTAAGGAACCTCACATGGTCTCTGGAACAAGGAGATACGCCTGCTTGCCTTCAAGAGGGAGAGGGGTCCTACCCCATGAAAGAAATTAGCTAGTGGTGCACATGTTTACACAGTTAAGCACTTGAGCCTCCAAGAAGACAACGTATTTCAACAGCCTCATGTTACCTGAGTCATTTCCACAGCTCAGATCCTATCTCTCTGTTGAAGGCACACAGGGGCATCCCACCACACCTCAGCAAAGGTTTAATTTCATCTTGACTCACATTATCTTCACAAGAGAAAAGCATCTCTACCGCGGGAGGGAGGGTGGGGTGTCAAGGGGTGATGCTGAAAGCTGCTCCTATCACTTTCTGTGGATTCTGGTTTGGTTTCATTCTTTCCCTCCCACTGCCCCAAATACTGGCTGTTCTGACATGGTGGCTTAAGCAACAACTGCTTCTCACTTTCACAACAAATCTGGCTTGTAACTGGGCTGCCAGAGTATTCTGATGAGTTGATATCTTCATGCAAATCTCCAGAGATGCCCAAACTCCTAAGAAGGGAACTGGAATTACCTGCACTGAAACGCAGTGGCCTTTGTGCTGAAGTCAGTGCCTACAGTTTAGCACCTATGGTCTCGTGGTTTGGGGTTCTAGGGTGGACTTGACGATCTTGAAGGTCTTTTCCAACCCTGATGATGCTGTGGTTCTATACAGACCCTTGTGTGACATCTGCATGGCCCAAAAGCCCTGACCTTACACTACAAACACACGTGGCACAGGGATGTTGGCTGAGCTGTTCCGAGGTCCCGTTTGAACCTGGACCACTCTCTGCAGCTGTAACTTTGTCTACGTTAGTTTTGCAGGCAGAACTGGAGTGGATACTGGTACAGTCGTGTCTCCACGGTCCTACCATCACCTTGGCACCAGAACTGAGCTGAAACAGAAACAACGCTGCCACATTCACTGTGAGAGAACTCGTGGACCTCTGCATGAGCCTTCCCCTGCAGAGAGCTGTTGGTGAACCGGGACGCACTGGAAATGGAGAGGGGAGAACTCAACCCTAAGCTTAAATGTATTGCAGTTAGGAAAGAACAACACAGCTCAGAGGGGATTGAGAGCCACCCCGCCAGTGGTGTCAGTGTTGCACAGGCAGCGTCACTCAACCCTCCTTTCCCCCTCCTCTCAAAGGTATAAAACACACATCGATAAGAGGGTTAAGTTATTCCACTGGGTCTGCAAAGGCTACAGAGTCGGATTAATAAACAGGGTTAAGAACTACAGCCAGTTGAGAGAGAAACAGAGTTAATGATTAGTTGAGGTTTACTTTGGGTATTTCTCTCTCGTATTTAGCACACAAAGGCAGTGACAGGCTTTGGAAGAGCCGCGACCGGCCGGGCAACCGGACCCCCTTCCCTCCCCGCATCTGTGTGTCTCCATGAACGCTGCAGTATCCTTTTTCCAGACTGAATAACCACAAGCCGATGAAGGAATATTGTGTTTGTTTGTTTTTTTAATAAAGCAGTGGTGTGAGTGGTGTGAACAGCGGGGGGGCCGATTTCATGCTTCCCTGCTCTTGTAAACAGTGGAAAGGCAAAGAAGAGGAACTAACTCAATCACTGGATTATTCATTATGGATGAACATCTGACAGTGGCACAAGCACATCTCTGCCTGCCACAGAGCCACCGAACAGCGAGAGCCTCTGTGAACTGCAGTCTATAGTATCAGAGGGGAAGCAAGAGCTTCTCACTCGATGGCTTTTTATGAGCTGCGGGTCTCTGACAAGCTCTGAAATGAAACGGTGGATCCCAAGGGTTTGTACCTACAGCTGGGCTTCCCTACACGTGCTGCTTTGGGCTGCTCGCACAGGCAGGCAGATACGAGCGTGGAGACGCCCGTGTCCCATCACCGCGCGTGCACCAGCCGTGCAGAGTTCTGGCCCTTGGAAATAATCTGGATTAGCCCTAAATCCAGGAGAACAAACACAAAGGGAACTCTGCAGTGGACCTCGGTGAACTCAGCTGCAGGCAGGACTGTCTCCAAAGGACGTTGTATGGTGAGGTCATGTTATTGGGACTAATCGCAGAGACTTCAAGCGACGGATTACGTCACCCCAAAATACAGGACTGGTCTTTAGAAGTTGGCTTTAAGGTTATTTTTTACCTGCGTCTGACTTCTGTGCTTAAATCAGGCGATTGAACTCCTCTCTGCAAGCATGTTGGTGAAGGACAACTTCAAACAAGGTCAAACCGTGCACAGATTCAGTGATCTTCAGAAGCTTGATTTTATCTGAGCGCTGGCATTGCTCAGACACAGGAATGAAATCCTTAAAGCCAGAAACGCTACTGAGCCTTTTGGATTCTGAATCTCAGTGCCAGCAGGGTGGGAAGATGTTGATCTGGGCAGCAGTTCCCCTGTTCCCTTCCTTTCATACAGAACCATCCCTATGCTACTCGATTCAATTAGGGATGATCCTACAAGCTCTGTGTGTTTATTACAGAGCATGAAGTCAAGCACTACCAGAAGAGGCTGCTTTAAAGGCACCTAGAAAAGTGTCCTCTGCATGAACAAGATCTGAGAGACTTGTGTTTATCCCTTGAAAAGTGGATACTGCATCAACAAATCAAGACAGTATAAGGAAGCAGTCGGATCCCCAGGCCTTTCCAGGAGGTGAAGTGGGATCCTACAAATGATTCCGTTGATTACCGAAGGCCTTTGTGCTGTATAAACCAGAAATCAGTGCAAACCTCTCCCTTTGCCCCGGGTAATGATGTAGGTGGGAAATAAACTCCTTGTACTGTCTGATTTCAAGTGGTTCAGTAGGGCAGGACAAGAGGTGAATGGAGGATGGTTATTCTAGGAAAAGGGACTGGGATGGGCAGTAGGAATCGCTTCACTGGTGAAGTCCTCACCATTCCTTGTGTAATTAGCCACTTGTCTATGGGCTCCATGTCTGAGTTCCCACTTTTACCTCTCCTCTGTGTTGAGAACAGAAAGGTCCATAAAGAGAGAAACCACAGCAACAACCCATGATCAAAGTCATAACACAGCAGCAAGTTAAAAGCTTCACATAATACAAACACACATGCTCCGAGCTGCCTGGGGTAGCTTCTGGCAGAGGCTGCATCCCCCTCTGCTGCCCGTCAGCTCTGTCCGTGGAGGGACAGACCTCACCCTGAACTCTAAACTTCCTACAGACAGTTCAGAGAATTGCTGCACTTCCTCCGTGCCGCTTAGACAAAAGAAAGACATAAATCAGCGACTAGCAGTGAGGCTGATGTTTGTCGTCTTCTTAGAAGAAGCAGTGCAGGCTACACAACCTCCTCAAACCAGTTAGAGCTGATTGGAACCACTAGTACTGTGGAGTGTCCCTTGTTTATGAAGCTGTGAGTTGCAGCACGCCCTACTTACCTCCTTGACCTCAGTGGGCAGACTCTGCCCCAGACTCTAACAGCATGACAGCCGCGAGCAGGAGGGTAAGTAATGGCTGTTTGCTGCAGCGTCCTGGCAGCCTTTCAGCCTTGAAGAGCAGCAGAGGTTAACAGGACCGCTGATGCATCCAGCTCCTCAGAGCAGACTGCACGGCACAGCCACACAAAGACTCTCAAGATGGCTTCTTGTCCTTCAGCATTTTGTCCTCGAGCCAGGGCGCAGATGTAGAGTCACCTCTGGCTCTGGGGGGGGGTCTTACTTGGTTGGGATTGGCTGAGCGCAGCGGTTCCAGCCCACCGGCCCTGCCAGAACTGGGTAAGCACTGGTGTGTTTAGGTACCTCCATGCAGAGGACACCTCTCCCGTCCCCATTCCCACAGATAATGGAGTCTGAACTGTAAGCTCTGATGTCTCATTCCAGCACTTGTGCTGAGAAACCAGAAAAAAAATCAAAGACGGGGGGAGAGAAATCACTGCAACTTCATCTGCTATCTGTGCAACGCCAGAGAATTGTTTCTTGGACACCTCTCCTCCCAGTTGTGATCACGCAACAACTCTGTGGCAACACAAGCAATCCCCAACATGGGAAAGCAATATTAAGAAAACAGAGTATTTTTAGCTCGCCTTGTTTCCAGCTGCTAAATCATATTAAAAGACAGCTAATGCCACGTGATCGGCCAGCTCTCTGCAGACCCTTCTGAGAATGACTACATTAGAACCGTCGGATGTGCTGGATTTTACCACTGGACAAGCGTGCTGGAATGAGAAGTGTGTGAAGAAATGTGTTGGGAAGCTTTTGGCTCCTCCCTAGAGCTGTTCTTAAATTAGCTCTCTTCCCAAATTAAAGCGTGGCTTTCCTTTCCTGCCAGATTTTTGCTGCACGTTCTGGGGCTGCTAACTGGAAGAGAGCTTTTCCTTTAATTAAGGAGAGTTTAATTTTCATTTCCTTTAAGAAGAGACACCCACAAGCCTCACAACACTGGACACAAGGTAGTGTTTACCAGTTACCCAAAGGCTGTCTTTCATCAGGACCTTTGAAAAGAGGCTGAAAGTCTTCGAGCCCAAAGTTCCACAACCCATAAAGTGTTTGCCCTGAGAAACTTTGACCGATTAGCTAAGGCAGAGCCCTTTGAACTGACAGCACTCGGGGCAGAGTAGCAGCTATGCTGGTGTGAATGACACGTCGCAGCGGTGCCTGGAGCAGAACTGGCTGAGAACAAAAGTGTTAATAAATCAGGACATGACCCCGTGGCCACAGGGGAATGACCAGTAGCTAAATGGAAGCCCCTTGCGTTTGGTTAGCCAGGAACAAAGAGCACAGGCTCAAACCCTTTCCCAGGTCCTGCCAATAACACAGCCCACTGACACTGGGAGCTCAGGCTGTCACACTGGCTTTGGGAATTCCTCTCTCAGGATACTTCTGTCCCTGCCTCCCTGTGCTTCCCCTTCTCCACTCAGTACTGCTGGCAAAAGCTTTTGTGGGGCTGAGCCTGGAACTGGTCACGGGGTTGACCTGGGTTATAAATTACCCTTCTTGTAGGAGGACAGGAACAAGGAGACAGATTTGTGGGGCGGGGGGATGTTCTGTATGAAATCATTGCTGAAGCCCTGCTACCACTGAGCTATGGCCAAGGCAGGCCAGCAGCTGTGATCTGACCCCAGCTGGCTCCGAACTCGAATTCTCCCTGGCTCAGAGCACAAGCTGCCAGGCAGGCCAGCTGCCCTCAGCGCTCCTATTCCCACTGATGAAAGAACCAGGGCGGGATCAGCCAAGCCGTGGGGAGGCAATTCTCCTTGGAGGGAGGTGTGTGCATGCTGTGTTGCCTCTCCCAAGCTCCACTGGCTCTGCCATGCTCCCTAGTGGTCAGCCCAGACCAAAATTCCACTAGGAAAAGGCTCTGTACTGGCTCTAAAAACGTACTCACAGCTGAGGACAAAAAAAGCAGGGCAGTTTTCAAAAGCAGGGATGGTTGAAAGGGGCTGTAGGATGATCTGAAAGCTCTGTTCACTTCTGCCTTCACTGAGGTATGCAGACAACGCTGGCCAAGCTCGCACTCCCAAACATGTTTCTAGCATCAGCTGCTGTGAGGTGACAGCGCGTGGGCCTCTGCTGCCCACACATGACAGCAGGAGCCTGCCCTGGGACAGACAGGACACACTGTGCAAAGGAAGTTAAGGCAAGGCATGCGAAGCATTAGAAGTCGAGATAATTTCTCTCCCTGTCACTCGCTTGTGCATCCGTGCACTTAAGAGAAAAATCTAGTAGATTAAGACTGCATCGACCTCCACAGGCAAACCTAGAGCAAACAAACGCACACCAGCCATCACAGGACGCTCCCCGCTTTGACTGCACTCAAAGAGCTGGACACCCCCCCAGGCAAGCTGCAAGAACACAGGAGAATTTACCCACTTGGAATCAGAAGTCTCTTAGGCTGGTGTGCTAAGTAGCAGCTCTTTAGAGATCATTACTGAGCAAGTACCTGCTCCTAGATATCAATTTCAAACTAGCCAGTCCTAGCGCGCTGCTGGAATACAGAATGAGACGTCTCGGGCAAAGCGGCTGCCTACAGCTTGGATTCCACACACGGCTTCAGATAACAAAACGCAGAGCAATGACCTACCCCTCCTGTGTTCTGTTTCCGAACATCCAGGGCAGACGCGAGTCCTTTGACGGCCTGCGGATCCTCGTACGTCACGCTGAAAGAAAGGAACAAAGCACAGAACTAGAAGGAAGTCTAGCGGTTGCCCCACGCAGAAGGAGGCTGCTGCTCTGATTTAGTCCCCTGGAAATGAGGAAGCACACGTTCATTTTCTTAACGAGATTTCAAGTGTACTGAGTGGAGTGCAACAAGAGCAGTGAGCTCGGGATAAAGAGCATCCAGCGGTTTCAGAAAGCAAGTTGAAGCGAAAAAGAGCAAGAGTGGCATTGTGAGAGGTAGGCAAATAGGTTACCAGCGTGTCCAAGAGCTAGCGGGGGGCTCTGAGGAGAGGCCTGATTACAGATTATGGTTGGTGAAGCTTTGAAGATGACATTTGGAAGCCTGACCTTGATGCGTGCATACGGGGGGAGGCAGAGGGAGGCTCGAAGACAGATGAACCATAACTAAGCAACTCCGGTGAAGCACACAAAGAAGGGCACTATTTAGAGAGGCTGGGTTTTTGAAAAGCTTCTTAGAAGGGACACATAGCTGTCAGCTGATGGAGGCACAACAGCATCACTCCTCAGAGCACTGGGGTGAGCCATGAGCTGAAGCAGATGCCAAAACCTGCTCATAAATCAGCCCCTGGGAGGAGCAGCAGGAGCACTCCTCCAGTATGCTGTCTTCTCCCAAGCTCTGAGCGCAGCACCGTGGGGCTCTCACCTACGCACCACAGCGAGTCACATTCACGTCTTGAGTGCCTCGCTGCTGCTCCCCTTACACCGTGTACAATCCAGGAGAGAAAGAGCAACCCTCCCTTGTGAAATCACGGGCTGATCTGTGCTCTGCGTTCCATTAGCTCACAGGAGGAGATAGAGTGCAGTGGGGGAAGGCTAGTTTCGTGCTTCATTTGGCACAAGAAACAGAAGGACCTCTCCGTTAGGTCTCTCTGCAACACATCCCCCTTTCTGACTGCACGCTAGGGCTTTCAGCCTGGAATCTCCAGTGCTCATGGATGCCTCAACGGTGTCTTCTCAATACGGTTACTAGAGCTGAGGCAGTACCAGCAGTGATACTGCTAACTGCAAAGAGAAGATCTGACTATATTTACTGGCTCAAATTTTCCAGAGCTGGAAGTTTTTGATAATCTGCTGCAGTCTGGGCTAAACTATTTAACACCACTTCTTAGTTTGATGATATTGATGATGTTCTGACAGCTGGTAACCACTGCATCCTCTAGAGTCTGAAAGCAGAAGGAACCAAGAAATAATCTATGAGAATAAAATATCTGAGAGTGCCTTTTACCGAGTCCCACTTGACAGGGATCAGAGGATTTCTTAATAAAAGCATAGATTTATTTCACATGAAAACAATTTGACCTGTTAAATGCCCTTGAAAGTGCCAGATTTGCAGCTCTACAGATGCAAGTCCTCTGCATATAAACAAATTAAGGACAGCACGGCCGCCAGGCAAGCTACACTGCCCTGACAACCTGCAAGGTCTGACTGCTGGGCCAATGGGAGAGCTTAACTAGATGGTAATTCTGTTTCCAAGCCCCTGGTGACAGTAATTCAGTCACCAAAGTGTATCCATGACCTTCAGGTGAAGGGCCCTTATGCTCCTGTATCTCAAGCACTGGGCAGGTGAGTGGGATCATAGATCATCAGATCCTCATGGCTGGAAAGGACCTCCAGGATCATCAAGTCCAGCCCTCACCCCAGTATCTCCCCAACCCCCAGACCATGGCCTCAAGGGCTCTAGCTACTCGGTTTTTAAACCCTCACAGTGAGGAGGACTCTGCCCCCTCCCTGGGCAGCCTGGTCCAGTGCCCAAGCACTCTCTCAGCAAAGAGCTTCTTCCTAAGATCCAATCTAACCCTCCCCTGATGCAGCTTGAGGCCATTTTCCCCTCGTCCTGTCAACAGGAATTTGGGTGAAGAGACCAGCAGCAGCCTCGCTACAACCTCCTGTTAGGGAGCTGTAGAGAGAGAGCACTGAGGTCTCCTCTCAGCCTCCTCTACTCCAGAATAAACAGCCTCAGTTCCCTCAGCTGCTCCTCACAGGCCCTGTTCTCCAGCCCTCTCCCCAGCCTCACTGCCCTTCTCTGGCCCCGCTCCAACCCCTCAATGCCCTTCTGATCCTGTGGCATCCAAAACCAGACCCAGTACTCAAGGTGCAGTCTCCTGAGAGCAGAGCACAGGATGGCAGGCCGTTACGTGAGGAAGCATCTGCAGAAGTAAAAGCAAGTTCATCTCCAAGTTTCCAGTGAGCTCATTAACTAAGATAAGACAAATAACATTACTCAGCCAGTCTGCTCTGCCCAACAGCAGGAAGTTCTCCACTTGCTCGTGTTAATAATGACCGGCAGGACAGGAACTGGATGAAAAGCACGAAAACATCCACCCAAACGACTATATTTTTTAGTCTGGAATGAAGTCAAGAACTCGGAGATTTATGTCCTTAGGAAACAGCAGTGCCGTGAGTCAAACTGCGCTAAAGACAAAACTCCAACGTACTTCTTTCGCTGCTCAGCCAAGGAGCTGCCTCTTGTCTGCGCAAACATGTCGAAGTCATCCCGAGGATTACAGTGTTGTAGAGAGCTGAGGGTGCCACCGACGCTGTTGGTACCCAAGTCTGCAACAAGATGCAAAAGAACAAGTGATCCAGTGAAATAGCAGACCGTGAAGTACCCCCGCTGTGGTGGTGGTGGTTAGAGAGGTTGTAACAGCACACAACAGCTACAGGCAGCACCTAGTTAACAGCTGCAGTGCTGAGCACAGCTCTGTATCACAGAATCAGAGTGTCAGCGACTGGAAGGAACCCCAAAAGTTCATCCAGTCCAATCCCTCTCCACGGCAGGATCCCCTAGATCCAGTGGCACAGATCTAGGGGATATGGCCAGGTCAGATCAGATTCAGGCCAGGTGGGTTTGGAATGTCTCCAGAGAAGGAGACTCCACAACCCCCCTGGGCAGCCCCTTCCAGGGCTCTGACACCCCCACTGGGAAGAAGTTTCTTCTTGTGTTTATATGGAACCTTCTCTGTTCCAGCTGGCACTCGTTGCCCCTCGTCCATCCAGTACAAGAGGATGTTAACTCTGAATTTCATAAAAGTCAAGTGTGGATTGTCTGTTCCTCCTGGAAGCACCACACTGTAACGATTCCTCCTTGAGCTGCCACCATTTGGGACTGGGTGTGCAGCTACTGCCAAACTCATCCTGAGGTATTTACTGTTCACTAACAGGGGCCAAAATCTGGGGAACGGATATTAGTCTTCTCCACAACTCTGTTTCTCAGCTATTCCCCTTCCTGGAAGTATTCAAGGCCAGGTTGGATGGGGCTCTGGGCAACCTAGTCTGGTGAGAGGTGTCGCTGCCCATGGCAAGGAGGTTGGAACTAGATGGTCTCTTCCACCCTAAATCAGTCTGCGACTCTATCGGCTGTGAAACCAACAGTTTCAAACCCAGTGTTGTGATACTGGCACACTGCTGATAGGGGTGGAGAACGTTCAGCCAAATCAAGTGACCCTATCAGGGTGTCTTTGGTTTGATGTAAAGCAGAACCCATTAGCTTCATCAAACCTTTCAGCCAAACATTTCAAGTATTATTTCTGAAAGAGGAATCAAGCTCATTCACCGGGCTCATTTCATGCCCAGCTATACATGAGCAGAAATAAAAGCAGGAGAACAAATCTGACCAGAAGCAAGAACCTTATGTTCTTTGCTTCAGTCCCCTTTGTGCTTAAGAAGTCCTTCCCTCTGTGCCAGGCTGATTCCCACTTACAGATTGCTACAGCGCAGAGGAGTAGGAAAGCCTTCCTAATGCTGTCAGCCACGTACCCTAACCTTCTGAAGGCTACGTGGCAGCTCTCATCAGGCAGTGCAGTGCCAAGGGGAGCAGAAACTCCCCAACCCCCAACTGAAAAATGGCTCCTTGTAAATCCCAAGAGCCAAATGGGATAAGAGCCTGTGCTGGGTGTTCAGGTCACTGGGACCTCAACAACTGCTCACGCTTGTTTCCACAGTCACATAGCCCAATTGCTCAGCAATCCCAACCCCCACTGACTGGTTATGCTTGGAAAAGTCCATGCAGCACAGCCTCGTGCCCACCAGCACTACACGGGTCAGGTACTCACCAAGCCCTGCGAGCTGTGAAGAAAGTGAAGATGGAGGTGCTGAGTTTCCGACCATTGGACTCACTACAGCTGGAGAGCCAGGACCCAGATCTATTAAGTTATCTTCTGTCACTTCATTCAGTACCTGGTGAGACACAAGAAACACAGCCAGTCACACACACCAGTGATTTCTTCCTGCAGAGCAAAAACCAAACAGTAATGGGTGCTTCCTGAAAAGCTTTTGGCCGTATGGAGCAGTTTCTTGGACACTACGGTGGGGAGTGCAGAATAGAAAGAGTCAGCCACCAAGAAATCCTCAGTGTGACTGCTTGAAACTGGTGGAGTTCACTGGCATTGCTTTAGATTGAGCTAATGTGTCTGTGTCCTCCATCTCTTTTAGTGTGGGACCAACACCAGGTCTAAGTCAAAGGGAATTTGCTGCTGTCTCCCACTGAAAAAGGTGAAGAGAAGTTCCTAAAACTATGAGTAGCATGAGGAAAATCAATCTGAATGGAGGTACTGTAAGACACAATGAAGAAGAAATAGGTGGAGCAAATCAAGATCATTAAGTGACTTGATAAAGAAATATTCATGATACATTGATACCCAGGACATAAATATGGACAACTGTGCAGTGAAACTGTGGAGCTCACTGCTTGAGGACACTGGGAACAGGTGAAGGCCTCAAGACTCAATCAGAAAAGTGAATAAAGAAAACCCAGCAAGGACTGCAAACACAGAGGTGTTTTCGTGCAGCGTCTTCCTGAGCTACAAGTTGTCACTCCTAGTTTGCCATAGTCTTGGGCTGTTTTTCTGGTACCATTTGTTAGCCACTGCAGACAGAACAGGTAGAAGGGGTGATACCAGTATGGCCAGTGTGGTGCAGCTGCTGTGTTAGCCACTGCAGACAGAACAGGTAGAAGGGGTGATACCAGTATGGCCAGTGTGGTGCAGCTGCTGTGTTAGCCACTGCAGACAGAACAGGTAGAAGGGGTGATACCAGTATGGCCAGTGTGGTGCAGCTGCTGTGTTAGCCACTGCAGACAGAACAGGTAGAAGGGGTGATACCAGTATGGCCAGTGTGGTGCAGCTGCTGTGTTAGCCACTGCAGACAGAACAGGTAGAAGGGGTGATACCAGTATGGCCAGTGTGGTGCAGCTGCTGTGTTAGCCACTGCAGACAGAACAGGTAGAAGGGGTGATACCAGTATGGCCAGTGTGGTGCAGCTGCTGTGTTAGCCACTGCAGACAGAACAGGTAGAAGGGGTGATACCAGTATGGCCAGTGTGGTGCAGCTGCTGTGTTAGCCACTGCAGACAGAACAGGTAGAAGGGGTGATACCAGTATGGCCAGTGTGGTGCAGCTGCTGTGTTAGCCACTGCAGACAGAACAGGTAGAAGGGGTGATACCAGTATGGCCAGTGTGGTGCAGCTGCTGTTACTCAGAGTTAGGTACTTACTCCATTGCTGGCATTCTGTGTCGAACGTCCCGATCTGTATCGTTCAAATCTGTTTAGGAAAGAAGGTAAAAATAAAGAAAACCCAAGATGGGACTATCAAAGGCACCGAGAAATGATGAAAACAGCCAGTTTATGGCAAAGCCAGGACACGTCACCAACTTAAGTCTCTTTTAATTGAAGAGGGAACACTCAAAGCTTCAACTCCCCTACAACACGAGAGTTGCACAAGCTGCATTCTTGGTGAACTGGATAGTAAGTGGATCTGATCTTGCAGCACAAACATGCCTGGAGAAATCCCTAAGGGTTCTCTTCGGGTTTGGTTGGGATTTGTTTTTTCATTAAGATAAGCTGATCTGTTCACCAAGGGACAGGAGGAACTGCAGTAGAACTGATACTCCCAGCTAAATGAGCTGAGCCCTGCAGTTGAGTCTTCCTCCCACTTACCAGCTCCCTCTTGCTGCGATACCAGTAACTGAGAAGCCACAGCCATGCCAGCACAGCCCACCCAGGCAGCTCGCAGCGACACAGTCAGTAGCACATTTATATCTTAAACCATTCTGGATCAGCTCAAAGATCATCAGAGCCTCTGTTCAAATAGGCTGGCACTGTCCAAGAATGAAGAAGTATAGGGTTGGATAAATGCAGTTCTTAGGGGAAGAAGCAGTCTGGGTAGGCAAAATCCAGCCTCTGCTCTTCTCCTTCTCCAACCAACCGGGCATCCGGAGTTACAAACCTAAACCCAGCTTGCCTGAGCTCAAAAAAGCACAGAGTGGGGGAACTATCTCCTCCTGTCTGAGGCCAGTCTCATCTCCTTCCTTACCAGGAAAAGCACCGTGATTTCTCAGCAGCTAGAATATTTCAAGGTAGCTTCCCACGTAACCTCTCTTTACAGTTAACCCCCCCCACGGTATTCATATCATGCCGTGGGTTTTCTCCCAGATGGACCAAACACAACAGGGAATCTCAAGCAAACTCAACTGTTTTCTTAATGCAACGGAGGAAAACGCAGACTTCCAAGGCAGCAGGAGCAAACTGAGGGACAAATTTCAATTTTAGGAAACTGTGGGTGTCTGCTATTACTGGAAATCCAGCTCCCTTCGCTGGAAACCTGAGACACCTCCCACTGCACATTTCTCACCAAAGGCTTCTGAACCACACGTTCGTTTACAGTGAAGGCCAGAGCTCCTGCCTGAGTCACTGACAGAGCTCTGTCCCCATCCTAGATATCACAGAGTCACAGAGTGTTAGGGGTTGGAAGGGACCTCAGAAGATCATCCAGTCCAACTTCCCTGCCACAGCAGGAATCCCCTAGATCCAGTCACACGGGAACAGGCCAGATGGGTTTGAAACGTCTCCAGGGAAGGAGACTCCACAACCCCCCTGGGCAGCCCCTTCCAGTGCTTTATCACCCTCAGTGGGAAGAAGTTTCTTCTCCTCTTGACGCAGAACCTCCTCTGTTCCAGCTGACACCCAGTGCCCCTTGTCCTAGCATTGGGTGCCACCGAGCAGAGCCTGGCTTAGAAAGAAGAGCCACAATGCAGCTGTTGATGCTGCAGGTCTGGTAATGTGGGAGGGACCCATCACCTCACATCTCCACTGGAAACAAAGAAGAGGAAGGGTAGAAAAACGAATGCAACCAGCGTGATAAATGTGGAGCCTTTAGAATAGGAGAGGAGGAACTGGAATTTATTGAGTCGCTCAGCTCAGCGCAGTTATTTCTACCACAACTAGCTTGCTACCGTCGCTCAGCTCACCCCTCAGCACTTAATGACCAGAAATACATTAACCCCCGTCAGCAAAGTCGTAGATGGAGGAAAGGAGAGAAAAACTAAGAAGGGTGACCAGCCCAAGCCTTAGCGCCGGTGACACCGTGCCCCTCGCAGAATCACGCCCGTGCATGAACCGCGTACCGTTGCACATCAAAAGCCACCACTTGTTTCAAAGTTTCCCTCCGCTCTCCTCTGAACCACTAAATCAAAGACAAAAATCGAGGCCACTGAGTCTTCTATCCAGCTTTTGCCGTGACAGCACAGATTCACAGATCTAGAGTCTAATTTATTTTTAAAGGCTTGAGAAACAAAGCCCTGCGCTAAGAGCAAGGAACAAAGGGTACTCTTTAGTGCCTGGCTCCCCAGGCCTGTCATTAAGGGGAAGATTAAACTTTCCCAAGACTGCGGTATCACGTGGCACCTCCTGCAGCAGATGTGGCTGACAGAGTCTTTGTCTAACGAGTCCAAAGTCCTGTGACCCACGTCCAGCCCCTGGGGAGGATTCCTGCCGACCAAACCCTCAGCTCTGTGCAAGGCAGGGTTGGTTTATTTTTTTAAATGATTTTAAGCCCTGCTTAAAAACAAAAGCCTTTGCATGCTGGAAGGTCACGCCTACCTCAGGCAACTCCCCTTTGCACCAGTACTGGAACTAGAAGGCTCAGAGATCAGAAGATGGAGAGCTCACGGGAGCCTCCCTAACCCTGGAAGCAGCACAAGTATTTGCGCAGAGCCCAGGGTGAGCGGAACTGTGGCTGCATGGTCCCAAGTCACTACATCTGCACAGCACCGCCCAACAGGGACCTGCAGGCTCGAGTCTCTGCTAGTTCAGAGAGCTCTGCACAAGGCTGACCTACATTTTGTGGATATGGCCCACAAAAACTCAACGGCTAGGACAGCAGGAGAGAAATCACAGCAGAGAAGCAAGGGAAACAGGACTACTGAGGTCTTGTATTAAGGGAAAACAAGGCCAAGTGTGGGGTCATGCACTTTGGTCACAACAACCTCAGGCACCGCTACAGATGAGGGATGAGGGGCTTGAAACCTGCCCAGTGAACAGGACCTGAGGGTGCTGCAAGAAAGCTGGCTTCATAGGAGCCAGCAGGGTACCCAGGTGGCCAAGAAGTCCGACAGCATCCTGGCCTGGATCAGGAAGAGCCTCATAAGCAGAAGAAGGGGAGTTCTCATGCCCTTGGACTCAGCCCTTGGGAGGCTGCCTCTCGAGTCCCAGGTTCAGTTCCGGGCCCCTCATGACAGCAAAGACCTAGAGATGCTGGAATGGGTCCAGAGCAGAGCTACCAAGCTTGGGAGGGGTTTAGAGAACCTCTCTGAGGAGAGGCTGAGTGAGATTGCTGGGCAGGGTTAGTTTGCAGAAAAGGAGGCTGAGGGGGAACCTCACTGCCCTCTACAACTACCCAAGGGAAGGTTGGGGAGGGGTAGCTGGTGGCCTCTTCTCCTTGGTGTCTGCTGACAGAAGCAGGGGCAATAGCCTGAAGTTGAGGCAGGGGAGGTTCAGATTAGATCTTAGGAAGACATTCTTTGCAGCCAGAGTGGTTGGGCACTGGCAGGGCCTTCCCAGGGAGGTGGTGGAGTCTCCATGCCTGGAGGTGTTGAAGAACCCTGTAGCCATGGTGCTTCACGCCCTGCTTGAGTGGCAGCAGGGAGGAGGTCAGGCTGTGTTTGTCAGTCTCTTGGGGATTGAGGTATTTTGTTGGGGTGGGGATGGTTGGACTTGGGGATCTAGGGGTCCTTTCCAACCAGGATTGTTCTGTGATTCTGTGACCATGACAGGACTTCCTGTGGTTTGGTCCTCTGCATTTGGTTACCCTGGACCATGATGGCCAACTCTAGCCAATCGACCTACTTTACACCAAGGTGAAAACCTAGAGAGAACGTAAATCCTTGCGGAACAAGGTGCCCCACCTTTCGTATCGGAGGAAGACGTTGTTTAAATCATCGTTCACATGTAGCAGCTCCTCCGTGACTTCTTCATTGGACACTCGTGAGATAAGCTCCACGATTCTCTGCTGCATAGCTCGACAGGTCCGGTTCAGTTCCTAGGAGGAATGTGTTGAGCACACACACACGTTCTGATAAGCAGCTAGCTAGCAATAAGTAGATTTAGTAGAGCTCCTTTCACAGCCAAACATATCCCCCAGCTGGGAAACACTAAGACAAGTCTATCTTTGCATGATTAAATGTCACCCAAAAGCACATCTAATCAAACATGCCCTTCAAGAGACGATGGCATAAAACCTTGAGAGCCTATTTACAATTCAGCATCCCGATTCTTCTTTAACTCTGAACACCTCAGAAAATAAATATCTGTGTTGAGGTGATCTGTTTGAAGAAGAAAACGTGTGAATACAACAGCTTTCCAGAGCTTTCAAGGAAAATTCAGTCTGCTCTTTTTGGCAATATCGTCCTGAAAACCTGGGGGAATAAGTGGGGGGAAAGGGTTCAGATGGCTACCACAAGTAGCTAAGTCTGTGGTAGGCAGAGAGGAGCTGGGGATACTGAACTTCCCAACTCCTGCGAGAATGAGGGTGAATGCAAAACAAGGAGCAGGAGCATGAAAAGCTGAGAGCTCCACGCACGCTTCAGTACTGAACTGGACACCAAAACATCCCCTTTCACCCAGCAAATCCTCAGACAAGAGTCTGCAGCAAGGCTGCGGGGAGCTTCAGCAGAGCATTTTGAAGACTACAGAGTGAGGGCACTCATTTTAGAAGGCTCTCAGGCCACAAAGTCCAGATGTGAGTCTGCCTAAAGCAGGAATTCTCTTGCTTCCCAGACACCTCTTCCACCACCAACTCCTGAGCAGGATTCTTGGCTCCTGCAAGTTCTCGAGACCAAAGATCAGAACCGATAGGTGGAGGAGGAACTCCAAGAAGAAACATGACACAGAGGACGGCACCACTGATGAGCCCCACAGCTTTACTTCAATAAGCACTGACATTCCAACTAGAGCATGGCCCTCTCGTCTTCTACCCCCCTCCCAGCTCCACTTCACAGCAAAAAAGGGAGCACTAAACAAGGATGACTTGTTGGTACACAACCTTCGGGAGGAAGGCAAAACTGTGTTTGTTTTCCTTGCTTGGTCTGACATCCTAAGCTCTGGATAAATTTCACCTAGTGCAATCCAGCTGCCTTAACAGCTTGAGGAATGTGCTCTCCAATGTCAGTTCTGATCCCATCATTCGAGAAGCAGATTGTGACATTTCAGAGGTTTGTTTGCTGCCTTTCCGAGAGGGCTGACAGTACCTATCTATTCTGCTCAGAGCTGGCTCTCCAGCAAGCTGTTTACATTTGATTGTTGGAGAAAATGTCAGGAATTATTTAAGGAGGAGGGCTATATAAGCCTCAAAGCAAGGAGTCCTTGCATGCAGCACCCAGCTCACAGCTTTCAAAAGACTAACCATCCTCTGTGATCAAAAACGGGTTCTCCCCAGCGCTGGGAATCAGATTTAGGATGCATCAGTCAGAGAAGAAAACCAGTTGGAATAAAAGCACCGCTGCTGTCACTCTATTTTATGATCAAGTTCTTTCACCTTAAAGCTATGCTCTAAGGTTACGCTGTCAAGATGTTAGTCGTTGTTTCTGAATGTAAGCAAAGTGTTCTGTGCTGGTTTGGTCTGTCGTGCTTTCCTGGAAGCTTCTTTTGTTTTGAGCAGTCCAACCCAAACGGGCAGTAACTGAAAGGCTCTTTATTGCAAAGCCTCTCATCAGCTGCCATGATGGCTCTGAGACAAACACACAATACCGCTGCATGGGAGAGACCAGTTGTTGGATGGATTTCAAAGCTTCGTGTATCACAGAGAGCAATTCCCTGCCTTCCTCCTAATGTGCTGCGGTGGGAGCCTAACCTCCCTGCTGGAGGATCAAACCAGAAGCCTGCTCCTGAAGCTATGGAAAGGCAAATAGCACGTAAGGGCAGCAACTGGAATGCTAGATCACCATTTTCCTTCTTGAGATGGTAAATGCTGCACTGAGTTGAGACTTCTCAGCAAAGAAATCCTTTCTGATGACCCAGTCTAACTTTCTGGATAGCACGAAGCTTCACCTGAATGCCAGTGTTTAGTCCAGCTGGAAACCTCGAGTGCTTTTTTCCCTGCACAGTGACACTGTACAAGTGATGGTGGAGGATGTTAAAGAAGCAGAAATGCTCTGAGCCTGTAGAGCCTACGGCACTTCTGAGCTTTCTGTGATAGAGGACACCTTACACTCAATACTTGGAAAAATGTCTGGCTATGCTGGAACAAGCTGCAAGGGAAGTCAGGAAATCCTTGTTAGTGGAAGCTTTAATAAATGAAAGTCATTGAGTGATGAGATGAACCAGGGTCAAGCACAACCCACCTTCACGATGCAAACCAAGCAATCCGAGGCACTGAAGTGAACGAAGCACAATGAAAACCCCACCCCCCCAAGAAACACGAGAGCAGAAAGGACCAGAACTGTATTTGTTAGGAAACTGTTACCTGAAGTAACTCGAGGTCTGAGGAATCCTCTTGTCCAGGTACCATTTCTGTCAGCATTTCAGACATCACTTTTGTGTTCCCACGAACGATATCCAGTTCACTGCGCAGCCGGGCGATCTAAATCGGGGTAAAAACCCATCAAATACTGCAAAATCTTTGGGGTTAAGCAGCTGACTTTCAAGAACTGACTTGGCGAGACCTCTGGTTCTGTCTGACTTGATATCTGAAGCTCCAGATCTTCCAGATAAGTTTACCCAGGAGAGAATGTTTGAAAAGGAAATGACTGTAGAATCATTCACTACCACCATAACTCCCATCACAACTATACTGGTGTGGCAGGGAAGCAGCTAAAACCAGCCCCTGTTTGTGCTGTGCCAAGGCCTTGCGTGCCTCCCTCAAGCACAGGGAAAAGATTTTGAGCAGAATCTTTGCCTCTGCAGTCATTATTTTTGCAAGGAGAACAGATTCTGTATCATACACAGTATAAAAAGAGGAAAGATTACTAAGCAGAACCAGATCTAGGAGGCAAGCGAAGCTCTAAGTTCCTCTGCAAACTGGCTTCTAATTTGATCTGCTGAGAGAGCTTCACTCAAAAGAATCATCACCCCAATACCTGTTCAGAATTAGCAGTGATGGGACCAGTCACATTCAGAGCTGGGGCCTGAGGAGCAGAATACGCCGTTGGAGAAGACGAAGAGTAAGAACTGGTGCTCATCCTTTGCTGAGGCTGTGAATTGTGCATATTTGCTGCAGGATCCACTTCAGGAACGCTCTGCCACATCAGAAAGACAGCAGTTCAAAAGCTGACTTGTGACAGCACTTGCTTTGTCAGCAACCTCAGGCCAAACAGGCTCAAATATAGAACATAATTGCACCTTGTGGAAAAGGGCAGCGTAGTGACGAGGAGAAGCTGCCAGAACAGCCCATAAACAGACAGCTGCAACAAAAACAGTCGGCTGGATCTTCTGACCCAACTCACACACCCTTCAGTCAATTAATCTTTACAATAAAAAACAAGAGCCAAAGATAATGATAAATTATAGAGGATTTTAAACGAGAAATTAAGCTGTAGGCTTGTAAAACAGTGATGTCATCTGCAGTTACTGTTAGTCCGTTGGACTTGATGATCTTAAAGGTCTCTTCCAACCGTAATGATTGTGTGAATGGAATTAATCTTGGAACTGGAATCTTTCAGTCCCTGATCACTTGCATTTAAGCACTTCAAAGATTCATTAATGCCAGTTTCCAGAGTGAATAATCAGAACCACCCATGATCATTAAGTTAATTCTAAGCAGCACTAGTTTTCCAGACTTTTTAGAGGTGTAAAATCTTGCATTAACATTAGAGAGGGACCAGGCAGCACTGGGTGACAACCAGCTGAACAGGAGCCCACAGGGTGTCCCGGTGGCACCAAAGGCCAAGGGCATCCTGGCTGGGATCAGCACTAGGGTGGCCAGCAGGACTAGGGATGTCATTCTCCCTCTGGACTGGGCACTCAGGTCGGCTCCCCTCAAGTACTAGGGACCGTTCTGGGTCACTCACTTCAAGAAAGAGATGGAGGGGCTGGAGCAGATGCAGAAGAGCAACAAGGCTGGGGAAGGGACTGGAGGGAAAGGCTGACGGGGAGAGGCTGAGGGAGCTGGGGGCGTTGAGCCTGGAGGAGAGGAGACTCAGGGGGGACCTTATCACACCCTATAACTACATGAAGGGAAGTTACAGACACCTGGGGGTCGGGCTCTTCTCCCAGGCAACTAGTGATAGAGAGGCATGGCCTGATGCTGCCAGGGGAAGGCTAGGTTGGATGTTAGGAAGCCCTTCCTCAGGGAAAGGGTGCTCAGAGCCTGGACTGGACTGCCCAGGGCAGTGGGGGAGTCCCCATCCCTGGAAGTGTTTAAGAAAAGACTGGACATGGCACTTGGTGTTATGGTCTACCTTACTGTGATGATGTTAGGTGCTGGGCAGGACTGGAAAGACTGGACATGGCACTTGGTGTTATGGTCTACCTTACTGTGATGATGTTAGGTGCTGGGCAGGACTGGAGAGCTCAGAAGGCTTTTCCAGCCTTAAGCATTCTGTGATTCTGTGATTAACATGGGATCAGTGAAAGGTTCAGACTCTGAACACGTTCACACCCAGGCAGGCCTTGGTTTTGGGTTATCCCCGACAGAAACAACCGTAAGATCTTCAGCACACATCCTGAACAAATCAGCTGCATTTGTCTGGTGGTTCTGTGGTACAAGACAAGTGTAAAAACCTCCTCCAAACCCTTTTCTTTCCTCAGATTGATGTTGTACTCATTGGAGGAGACACCGTTAGCTTATCAGGCTGCCAAATGCAGCTGCATCATGCTTCACCTTTCAGAGAAGCCCTTTCAACTATAAAAAAGCCTTTCCAGGACTGAAATTTAGAGGAACAGGAGAGGAAAGAAAAGTAATTACCAAACTACTTGGACATCTTAGGAAGATATCCCTGGAATGGCAATGCTGCAGCTTACCCTCTGTGGTGTGTGTATTGGAGACAGAGCATCAAGATCTGCCATGGGAAACTCGATGCCTTTCCTCTTGAGTTCTTCATAAATGTGCACTACTCCAGTTAAGTCAGGGCTACTTCGAAAGGCATCAGCCCAGGCCTGGAAAAAACAAGGGATTATCCATAAACCTTCCAAACGAAGCCCCAGCTCCACCCTGACCTCAGATACTGACTACAAAGGCTTTCTCATGTATTTCAGCTTCAAAGGGAAGCTCTAATCACTAGATCAGACCTGAAAGATCCTGTAAATACTATTAAGATAGTATCAGAAATACAGACAGGACCCCAGCAGCTACATCTAGCCCCTGACATCATCAGAACCTGTAAATGCAAACAAAAGCCTCTTCCAATCTCCCCTACTTAGCAGTGATTCCATGCTGATCTTTTCTTGCAGGTTCTATGGCCAATGACCCAGCCGAAGAAAGTCTTGCGTGAAGGATTAAACTGAGCAAAGCAAAACACTTAACGTCACGCAAAAGTCTTGGGGAACATCAATTCACCTTGTGAAACGTCCTCGAGTCCTGCCACAGGAAAGAAAACAAGCCCACAGCTGTCAAGTTTCCTTCTCTATTTCATTTGGACCAAACTTAAATAAGAAAAAAAAAAGGTATTTTCTGAGGTTCCTAGCTTGTGAAACCTACAGTCCCACAAGCAGAGCAACTAATGAAGCCTGAGTTCTTACAGAGCACATCCAACACTTGGACACCCCGGTGTGTCAGAAAGAATTAGTTGAAAGGGAGAATTTCCCACAGCCAGAACACTCATAATATCTCTCCAGCATGAATCCTCTGGTGTCTAAAAAAGGCTTCAATTCACATTTGAGCTTTTCCTTCAGTGGGAGTACTCGGCGTTTCTCTTCACTAAGCAGCCTCCTGTACTCACGAAGCTGCTGGGAACATAATATCTTGAAAGCCTCTACCCTCTTTTGCTGGAAATTAGCCAAGTACTAAACATTTAGAGGAAGGAAAAGATTGCAATATTATGACTCCATTAAAAAGGAAGCCTTCCACAAACCCCCACAGACGTGAGGTAGAGTATCAGAGCGCTGGATCCAGAACTACGGTGAGACGTGGCGGAGGGAGGAGGGGGGGCTCCAAACTTAACTCATTTAGTTCTTAGCCTCTTTTTACTCCAAAAGCTGTTTTTTCAGCACTTGAGAGGAAATAAATCAAAGATACCAAAGCAAGATAATAAATAATATTCATATATTTAACTTATATTCCTATTCTGTTTGATTCTAAGAGCATTTCCTGCCCTGCGTGCCCAGGAGACGATCCATTCTCAGCTTCAAGCTAACAATCCTACGTTGGCTTCTCGGCTTTGTTACGAGTAAATTAACTGCAGCAACAGCGCTGGTGCAGTGCAAGTCCAAACAGTCCTACTTGAGCCAGAGAAAACAGCTCTGATTGTAAAGAGCCATTCTGTTTCCTTGGTACTGACCTTTCAGACCACCCCTAACTCCGACAGAGGTATCGACTGTACAAGTAACTCTATCCTTACACCTTCTCTGCATTTTCAATTTACAGAAGTCACCTGAACGATGCTTCTACATAATAGCGTTCCCCCACTTCAACTCTATTTGCAAGTAAGAGCGAAAAATGTCAGGCGAGGGATGCTCCATCTCATAATCACTCCGAAAGAGGCAAAAATCCGCTGCGTTGCTGCCCCAATTAATGAGGCTTGTTTGTCTAGGAGGATGCTCCTATGTATCATCCTCTGTTTCACTGGCTTCCTGTGTAATGACAGTGAACTCCACCTTTTTAATGTATTCCTTCCTCTGCAACGCTCTTCCCTGGAGAAAGGAGACACTTTCATTTGTATTCCAGGGTGCATTATCCCTGTTAGTGTCTCTCAGAGGTCACAAGCGGGACTGAGTGCTGTTGTCCTAAGTGCTGTCTGCACACCTTGTAAGACAATCCCTGTCCTAGACAGCTTACAATTTGACGGGGCAACAGCAATATCAACTCTAGATTACAGATAAGGAGCTACACAGAGAGCTTAGGAGACTGGCCACTGGCCACACAAGTGTATGACAGAGACGAGATTCAATTCAGACCTTCTTAGACTTGGGGCCAGAGTAATAAAGGTAGATACCTAAGGATGCTGCTGTATGAATCCCACGACACCTCCGTGTGCCCACACAGGTTAATTAACACCATTGTGAATCTGCCCCTTAAATCAGTGACTGTTCCAAGCAGCTTTTGCAGTGTTGGACACTTTGGCACAGAGGTTCCCTCAGCAGAGGAATTTTAACCCCAGTATGAACTCTGAACAGGTTCTTACAGGAGTATTTCTGAGGGTGCTCAGCAAGGTGAAGAAGGATAAGCCCTGTGTTAGAGATGTTAACTCATGTACAGGGGGAAATAGGTGGAGAAAGCCAGGCACAGGATGCCCAGCACCTCCAAAGAGACAAGTCTCTAGGTAAGAAATAGGATGGCAGCTTTCTCAGCTCTTGCTATAGAAAAGGCCCAGAGCAATATGCTTGAAGACCAGCTTTTTCATTGCTTCCAAGTGCTATTAAGCCTCTCATTTCTGTGCTTATTAATTCCCTGATACCAAACAGTAAAAAGCCTAGAGAAGGGGATAAACATAGCGCTACTGAGGCAGAGCTGGGAAGAGATCAACCCCACGGAACAGAGTTAACTCCATCCGCAGGGAGCTCTGAAGAGCAGAGTCTAAGCTGAGCGAAGTGGCGGTGACGTAGGGGATATTTTGGGAGTGCGTGTCCACAGGGCACCCGAGATGAGTGACTGCAATCACTTTTCCAAACTTGTCAGGCAATCTGGAAAACAAAAGTCTCCTACCACCTCCAGCTACAGAGACACGAACAGAACCCACCCACAGGCAACTTCCATAATTCTCAGGCTTTTTATACCAGAAGGCATTTAGTACCCAGAGCGAGGCTTTTAGCTCTGCTGCACTAAGTCTCCTCAGATAAAGCTCTGTTTAATACATTCAGACTGCGGCTTTTTGGTTGGGTTACAAACACTTCCATCTTAGTGGCATTGATGACTGGGAATCCACTTAAATCCAGGGCTCGGCGTAACCAACGTTCACTAAAAAAGACTGCAGCAGAGCAAACGGCACGGAAACACGCACGGCTTCTCTTTATAGGAGGGTATTTAACCTCATCTGGCGGTCACCGCATGCAGCAGCTCTCCCAGCAACGCAGGCAATAACCTGAGGGCTTAGTTAGATGCACAAGAATTGCTTTGAAGAATTTCATTAATTTTGTGCTATTTTTTTGAAATCAGAAAGAGAGGGACCCTATTAGGAAACGGAGATCAGAAATAAAATGATACACCCCCCACGCCCCCCCCCAACACTCCCCAATGCAACAGCCACCTAATCCAATCCCCCTCGCCGTTCAGAAATGACTTATTTACACCGTCACGCTCTAACGATGTCCTATCTGCATATCCAAACGATACAACAACAAAGCAGCGACGACTCAGCCCCCAAAAAAACCTCAGTAGCTGTGGAAAACGCCGCTGCGCATTCGTAAATACCTTCCCACAAAGCCCACTGCAGCAGGTTTCTATCATCTGAAATGTGCGGTGTCTCTGAGTCTCTGGCGTAGGCAATAGCCTGTAGGAGCTTAGTGATAAAGCTTCCTATAATTGTCAGATTTCCTCCAGGCAGGCACCAATGTTTCCTCATGTGTTGCTAATGGTTTGTGGAATTAACGTGGCTGTTTGTTGTTCCGCCGCACAGAAGGAGAAGTGGCAGACGAGGGCTGTGTCTGAACTTCCTCACTGCGGGCAAGGATCTGACAGAGCACAATAACCACGGAAAAGGCACCAAAAGCATTTGAACTCCTGTATGGTCATTTACTTTTCTATAAGCATCTTGAAAAGGAATTCAGAGTGTTTTCTAATGGAGGGAAACAGCTCCATTTTACGGTCAGGGGAGCAGACACAGAAAGGGAAGTGTTTTGTAACTCTCAGTGAAACCACAAGCCCCTAAAACTTCCCAGATGACAGAAGCAGGTCTCCAGCTTCCAGATGTGACCGTTCAATTGCAATCCCCCCCACCCTCCAATTTCCCTTTCATTAAATCCTCTTGGTTTAAGAGCAGAGCGGTTCCTCTCTCACTAGAATGCAGACGTTTCTCCTGGGATAAAATACCTAGGCGTGCACACGGCTGCTCTTCCCTGCCAATCTGGAGCTACTGTTTGTTTTTACCTATAAAAAACGTGCGGCGTTTTTAACGGTGACAGCGTGTTTAGCGATGCGTAGCGCCGAAGCAGACAGTCCTTATTTCAGGCAGCCAGCGACATATGGGAGCAGAGACAAGCGACGTACCTGAATCAGTGCTAGTACTTTATCCTGCACAATCGTGGGGGGGTTGTTCTTAGGGGAGATGATTTTCACCAGAACGCCATCTATGAAGTCACGGTTTGCCACTAAGACATGAAAGCGGTGGCCACAGTTCTTCACACAGGTCTCCAGCACCTACACACACACATAAAAAACAACAACCCCACATTCATCATTGGAGCAAAGCTTGATCACAGAATCACAGAACAATCACAGGCTGGAAAGGACCTCCTAGATCCCCCAGTCCAACCATCCCCACCTCAACACAACCCCTCAGTCCCTGAGAGACTGACAGACACAGCCTGACCCCCTCCCTGCTGCCCCTCGAGCAGGGCTGAAGCACCATGGCTACAGGGTTCTTCAACACCTCCAGGCATGGGGACTCCACCACCTCCCTGGGAAGGCCCTGCCAGTGCCCAACCACTTTGGCTGCAAAGAATCTCTTCCTAAGATCTAGTCTGAACCTCCCCTGCCTCAACTTCAGACCATTGCCCCTGCTTCTGGCAGCAGGCACCAAGGAGAAGAGGCCACCAGCTACCCCTCCACACCCTCCCTTCAGGGAGTTGGAGAGGGCAGGGAGGTCCCCCCTCAGCCTCCTCTTCTGCAAACTAACCCTGCCCAGCTCGCTCCGTCTCTCCTCAGATGATTGGTTCTCTAAACCCCTCCCGAGCTGGGTAGCTCTGCTCTGGACCCATTCCAGCATTTCTAGGTCTTTCCTGTCATGAGGGGCCCAGAACTGAACCCAGGACTCAAGAGGAGGCCTCACAAAGACTGAGTCCAAGNAGCCACTCCTCCCTGAGCCTGTAGCACTGCCTTGGGTTGTTGTGACTGAAATGCAGCCTCAGTCATTCTGTGATTCTGTCTTTCCCATATAACTCCCTGTAAAAAGTGAGTTGCTCTCTTCTTGTTAGCCACTGCTACATGGTGACATGGTCCCTCAAAGCCTTCTCAAGGCTGAGCATACCCAGCTATCTCAGCCTTTCTTCATATGCCAGGTCTTCCAGCCCTCTGATCATCCTTGTGGCCCTTCTTTGGTTCCTTTCCAGCCTGCCCCCATCTTTTTTTCCCCCCAGCAGTCACAGAATCATAGACTGCCCAGGGTTGGAAGGAACCTTTGAGACCATCTAGTTCCAACCCCCCTGCACAGGCAGGGACACCTTCACTGGATCAGGTTACTCAGGGCCCCATCCAACCTGGCCTTGAACACTGCCAGGGATGGGGCAGCCACAACTTCCTTGGGCAAACTGCTCCAGCATCTCAGCAGCCTCACAGGAAAGAACTGCTTCCTAACATCCAACCTCAATCTCCTAAAGCTTTTTAACCAAGAAGCTCGCTGTTCTGCGCACAGATTTAGTTGTGACTGACCCACCACTAACATACTGGGCACTGCTGTGATCTACCTTTGCCTGTCTTCAAGGTAAGGCCATACAAAATTTCCTCCTCTCTGAAGCAGAACTTTCCAACCTGTGCAGCCAAATAGCATCACATCAAGAGCAGGTAAGACAGAGGACACGCTGTCACGGTGAGATATTACCGTGCTGTGGCACTCCACTATCTCCCATGTACTTGGAACACAGCTGGACCCAGTTGCTCTGAGCTATAAGCCATGTTTTAGAGTTGGGAATTCAGGTGAATGATCTTCACTCATTCAAAACACTCCCTAGTGAATGCTGTGACAGGTTAGACTTTGACACATTTTCCCCCTGCAGCCTCGCTAGAGGCACCTTCCACTTGCCATTCAACTGCCATGGAAGAACAGCTGTTGATTTTTCTCTGAAGAACATGATTAGCATGGAGATAAATCCAAGGCGTCACTTCTCCTCACAGCCATGCCTAATAACCACTGCGACTCCCTAGCTGAGGAGTCTGTAATTACTCTCCTACTTCAGCTACTTTCATCAGCCGTGATGACACCGGCTCATTCCTGATGAATTCTGCTCTTTCCTACACGATGGATAATCTCGCGGTTCGGTCCCGGGTAATCTGTCAAAATGACAATCCAGGAGAGGAAATGGCAAGAAGACAGAACGTACAGTCACGCTTCGTCAGGGAGATGCAACAAGAGCTGTGTGAAAGAATCATACAGATCACCTACCCACGGCTGTGTAACTCCATCTAGTTAGTGCTGCTCATTCCTCAGACCGCTGTGGTGCGGAGTCTGCCCGGCACCGCATGTTCAGGAGAGCTGCATTACCCGGGAAACCCCTGGCTAAAGGCAGCACTAAGGAAAGGTCACTGGCGAATTATCTCACACCTTAGCAGCGCTGCCTAAACGCGTGGAATATAATTTACACTTTATTGAGTGAAATTAGATCAGCGTAAATTAATGGGAGTCTCCTACAGAGATCCATTCACAAGGGAAATTGTGCATCAGCTACTCATGAAGCTGAAAATATGGGAAGTTCATCATCCTCACTTGCAGATATGCCCACGGCTGCTGCCTCAGAGCGAAGAAACGCTTGGACACAGAGAGATGAGAGCAGAAGGGAAAGCCCCAACGGGTGGAGGGACCCATTTGGGCTACTTTAACTTTCCTCAGTGAGTCCTTGGAATGAGTAAGAGCCCCGGAAAAAGCAGAAATCAATTGAGTCAGAAAAACGCTATGCAAAGCTTCCAGCAGCTCTCCTGAGGAAGAGAGGAGGCAATTGGAGAGAAGAAAAGGGCAGAGCAGTGGCTGTTAAAGCAAATAGTGTGTATGCTCAGGAGAGTGCCAGGAGAAGGGAAATGGCAAAAGAAAAGGGTTCTGCCCTTTTGAGGCATTCCAGCCTGCCCCCACTCACCGTCAGCGCCAGCATGACCTCTCTGTAATTTTTATTTCCATTCAGCCTCTTCTTCAGCGCTCGAATGGCATCCTTGGGACTGAGGGAGAAACACACCGCTTTTAAAAGACAGCTCAGACACGCTTTTCACATACCATACGTTGTGGGGAAAGGAATCCTTTACCATTTCCAGCTGGACATAAGCATGGGAGTTCACTTCAGATTACTCGACTACAACCAAACTACAGTCACACACAATTATGTGAAGAGACAAGAAGTCAAGACCAGACAAATGCCCGAGGGCTCCAAAAAGGCAGAGGAGCCTGTCAGGCCCTGATACTGGAGCGAGTCTACCATAGAAACTCTCTATTTCAGTGGCTGGAATGAATACTGGTGCAGGATGGCAAAGACAGACCGCCTGCACACAAGAACCCCACAAGTACAAACTCAGTACGTCTTCCAGCAAAGCATTTTTCACGCCAGCCCCACCTCAAGCAGTGACCAAGTGCTGCATCATACAGTGGTTTTTGAGCAGCAAAACTCAGCAGCTCACATGGAAACTGCATTCAGACTGTGAGCAGCTGCCCCCAGCGTTGCTGCACCTCCTCGCAGTGCTATCAGATGAAGGTTGTGTTCATGAACCTTTCAGAGTTTGCTGAAAGAGCACGTACCCCTCTTCCGTCTCATTGATAATGTCACAGATCTCCATGTTAAGTGTCCAGTCTTCGCTCTGCAGAGAGCCATCCGTGGCCTTTTCTGTAAAGTAAAGAAAATAAATCTTTGAACATCTTTCTTGCTTCAATCTATCTTCAGTTGCTCTGAGCTGAAACTCGCCAGAAAAAGAAAGAGAAGGCAGGAAAAAAATCTCCCCACTGACTTATAAGCAATGTCAATCCTTCCCCCCCTGGTTTTAGGGATCAGCACAGAGGTTTCCAGACAGAATCAATTATCCCTCAAGCTCATTACCTTCAGCCCACATAGATGGGCTGTTCTTCAAAGACTCCTGAATTCCTAGGAGAGTAGGAAAATGTCAGCTAATTCCAATTTAAACTTCTCAGATGCTGCATTGTTGGCAAGTTATGAGGTAGGAAAATCCCCCCCAAATCAACATGACCTTCTCCCTCGTCTAGTCGATACCACCTCCGCACGAATCAAGGGAGGAAAGGTAGTGACTTGGAGATTGAATTCAAAGAAGTCCAGACTTTCAGCATGAAAAGAACCACCAGCACGTGAGAAAACATTTAGCACAGGACAGTCAGGACACGATACCATTCATGGGGAGCCCCATTTCATTGAGGACTCCTGCACCTCAGTCCCTCCCTATCTACTTGCCAGGGGGCTGGGCACTGCTTCCCTCTCTCCATGACCCCACTCTTCTCTCCACACCGGCGCTACGTCCACATCTCCCAGGCACAACCTGCCTTCCTCCAGCCTCCCAGATGCTACTGGTGTGGCAGGTAAGTCAGACTGAACTCCATGGGAAGGATGACCTATAGCATGGTGACAGCAGCAGATGCCAACTGCTGGCAGTTTAATTTATAGATGTCTGCAAGAGTAGCACAACCATAACTTCAAGTAATCAGTTGACAAGAACTATTTCCTCCTTGGGATTTCCTCCTAAATCAATATAGTTCTGTCTAGTGGCGCCTAGAGCATCCCCTGAATTTTTCACACCTCTCACTTGCAGCAGTCAACCCCTATCTGCTCTGCACTACCCACATGCAGAAGTGCTACCCAGTTGAGTAGAAAGCCTGTCGCCAGAGACACCTGGAAAAGGGATCTTTGAGCCAAGCGTGACCTTCTTTGCTAAATTAATCTAGGGTTGGTTTTTTTTCTACACATCCCTGGCACTCGACATTGGAAGGTAAATAGGGCAAAGAAAAGCCTTTTTCAGGTGCAAAAGAAAACCGAGAAAAACAACACTTGTAAATATTTTAAAGCAGAAATTAAACCACAGGTATCACCTTCCCCAACCACCCTTCTGGTTTTATATCAGACCCCAGTCTGTCCCCCAGAACAAGGCTGGAGAACACGGAGGCTCCAAGGACTTCCCACAGCTCTTTCTCTCTTTAACTGCAATGTTTTTTTCCCATTAACGTTTTTATGGCTGTGACTGAGGACACGGATGCCCTCAGGCCATAATGAAGGGACTTTATTGGGACAAACACAGTGTGTCTGGGTAATTTGAGCGACTGGTCTGCAGCAGAACCTAGCAAACAACTGCAGAAGTCTGAGACAAACCAGAGCTCGGCAAAATCACAGAATAATCCTGTTGGAAAGGACCTCCTAGATCCCTGAGTCCAACCATCCCCACACCAACAAAAAAACCTTAATCCCTGAGAGACTGACAAACACAACCTGACCCCCTCCCTGCTGCCATTCGAGCAGGGCAGGAAGCACCATGGCTACAGGGTTCTTCAACACCTCCAGGCAGGGGGACTCCACCACCTCCCTGGGAAGGCCCTGCCAGTGCCCAACCACTCTGGCTGCAAAGAATTTCTTCCTAAGATGCAATCCTAACCCTCCCCTGCCTCAACTTCAGACCAGTGCCCCTGCTTCTGTCAGCAGTCACCAAGGAGAAGAAACCAACCCCCACCCCTCCACAACCTCCCTTCAGGTAGTTGTTTCAGGTGGTTGTAGAGGGCCAGGAAACACCTCCAGAATGGAGAGGCCACCATGAAAAAGATGATGGAACAGAGGATCATTCTCTGCAGGTCTTGCTTCCCATTCAGAGAGGCAGTTTCCCTGCACAGGGGGTGACCCACTGGGAAGAGGATGGAGGCTGCAAAGCTCCCAAGCTGTGCCATCATAACCTCTGGATCGTCTTCAGTCATCACCACCTCGTGGGAGAGTCCCCTTTGCCCACACAACCCCTTTGTGCTTGAGGAGTCCTGGGGAGGTGCATGGCTTCCAATATGTCCAATAAATCATAGATTCATGCACTGGTTTGGGATGGAAGGGACCCTTCAGGGTCATTAGTGCAATAGGCAGGGGGAACTCAGAGTCTCAGAGGGCATCTCAGTTACTCAGAGCCCAAGGTCCAACCTGACCCATCAAGTTGCCAGGGATGGGGCTTCTCTGGGCAACCTGGGCCAATGTCCTGCCACCCTCAGCATGAAACATTTCTTCCTTATCTCTAGTCTTTTAGTTTAAATCATCACCCCTCATTCTGCCACAGCAGCCCCTGCTAAGAAGTCTGTCCCCAGCTTTCTTATCAAACCTTTTAAGCACTAAAAGGCCACATTAAGGTGTCCCAGTAAATACAGCACAAGTTCCTGACTTGTTTAATTTTAGGCAGGGATTCTCTTGAAGAAGAGGCAGGCAAAGCTGTTTAATGTTTTCCAGGATATATTTTTCTAGGAATTCATCTCCATGCAAGCTACTCATCACAATGAAGTTTTTAAGTTGCTTTTTGTTCTTCTGTTATATATAAAGCTTTATTGCTATAGAATGTGATCAGCATTCACCTCCATATAGCCCTTGTTGCTTAGGAACACATTTCATCAAAGCATCCCAGAATGACTGAGGCTGGAAAAGCCCTCTAAGCTCATCCAGCCCAGTGCAGGACCTAACAACATCCCATCAGCCACACCAGGGCACTAAGGGCCACAGCCAAGCTGTCCTGCAACACCTCCAGACACGGGGACTCCCCCACTGCCCTGGGCAGTCCAGTCCAGGCTCTGAGCACCCTTTCCCTGAGGAAGGGCTTCCTGACAGCCAACCTAATCCTCCCCTGGCAGCTTCAGGCCCTGTCCTCTTGTCCTGGCACTGGTTGCCATGGGGAAGAACCTGACCTCCACCTGACTACAACCTCCCTTCAGGGAGTTGGGGGGAGAAGACCTCCCCTGAGTCTCCTCTTCTCCAGGCTCAACACTTCCAGCTCTCTCAGCCTCTCCTCATCAGCCTTTCCCCCCAGTCCCTTCCCCATCCTCATTGCTCCTCTGGACCCACTCCACCCCTCCATCTCTTTCTTGAAGCAAGGGGCTCGGCACTGCCCCCAGGACTTGATGGGAGGCCACCTCAGTGCTCGGTCCAGGGGAAGAATGACATCCCTAGTCCTGCTGGCCAACTAGTGCTGATCGAAGCCAGGATGCCATCAGCCTTCGGTGCCACCTGGGCACCCTGCCGGCTCCTGTTCAGGCGGTTGTCACCCAGTCCTGCCAGGTCCCTCTCCACCAGGCCTTTCTCAAGTAAGATTGGTTACAGCCTTTTCTTTCTGCACTTCTATCCTGCAGTGAGATGAGTTGAGACTGTGTGTGTTCAAGATATAAGAGTTGTCTTTTTGAAAATTGCTTCTTCTCCCTCTTGGGTCATTTTACATTTGAGTAAGAGTTGGAAGCTAATTTCAGTCTCTTCTTCAGCGACCCAGAGCACGCAAGCTCTTATCATCCATATCATTTGTCCTTTGTGGGGTGTGTGCCCCACACCTGCTGCTCTCAACTATTCAAAAGGAGTTACCTGAGTGTGCTCAGAAGGCTGATAGAGCCGTGTGTGATTTGTTCGAAGAACTGAAAGCCTGTAGAGCTCTTCCAGAATCAAAATGTGGGAGGTTGTAGATCCGGATTTGCTGCTGAAACCGTTCTGCATGCAATCACCCGTAAGAGAATCCCTGCCTGACACATCCAAACTGCAGTTAAAACACTCAATAACCTCTCCAGTATTTAATGGACATTCTGGAAGCCCTGCAGCTCTCTGAAGCCTCTTTTCAAGCAGCAAACAGATAGGACTGACAAAACTAAACAGATTTTGGAAACCATCACAGAATGGCAAAGAAAGGGCAGGTGAATCATGCAATCACCCTTTGAAAAAGGCACCAGTTCCTTCAGCCTCATTAAAAGGCATCAAAATGGCACTGATTCACACAAGAACTCTGGAACATCACCAAAGGATTCCAGGCTGACAGAAGAAATGTTAAATCAGGTGAGGAAAAGGGCAATGAGCAGGAGTCTCTCCTGCTCCTCCCCTCATTCACACCTTCCCTCAGAGCTTCAACTCAGGGAGGACAAGTGCAGGGTTCTGCACCTTGGAATACACAGCCCTCAAATGCAACTCAGACTGGGATCCACCCGGCTGGAGAGTAGCCATGTAGAGATGGACCTGGGGGTCTTGGTGGATAGCAAGCTCGGCATGAGCAAACAGAGTGCTGCTGTGGCAAAGAGGGCCAACAGGATGCTGGGCTGTGTTAACAAGGGCATCACCAGCAGAGAGAAAGATGTTCTCTTGCCACTCTACTCAGCACTGGTCAGACCACACCTTGAGCACTGTGTTCAGTTCTGGTCCCCGTTAGGCAAAAAAGATGCAGAGAGACTGGAGAGGGTCCAGAGAAGGGTGACCAGGATGATCAGAGGACTGGAAGACCTCCTGTGTGAACAAAGGCTGAGAGAACTGGGTCTGTTCAGCCTTGAGAAGAGAATGCTTNGGTCTTCCAAGGGCAGTGGGGGATTGCTCAGCTGTAGACAACGCTCAGGCTCAGCCTGACAGAGTTCTAGGCCAGCTCATTTCAAATGGATCCTGTTTTAAGAGATTGGCCTAGATAATCCCTGATGTCCATTCCAACCCACAAATCTATGAACCTGTGAACTCCCATGGTAACATATCTACCCCTCTGCCAAATGGCAGCACCCACTTGGATGGAATCATTCAGGCTGGAAAAGGCCTTCAAGCTCATCCGGTCCAACCCTCAACCCAACTGTCCCAACTCAGTGCTAAACCCTGTCCCTGAGCTCCAGATCTCCACGACTATGAAACACGGCCAGGGATGGCGACTGAACCCCCTCCCTGGGCAGCCTGTGCCAAGGCCTGAGGACCCTTTCCAGGGAGAAGTTTCTCCACAAAGTCTAACCTAAATGCCACATTAAATGAAAATGGGAGAGCTGTGCTGTTTTCTGCCTGACAAGCAGAATGTTGTGAATGAACAGATCTCTGTATTCAGAGAAATCAGTTTCCTCTCTTGGGACTCCTCCAGATGTTGCTTCAGAGACTCCTGATTCATAGGAGAAGAATTAACACACGAAAAACCACCTTGTGTTGATGCAAGAGGCACGCACAGCAATCAGAGCCATCCAAAAGCAAGAAAGCTTCCAGATTTGTCTCCTCCTCTCCAACACCTTGAGGTGTTTGAGCAGCATAACCCATCTTGATTTCTTTTTTCTTTGATTTTTTTTTTACTTGCAAGTTCAGAAGATCGCGGCTGTTTGATCTCTGTCGTTGCTCTGAACAGTCCACCTGCCCACCAGCTGTGCTCCAAGGCTGGGATTAGCAAATCAAACAGTCAGATGTGTGATATTTCACTCTGCATAATGTGTGACAGTCAACAGAAGCCACACGGTATCAACAGGCTTTTACTTCCACCTTTCTGGTTGCCCCCCATTCAGCGCAGCAGAGCTCGCTCAGAAGCCAGGGCTGTGGACTGAGGACAAATGCAAAATGGTTTTATAGAATGGGCAAAGGTCTTTCAGGGGAGAAAAAAACACCCAAGATAGCTCTCAAGGGAAGATAAGCCCCTGAATGAGATCATAACATCTCTCCTCTGAGCTGTAGCTTATGGAATTGTTCTGCTTTAAAGCACCATTACATTTTGTGGCTGCAGTTGTCTCTCCTGGATTCAACAAATCATCAATGACCTGCACAGCACCGTCAGTACGACCTGAGGTAAGACCGCACGGAGGCCACACAAACATATTTCAGCTGTTTGAGCACAGTAAAGATGTGACTCAAGATCTTCTGCATTCACACAGCTGCTGAATTCAAGCCATCTCATGTGGAAGACAGAGATGCACCAGAATAACACAGTTGGATACTCCTGGACCTAACAGTCTGCTCTTGATTTCATAAAGTCACGGACACTTACACATTACAGTAACCACCAGGAGGGTTTATTTTCTCCCCTCTTTATCAAAACACTGCTATTAAAACAGAAAATGTGATTCACTCCAAATTCAGGATCAAAACTCAACTCTGAAGTGACTTCCTCCTCAAAACCTGCCAGTTCCTTTGTTAGAAATCAGAGCTCCAAGAGCATTTTTCAATTAGCCACCTCACCGCTCCAAGTCCTTTTTCTCCATTCCTTATTTCACACCGCTCTGAAAATGCTGAGCTCCACACTTCCAAAGAAAAAGCCAGTCAGCTAGAACAAACGGGCTCGTGAACCGCTAGGCATTAGAGGAGAACGTGATCTGGGTCGTACTGCTGCAGCACCGGTCAGCTGCTTGGACCGTCGCGGTCTTCGCGACTGATTTTAGCTGTGCCCGTATCAAAACGCTTTGGGATGAAGCCATCTGTCCTCCACTCGTTGTTTTTGCCAGAGGTTTGGGGAATGAATGAATGAGTAATGGTAGTTTGCACTGACTGCAGAGTCCACATCAAAATAAAACTGCAGGAGAAGCTGTGGACATGCACAGAATCTTCTTGGTTGGAAGAGACCTTCTAGATCATCAAGTCCAACGTTTGACCCAGCACTGCCAGGTCATCCCTAATCCCTGTCCCTCTGCACTAGATCCATATGTTGGTTAAATCCCTCCAGGGATGGGGACTCCACCACTGCCCTGGGCCACCTGTTCCACTGTTTGATAGCTCCTTCGGTAGTAAACTGGGAACTGTCCTTTCTCCAGATAACTTCCAGCTTCAACGGAATTCTTTGGGGAGTTTAGGCAGTGGGGCATTAAAAGTGTTGGGACCTAGGGAGGTGCCATCCTTCCCTCACTAGATCACAGCAAGGACTGCAGTCCTCCAGCCTCTGAGGTGACTCCTCTGACACACAGCTGTGAAACAGCCATCTCACCCTCCTTGCTCCCTCCCTGCAATTGTTCAAGGCCAGGGTGAATGGGGCTCTGAGCAGCCTGGTTCAGTGAGAGGTGTCCCTGCCCCTGACAACTAGATGATTTTTAATAGAATCACAGACTTATTGAGGCTAGAAAAGCCCTCTGAGCTCATCCAGCGCAGCCCAGGACCTAACGTCACCACTATAAGCCAAAACAGGGAACTAAGGGCCACAGCCAGGCTGTCCTTCAACACCTCCAGACACGGGGACTCCTCCACTGCCCTGGGCAGTCCAGTCCAGGCTCTGAGCACCCTTTCCGGGAGGAAGGGCTTCCCAACATCCAACCTAACCCTCCTCTGGCAAGTTGCCTGGGTGAAGAGCCCAGTCCCCATCTGTCTACAACTTCCCTCCAGGTAGTTGTAGAGAGTGATAAGGTCCCCCCTGGGTCTCCTGTTCCTCAGGCTGGGTCCCTTCCAACCTAAACCATTCTACAATTCTCTGATTCCAGCTTTTCCTCTGCGTGAAGCTGCTGCCCTAATGCCCAACATGTTGAAACGTGGCCTCCAGACCACGCTAACCTGCAACCATGAATATGCAATGTGCAGTTACTGCGCAGTTTTAAAGAGCACAGGGTATTCGCAGTCATGCTGCGACGTCCCTGTGATTTAGATCTGCTACAGGGACGATGCTGCTCGGCATCTCCCACTAATCCAGCCTCTCAGGAGCAGGAACAACAGGTGATCAACAGAGCAGAGCTGCAGCTGCAGAGCAAGCAGGATGGATTAATCCACATGAAATAAATTAGCAGCAGCCTGAAAGAGTTGTAGAGAGGTGGGGGTTGGTCTGTTCTCTCAAGGAACAAGCGATAGGGCAGGAAATGGCCTCAAGTGGCACCAGGGGAAGGTTAGGTTGGCCATGAGGAGGAACCTCTTTCTGGAAAGGGTCCTCAGGCCTTGGCACAGGCTGCCCAGGGAGGGGGTTCAATCGCCACCCCTGGCCATGTTTCACAGCCGGGGAGATCAGGACCTCAGGGACAGGGTTTTTAGCACTGGGTTGGGACAGCTGGGTTCAGGGTTGGACTGGGTGAGCTTGGAGGTCTTTTCCTGCCTAAATGATTCTATGACTGTACAGAAATGGCCCAAAAGGGCAATCTAGCCCAGGTACCTTTGGTACTAAACTGTTCATCTCAGGCACAACATCGGTTTAGTCACAGCCTTTAAAGGCCCTTGGAATCTGGAGCCCAAGCAGAGTGGTGTGTTTCTGTACAATCTAGACTTTTGTTATGAATCTTCTCACTGAAGTTCCCCCATCAGCAGAAATTGTTGCTGCCGACAGCACGCTCTGCTGAATGGCATGTGTCTAGAAGTCACTTGCTTTCTAAACAGATGGCTGAAAGAGACTCCTGCTTCTAGGCAGGAATCAGTGCAGTTCCGGGCCCCTGACTTCAAGAAAGAGATGGAGGGGTGGAGTGGGTGCAGAGAAGCAATGAGGCTGGGGAAGGGATTGGAGGGAAAGACTGATGAGGAGAGGCTGAGGGTGCTTGGGGTGTTAAGACTGGAAGAGACTCAGGGGGGTCCTTCTCCCTCTTGCCAGCTCCCTGAAGGGAGGTTGCAGACAGCTGGGTGTCAGGCTCTTCTCCCAGGCACCCAGCACCCCGATGAGAGGGCAGGACCTGAAGCTGCCAGGGGAGGGTTAGGTTGGCTGTCAGGAAGCCCTTCCTCGTGGAAAGGGCAATCAGAGCCTGGGCTGGACTGCCCAGGGCAGCGGGGGAGTCCCTGTGCTTGGAAGTGTTGAAGGACAGCCTGGCTGTGGCCCTTAGTGCCCTGTCTGGCTGCTGGGGTGCTGTTAGGTGCTGGGCTGGATGAGCTCAGAGGGCTTTGCCAGCCTCGGTAATTCTGTGATTCTATGGATCAAAGTGAAACCTCTCAAACTTACTCATTCTGTGGGGCTGTAAAAAAACCCCACAATCAGAACTTCCTCCCATGTCCTGTTTGCTCATTAAAGCTAATGCAGTGACCCACGTACCATAAATAGCTGTCCTTCAGAGCTAGGTCACACAGCAGCAGCTCCCAGCTCATCAAACCATTTGCATGATTCACAGGCACTTTCCCCTCAAAATCCAGCCAACACCACACGTTTCTTCACCTCTCTCCGCAGTGACCTTGGCCGGATCCCCATCTCCCTGCAAAGCCACAACGTTCAGAGTATGGTGCTACTTCACGACTGACAAACGACGAGGCGCTCACGTCAGAAATCAATACCCCAAAGCCTTCAATCAGAAACGTCCAAGGCGTTTGAAAATATACGTCCTGTATTAATGGGGTTTAATGGATTCGAATGGAGATGTTTACCGTGTGATTTAGTGCAGGGGAGCGCCAGATCAATGTTCCTTTATGACATGTCACAGCTCATGACGGACTGTCCCCCCCACACACACACACACACTCCTTCCTCGCTGTTGTGTCAGGGGAGACGATGGTTCACCACTTCCCAAACATCTGTGATCTATTAGGCAACGCTTCCACCAGTCTAATATTATCACGCTCCGAGTTGTCCATCTTTCTTCTCTAGATGAGAGGTAGGAAAGCATAAATTAAACCCCTCCGGGTGACAAAACGGTCTTCCTTCGATTTGACTTTTCTGAATTAGACTGCGACTGCTACAACTTGTCCGCGTGGCTCTGTGCGGGGGAATTTATCAGCGCGATGTTGCGCTGACGTTTAATCATTTCCATAGGCAGAACTTGGATTGGAGCCTGCTGCTTGCCAAAGGCATTTTATATTGTTTAAATTTCAATGATGGGGAGGGAGGGCTACCTGATTCCTTAATTTGGGCTACCAGTTCCTTAATGGAGAATCTTAGGAATTAAAATTCTCTCTGTACTGGGCACTGTACTGGCTCACCTCGAGTTCTGGGGCAGTGCTGGGCCACTCCAAGAAAGAGATGTAAGGGTGGAGCAGGTCCAGAGGAGGCTGGGGTAAGGACTAGAGGGAGAGGCTAAGGAAGCTGAGGGTGTTGAGCCTGGAAAAGAGGAGACTGGGGGGACCTCCTCCCTCTCTACAACTCCCTGAAGGAAGGGTGTTGTCAGGTGGGGGTCAAGCTCTTCTCCCAGGCAACCAGGATGAAAGGGCAGGGCCTGAAGCTGCCAGGGGAGGGTTAGGTTGGATGTTAGGAAGCCCTTCCTCATGGAAAGGGCAATCAGAGTCTGGACTGGACTGCCCAGGGCAGTGGGAAAGTCCCTGTGCCTGGAGGTGTTGGACAGCCTGTGGCCCTTAGTGCCCTGGTCTGGCCGCTGGGGTGATGTCAGGTGCTGGGCTGGGCTGGAGGAGCTCAGAGGGCTTTTCCAGCATCAATCATTCTGGGATTCTGTGAAAGCATTGGCATGCTGGATGAATAATGACTGCTCATCAACACTACAGATACTAATGGCTCAGTCTTTGGCTTTCCCTCACTCTAAAAAAAACCCGAAGAAAACTAGACAAATAAGCTGAAAAATTAATCTTCCTGTACTCACCCCTTATTTGCCAAGATTTTATCCCCCAAACCACATCTCATGACAGACAACCCCAATATTGCTAATAAAGCTCTTAAATAACCAATACATAGACAGGAACTCGCCCTAAAGCGAAAGAAAACCCATAAAAGAAAATCAGACTCCATTCATTTTACCAGCCCTAATTTATAAATCTGAGAGGAGGGGCTGCTGGAAGTAGGGATTTACTTCTCCACGTCTTTGTTAACCAGAAGGCTTAAAGGTCCATCACAGGGGTTGGATTTAGATGACCAGGTCTCTTCCAAACTGTAACAGCCTGTGAGTCTGTTACAGTGGGTCACAGAATCATAGGAAATGATTCTGGAAGAGACCTTCAAGATCATCAAGTCCAACCTTCTCTCAGCTCTATGAGCACCACTAAACCCTGTTCCACTCTCTTCAACACCTCCAGGGATGGGAACTCCACCACCAACCTGAGCAGGCTGTTCCAGTGCCTGACAATCCTTTCAGTAAAGAGATTCCTCCTGACATCCAACCTGATCCCCCCCTGGCACAGCTTCAGGCCATTTCCCCTCGTCCTAGCACTGGCTACTGGGGAGAACAGGCCAACACCTGCCCTTCTACAACCTTCTTTAATGTAGTCGTAGAGAGCAATAAGGTCTCCCCTTAATCTCCTCTTCTCCAAGCTGAAGAGCCTCAGCTCCCTCAACTGATTCCTCATAACAACATCTGTTCCAAATCCTTTACTGGCTTGGTAGCAGCCTCTACCCTCTCCAGCCCTTCAACGTCTCATGGAGACCTGGAGCTCAGTGACAGAGTTAGCAATGGCCTTGGGACAGTTTGGTTTATGGATGGGTTTGATGATCTTAAAGGTCTTTTCCAACCCCAACGATTCTATGATTCTACCACCCAAGAAGCACAAGCAGCGCGGTACTCGATATCCCAGCTCCATAACAAGTTGAGAGAATCATCCAGAGCACGGAGATGCCTTGATCCTGTGACAAGCTGCCCCATTCTGCACTCAAGAGCATCCAGGAATTACAGGTGAGACCAAGAAACTGTCTATGGGAAGTTATGGACGATCAGCATGTCAGTGAGCTATATTCGAAATCTATCAGCTCCTGATGGCTAATTTTGTACTACATGAGTAAAGCAAGTTCTAATAACTCACTTGGGACTTCACTCCACTACTTACAAGCTACGTGCTTTTCATATTCATAAAACAAAACTAATTGCCTTTCATGGATGAAATGTTCTAAGAATTTTTAATCCATGTCAGCTGCAAACTCGAAAAAATCCATCCCCATATATTTAAAACTCTCCCTCCCACCCACTCACTCGTAACCTGTTGGTTGTTGCAAACAAACTATAGGGCTGGCTGGCCGTTCCCAGAGAGCTGTGATAAACGGGGTGAAATGCAGTGGTGTCCCTCGCAGCTCAGTTTTGGGACAAGTCTTGCTTCATATCTTTACTGATGACCTGGACATGGGGATTGAGAGCACCCTCAGTCAGTTTGCAGATGACCCCAAATGGTGTGGGAGTGCTGATCTGCTCAAGGGCAGGAAGGCTCTGCAGAGGGACTGGGACAAGTTGGACTGATATGCTGAGGCCAACTGTCTGAGGGACAAGAAAATCAAGTGCCAGCTCCTGCATTCCAGTCAAAACAACCCCAGGCACCGCTACAGGCTGGGGATGAGGAGCTCAAAATATGCCCAGCAGGAAAGGACCCAGGGGTGCTGGCAGACAGCCAGCTTCATAGGAGCCAGGAGGGTGCCCAGGTGGCCAAGGAGGCCAACAGCATCCTGGCCTGGAGCAGGAATAGCCTGGTCAGCTGGAGAAGGGGAGTTCTCATAGCCTGGGACTTGGCCCTTGGGAGGCCTCATCTCAAGTACTGGGTTCAGTTCTGGGCCCCGCCTGATAGGAAAGAATGGATATGCTGCAACAGGTCCAGCTTGTGAGGGGTTAGAGAACCAGTCATCTGAGGAGAGGCTGAGCAAGCTGGGCAGGGGTTAGTTTGGAGAAGAAAAGACTGAGGGGGGACCTCACTGCCTTCTACAGCTACCTGAGGGAAGGTTGTGAAAGGGTGGCTGTTGGGCTCTTGTCCTTGGGGACTGCTGACAGAAGCAGGGGCAACAATCTGAAGCTGAGGCAGGGGAGGTTCACACTGGATCTGAGGAAAAAATTCTTCGCGGAAAGAGTGGTTGGGCACTGGCAGGGCCTTCCCAGGGAGATTGTGGAGTCCCCATCCCTGGAGGGGTTGAAGAACCGTGTAGCCACGGTGCTTCATGCCCTGCTTGAGTGGCAGCAGGGAGGGGGTCAGGTTGTGTTTGTCAGTCTCTCAAGGACTGAGGTTATTTATTGGGGTGGGGATGGTTGGACTTGGGGATCTAGGAGGTCCTTTCCAACCAGGATTGTTCTGTGATTCTGTGAGAATCCATTGGGCTCCCACATTAGCCTTTATTATTTTTACAGATTTCTCCTCAGGTTACTTGCTCACATTATCACATGCTGAAAATAAAGTGAAAACACTAATTACATTTAGTGAGGGGGAGGGGGAAGGCAAAGTATTTCATTCCTATAAGGAAAGTGGTTACAACAACCCATTTACTCCCTAGCTGCAGCATGCTACAGCAGTTCTAAGTACACATGGTAATGAAAATGTGCTATGAATTAAATCACAGAATCACAGACTGGTTTAGATTGGAAGGGAGCTCATGGATTACCCAGTGCCAACCCCCTGCCATGGGCAGCGACACCTCTCACCGGGTTACCAGAGTCCCATCCACTCTGGCCTTGGACACTGCCGGGAATGGGGCAGCCACAACCTCCCTGGGCAACCTGTTCCATGACCTCGGCACCCTCACAGGGAGGAATTTCTGCCTCAGATCTCCTCTCAATCTCCACTCTTTCAGCCTGAACCCATCCCCCTTGTCCTATCACCAGAACCCCTTGTAAAAAGCCCCTCTCCTGCTTTCCTGTAGGAAAATCAAACAGCTATTGTACTGAACTTTGATGCCTGTTCCCACATCCAGCTCTCCTCTACATCTCTAACCATGAAAGTGAGAGCTGGAAAAACCACGATTATCCTCCACACATAAAAAAACCCAGAAGGCGAAGAGCCTGACGAGGGCTGACAGTTCACGGTATGGAGCGTAAAACGCTTCACTTCACTGTTCGCTGTTTGCCTGTGCAAGAGGCAGCTACCTCAGATCCCATTCCAGCTTTCCAGTATCTCTGTGGCTTGAAGATCAGTGTCTGGAACACACTAAGTGTTTTCACCGCAGGAAGAAAGGAGAGCTGGCTCCTGCTCCACTAGGTAACAGGAATCACTCTTGCCAGCGCTGCTGTCATTGAAGGGCTCATTTGCCAACTGCCCATCCCAACGAGCCAAGCTCGCTGTGCCTATAAAAGCTTAGCAGGAAGCACTTCCAAAGGATCTTCTTGGGAAATCTGAGTGCAAATCAAGCAACGATATTAACATCACACAGTGTAGGGGCTGAGAAATGCGGATTTCTTGGTCTCTAATAACCCTGTTTAAAATTCTGCTCCATTTCTACCGCCTGTTTCTCCTGTGCCACTGCTGCAGATCAGCCTGAAAAAGGCTGATAACTAAAAAATGCAAAGAGCTAAAGTTTAGATCAATATGCAAAATGCTCCAGACTGCCATTTTAATCCTCTTGTTTAGGAACTTGTGCAGCTAGCCCTACGATTTCAGTTCCTGGACCTTCACTTCAAAGAGAGACTGAGGGGTTGGAGTGGGTCCAGAGGAGCAACGAGGCTGGGGAAGGGACTGGAGGGAAAGGCTGATGAGGAGAGGCTCAGGGAGCTGATACTGCTTAGCCTGGAGAAGAGGAGACTCAGGGGGGACCTTCTCCCTCTCTCCAGCTCCCTGATGGGAGGTTGTAGTCAGGTGGGGGTCAGGCTCTTCTCCCAGGCAACCAGTGCCAGGATGAGAGGGCAGGGCCTGAAGCTGCCAGGGGAGGGTTAAGTTGGATGCTCAGAAGCCCTTCCTCACAGAAAGGGTGCTCAGAGCCTGGACTGGACTGCCCAGGGCAGTGGGGGAGTCCCCATGTCTGGAGGTGTTGAAGGACAGCCTGGCTGTGGCCCTTAGAGCCCTGGGGTGGCCGCTGGGGTGATGTTAGGTGCTGGGCTGGGCTGGAGAAGCTCAGAGGGCTTTGCCAGCCTCAACCATTCTGGGATTCTGTAACTGCTTCAGGTCAGCAGCTGTCCCAATACATTTCACATTCCTCACATGCCCGTATTACACGATACTATTAGTGTGGTTAAATTAAAACCAGTGTAAACCTGTCAGGGGACTGCAGGACACTTTTGGAAAACAAATCTATTGGTGCTTGGACAGTTAAAATTCTAACTGGAACAGCGGATTTACAGAGAACCAGCTCTCTGGTGCTTACAGCTTCCTAATCAATCACACAGGAGATGGCACAGAGAGCGAGTAACAAATACAAGACCTGCAGAAGCGTTTTTGACTATGTAATAATGATTGACATGAAGATGTGGGGCTTAGGGACAGGGGTTAGGGGTAACCTGGCGGTGCTGCGTCAAAGGTTGGACTTTGTCATCTCAAAAGTCTCTTTCAACCAAAGAAATTCTGGGATTCTGGATGGGTGATCAAAACATTCTCAGAATCTTTTGGGTTTTACATTCCTGTACTCTCTGCACATCCTTCTTTTGAGTCCCTCAGCAGCTTCCTAAGCAACCAACAAGAGCACAGTGGTGCCTTTTATAAATGAGAGCCTTTCAGAGGGGCAAAGCTTTCCTGAGCGAGCCTGCACCATTTCAGTTGTCTCCTGGTGATCATCAACAGCCTGGAGGTGTTTCTGCAAGGCAACATGCGAAGTAAGATTGGCTTTGAGGGATGCCGGGTATGAAATAGATCATTAGCTCCAACAAGATTCTGGGCCCTTCGAGCCTCAAATTCCCTTTCAGAAACCTGGTTGGAAGAGGGATTTTTCATTCCTCACTGGCTCCGCCAAGCCATTGGCAGAGGACGGAGGTTTTAAAGGCAGTTTTAATTACAGGAGGTAAAACCCACACATGATCAAGCCGCGGTGTCAGAAAACCACCAGAACTGAACGCTGACCCGTTTGGGTTGTTTGCTGAACTTTAACCACTCTCCAAGTCTGACAGCTGCTCAAACTTAATTGCTCATTACGCTTGTAAATAAAAACTGATCTCACTCTCTGATTAGCCAGCCATCACAGAGTTGCCATAACAACTTCTTGTCTAATAAGTGATTTCAGATTTACCACTATTTGTACTAGGAGAGAATTTCACAAAGGTCTGAGATGGCTCTTTTCACCGAAATACCCTTCTAATTAGAAGGGCTGAAAAACAATCACTGGAGAAAGGGCAGCTCAAAGATAATGAAGAAATGAGCTATTTACTACAACAGCTTAAGCATGAGATAAGGGTACCTCAGACCCAAATATATTCCAAATCCTTCTTAACCCCTGCCTTGCGCTATCAGTATCTCATTATCATAGCTCAACCCCACCGGTACTGCTCACAAAAACCCCAGACAGCGTTCAGGGAATAACTGGTCACAGCGCAGAGACCCATTTCAAGATTCACACCAGATTAAAGATTCCACTGAAGTTTGAGTATTTTCTCTCCAAATCTTAAATTAGGAACCAAGGAGCTCATTAAGTTTTGTAACACTCTTGTGAACTGATAGGAGGAATTTTTGGGGAACACTGAGGAATTTTGGGGAACACTTAGGTTCTTGATAGTTAGTCTCCTGTGGACTTGCGTCAAGGGTGGAGAGGCTTTGGAATTAATTGCTGGGAGAGGCTGTGGCTGCCCTCTCCCTGGAGGTGCTCAAAGCCAGGTTGGATGAGGCCTTGATCAATCAAGTCTGGTTGAGAGGTATCGCTGCCCATGGCAGGGGGTTGGAATAGATGAGCTCTGAGGTCCCTTTCAACCTAAACTAGTCCATGATATGAAAGAGGAAAGTATTTGCAAGAGCCAAACCAATGTCCTATGGATCAACTGCAATGGAAGACATCTGCACAGAATCAGAGAGTGTTAGGGATTGGAAAGGACCTGGAAAGATCATCTGGTCCAATCCCCCTGCCACAGCAGGATCCCCTAGATCCAGTCACACAGGAACAGGCCAGGCAGGTTTGAAACATCTCTAGAGAAGGAGACTCCACAACCCCTTCCAGTGCTCTGGCACCCTCACCAGGAAGAAGTTGCTTCTCCTCTTGACGTGGAACCTCCTCTGTTCCAGCTGACAATCACTGGCCCTTGTCCTGTCATAGGGTGCCACTGAGCAGAGCCTGGCTTGGATGGAAGAGTTACAATATTGTGACTCATCCCTGGATCATCTCAACCAAACTTACTTCAGGCTTGACTTTACAGACAAGTTTACTAATTAAAGCCTTTACAGATGTCTGGAACAAATTAATCTGGGTTTCAGTCAATATTTAGTCAGCACAGAGTAAGTAAAATGCCTCTGTTAAAACATACGGATGTATTTGTTCGTCGGAGAAGACAAAGTGATTGGGAGCTATCAAATACCACCAGCCTGTAGGTCTAGCACAGCACAAAGACCTTCCAAAATTTGCTGGCAAAGCTGCTGAGCTTTGCAATTTATTTAATGTGCTGAAGGTACCTTTCTGTGGGGCTAGGCAAGGAGAGATGCTCTTTTCCTTCCTAAAGGAGTGCAGAAAGCTGTAACCGAGACAAAATTCCAGTTAAAACCAAAAAGAAATCAGGAAAGAGCAGGTTTGGAAAGGGATTTTTTTCTGCATTTACTCAGCTATGCAAGAAATGCGGGGTTGTTTTGTTCTTTGGGTCACACTTCGTGTAGCAACCGCACCCTAGGAAAATACAGAGGATGCAGTGTGTCCGAGTGAATGCTACCCTCGACATTCCTGACGGCGTTTGAGATGTAACAGTCAATCTTGCCTTAAAAAATAAGAAACTGATGCTCTGCAGAGTTCTCGGGGTTCAAACACAGTTTCTAACACCAATCGGTGCCTTAGTTTTGTCTACGTTTTCTTTGATCTGAGTCTGAACAAAGAATTTCTTCCCAAAGTAATCTAACCCAGAAGGCTTGTGGGGACCAGCCGGAGAACAGGCTGGCTTATGCTCAAAGAATAAGCAGCCTTAGGAACTAAACAAATCATTCGCTGGGTTTCTTCTGAATAGCTTCTCATTTTTTTTGAGTCTCCTGATGCTCTCTCAGAGCACGCTGCAAACACTGAGCTGCCAAAGGGGTCCTGTCAACAGAGATAAAGAACCATGGGGTTAATAGTCTAGAGCCGTGCCAGGAACTGCCCAAACACAGACGAGGAATACACAGTCATGGACTTATTTCTTCTCTAATCCTTGGGTTTGAAATGAGTTATTGAAAGGGTGGTTGAGCCTGAAATGAACTGCCCAGGGTGGTAGTGGAGTCCCCATCCCTGGAGGTGTTGAAGGACAGACTGGTTTTGGCCCTGGTGGGGTGATGCTAGGTCCTGAGCTGGGCTGGACGAGCTCAGAGGGCTTTTCCAGCCTCAGTAATTCTGTGATTCTGGGGCCTACCTTATCCTTCTGGCAGGAGCAGAGGAATCATATTTGAATGCAAAGACAGTGCTGGCAACCACAGACTGGACAAGTTTATCTGCATCTGCCCTTCTTGAGCAATGGACAGAACCTACAGATTGGAAGGTCTGTTTCCATGAGTTAGGTAAAGACTTGTTTACCTTGAGCAAAGGACCTGCTCCTAAGGGAAGAGAGCCCAGGCTGTAGCAAATCCTTTAGACCGATGCCTTGTGTGCTCAAGAATCATCAATTTTCCAAGAGCCCTTTCCCAGTGATGATAAGTGAAACAAATGCACAAAACAAGCAGGGAGGACTGCGGGCAGGGTGACTAAGCAGAGACAGAAGATAAGGTCTGTCTATCCTAGATAGGATTTTTAATAGTCAGCAACAAGTTTCTTTTACATAGAAAAGAAATAGTTCCCCTGGCGGATGTAGATGACTGGAACAGGCTCTCAGGGAGGTTGTGGAGTCTCCTTCTCTGGAGACGTTTCAAACCCACCTGCACTGTGCCTGTGCCACTGGATCTAGGGGATCCTGCTGTGGCAGGGGAATTGGACCAGATGATCTTTCGAGGTCCCTAACACCCTGTGGTTGTGTGATGTGTTCGGAGCCATCATACAGGGGAAGATGGGTGTTACACAGGCTGGACTTCTGGGTCACTTCCTGACTTCTCACAGCTCCTACAAGGCTTCTTTCTCCACTCTGTTCTCCAAATATCACAGTAATGATGAGGCTGGAAAAGACCTTAAAGATCATCCAGTCCAACCTAACAGTGACACGTGGCAGATTTTGAAACCAAACCCAAAGGATGAAATGATTTGCAGAGCAGCAATTATGATAATCAGATGAGGAACAGGATTGTCAGGTGAACCCTGAGTGAGGAGCACCAGCCCTGCAGGGACTACATAGGATCCTTCCCATTGGAGGATTATCTCTACAACAGCTGCTGCTATTCCTCCCCTGACCATTAGTACTCAGGATATCACCAGACACCTCGATCACCCTTAATGGAATCACAGACTGGTTCAGGCTGGAAGGGATCCTCAGAGATACGTGGGTTGCAACCCCCTGCCATGAGCAGTGACTCCTCTCACCAGACCAGGTCGGCCAGAGCCACACTCAACTTGGTCTTGAATACCTCCAGGGTTGATGGAGCAGCCACAACCTCCCTGGGCAACCTGTTCCAGAGTTCAGCAGCCTCACAGGGAGGAAAACCCAACACAATTCATAAAATCAAAGGAAAAGTCAAACTAATTTCAAACTGTTCTTAATTCAGTTATAGAAAACACAGAGAATTTCCTTTTTATTTTGGTGAAAGCTGGTTTGGCTGAAAGACAAGATGTGTTGGAAGGGTCTGGGGAGGATTTTCTGACTGTGTTTTTAGTCAACCACATTGAAAAACCTGCTGGGTACGTGAGCAGAGTAGGATCAAACTGGGAACGAGCTGTCCTCATGCTGTAACCCCTCCCACACAGGTTTCTATCAGTAGCATATGGAATATACATTGATGTGTACTGTGCTGGAAGAGATCAAACTACATTACTCCAAAATAGTTGTTATAATACCCTCACCAACTCCAATCTGTTTTTGTGCCTATAAAAATAAATCCAGCCTTAGAAACCCGGTATTAAATGGTATTACCCTAATTATCCAGCTTTACACATGGACATAGTGGTTTCTTCCCAAAGTTGCCAGATTCCTGACTCAGGAATTATTTTCTCCTCTAAAAGCAGAGACTGGTTTTCCTATTTCATGGAGAATTTTTTCCCCTTATGACACAATCCATTGTCATGAAGTGAAAACAGATCCAAATAATCTTATAAAACTAAAAATATTAGAGCACTGGAAGGGGCTGCCCAGGGAAGTTGTGGAGTCTCCTTCTCTGGAGATGTTTAAAACCCACTGGGACTGTTCCTGTGCAACTGGATGTAGGAGATCCTGCTCTGTCAGGGTGATTGGACTGGATGATCTGTGAGGTCTCTTACAATCCCTAACACTCTGTGATTCCCACATGCTGCATCAAAAAGATGTGAATTTAGTCTTCGCCTGCAGTGAAAAGGGCACAGGAAATTCTCTTCCTCAGAGTTCAGGTACTTTTATAGGTACTGCTGGAGCTGGTCTGTCATTTAAACCCCAACCCTGTGTTGTTCATACAGGGCTACCTGTGCGAAAGAAACTCTTATCAAATCACATAGAATCACAGAGTGTTAGGGACCTCGAAAGATCACCCAGTCCAATCCCCCTGCCACAGCAGGATCCCCTAGATCCAGTTACACAGGAACAGGCTAGGTGGGTTTGAAACATCTCCAGAGAAAGACACTCCACAACCCCCCTGGGCAGCCCCTTCCAGGGCTCCAGCACCCTCACCGTGAAGAAGTTTCTTTTCATCTTGACAAGGAACCTCCTCTGTTCCAGCTGACAACCGCTGCCCCTTGTCCTAGCATTCAGTGCCCCTGAGCAGAGCCTGGTTCCTTCCACCTGACACTTGCCTTTTCTATCTTGATCAACATTCATAGGGACACCCCTCCAGCCCTTTTTTTCCCCAGGTGAAGAGACCCAGCACCCTCAGCCTTTCCTCAGCAGGGAAATGCTCCCCTCCCTTCATCATCCCTGTGTCTCTATGCTGGATTCCCAAGCAGCTCTGTGTCCTTCTGGAACTCAGGGGCCCAGAACTGGACACAATACTCCAGATGCAGTCTCACCGGAGCATCTGGTAGCAAGAAAACTTACTGGTTACCACCACCTCATGCTGTTCCCTTAGAACAAGGTACAACACTTCAGTGGTTATGGCTTAAAAGCAAAGGGCTTTTTGTTTTATTACTGTGCAATGAATGTGAAGGGAGCTGATTCAGACCTCACCAGCACGCTGCAAACACGTCATTTTATTGGGACCAGACCGTAAGGTTACTCTGTGCACTGATTTCTGGCGTCAGGAGAAGGTTTGTCTGAAAAAGAAACCAAGCAAGCAACCAACCTCACAGCACAGCAAAGCAATAAGTTTACTCTGAAGGGAACTCTGGTGAATTGTGTATGTGGATAAGAAAGCCTGGGTTAATTCCTCCCGTGGGATCACCTCACTGTGATACATTGCTCCGCTCTCGCATGTAGCCAGCACCACAGTTATTTAGGAACCATTTTATCGTAGGACTCATAAAAATCTTAGGATGTAAGAAACCTGAAGAAAGGTCTCATGGAAAGGAAAATAAAAAGGTGTTTATACCCACCCACCCTTCAGACTGAGGCATTTTCTCATTTAAGGAAAAAAAAAAGAGGGGTGGAATAAACCAGCAGCTCTGGAAACAGACTCTGTCCACCGTATTTATTACCAATTTAACAGCCTTGAATGGAAACTGCAAGTGCTTTGATAAAAATCAATTGAGGAGCTCTCTGCCTCGCTGGGGCTTCAATAAAGTGCCTCTGTATCTTCTGCTGAAACCCTGCTTTTGTAGCCCCCCCCTCGACCATCCTCTGTATTAAATCACTGCATCCTGCTGCCTCTGCAAACAGACTCTGAGTGCCCAACTGACCCCCTCACCCAAATCTTTCTTCACCAGCAGGGACCAGGGATGGAAACCAGCACTCCCAGCCACACAGGGCATCTTCACTTCTATTCTGCTGTTAAAAATTAACTTCCAGGTCTCTGTGCATTTAACTCTGGAGCCGGACCTCCCTCCTTGGAGGTGTCTGGCTCAGAATCAAGCAAACATCAGGCTGTGACAGGAAGACCTGACACACAGAGCCCCAACCACAACCCTCACCAAAACAGACCCCATTCTGAACCCGTTCACACATCCTACCCCAATGCAGCCCTCTGCACCTGAGGGAGCTGGTGGGACCAGCAGGAAGACCGGGGTTGGATTGAAATAAACAACCAACCACTCTCCTGAAGCCACTGTCAAGTCTCTAGAGTAAAAGCTCAAAAGGTTACAAAAGGTAACTGGTTTTCTTGGGTCCTCATGAGGAAAACACAGGGCCTGTAGCCAATCAGCAGAAGCGGTAGAAACAAAGACAAACAAAATCACCAGTTCTCCACATTCTTGTAATTCAATCAGCTTTAATCATCGAAGATGCTTTCGCTAACCTGCGCTCAGGGTATTTGTTCCAATAACCTTGAAGAGAGTGGTGACATTTTAAAGATGGCTCCCTCGAACAAAGGGAGATAAAACCCACAATTTATGGCAGGATGTGGAATCTCAAGGCAAATTCCGGCTCCTGTAAAGTGCAGCTTTTTCCCCCCAGGCCAGCCCCTCTCCCTATGGCAAGCAGTCTGTCTTTGCCGTTTTACTACTCATCTTCCTGTACTTCCCCCTCACTGCTCAGGAGCATCCTTCACAACAGTCCTCCGGGGAAGCAGTCGGTTGTATTTGCAGTATAAAGTGGAAAACAATAAGCAGTTCGGTTGTAAGGACCAGGTCACCACCCAGTGCCACAAAGGATCTTATCAACCTCGACCTCCTCAGCAGCTGATGAAATCCCCAGCACCCAATTCTACTCTCTAGACTCTTGGAGCTTTCACAAAGATCGTCTGGGGCATGGCCACCCTCAGCTGGGCAGCACCAGGCAGCTCAAGCTGTCAGTGAAAGCTCCAGTGGCCCCAGGGGTGCCTCAGCCAGCAGCACCAGTGATGACTGAATTCACGGGACGCCCAGCATGCAGAGCCAGTTAAAAGCACCAGCAGGCTCTACACACAAGGTCTGCTCAAGGATCTGCTCCAGAAGCTTGCCAGGAGGCACTGGCCACCACCAAAGGGCCACTGGGAAGGGCTGAGGGACCATGAGAACTTCTTCTCAGTCCTGAAAAGCATTGTTTGCACACAAAGTGTTTGGGAAGAAACAGATTCTGCCACATAATACTGGCTGAGACTTTTACAACCTCCCTTCGCTGCAGCCTCCAGCTGAAAAGCAACATGGAATGAGCAGAGTGGTTTTGAAGTTTAGGCATTTCCTGGGCTCACCTTGGCCCTGCTGAAAACCACAGCCTCTGCTCAGAGAGAACCTCGCTAGAGGATGGTTCAGCATCCACAGGTCAATCAAGGATTAAAGAAAAATTACATGAGGCCTGTAATTAGTAGCTGTGGTGATAGGTTATATAGTTTCTGTTATGTGACTGCTGGAAATGAAACAGGCTACCATATAAACCAGCACAAAATCCAGTAGCTTTCAGCAAGGAGGAACCTGGCTGCCATTTCAACTGGCACTTTAGATGCAGGAGACTCTATCCATCTCCATTACAAATCCTCTGAGCTCATCCTAGCATTACTTTCCCACATTAAGCAAAAGAGTTAACACAAAAAGCCTGTCTGGCTTCAGACATTATCCAGATAAAGCAAAGGAGAAAAGAGAAAATCCCTCGTATTACCTCTCTCAGCTCTCCCCAAACCTTCCCTGACATCTCTGTTCTTTCAGACCTGGCATTTATCTGAAGACATTGTCTGGCCCTAATTAAATCTTCACGTGAACCACTGCTACTTCCTGGCAGAGAACATGAATTCGTGGTCTGCTGATGGACCTACAGAATCCTCCACACTTCTCCCGTATGGTGAGTGTTAGGCCTTGCTTGAAAACATCACAACTGTGTTCAACACAATATGTTAGACCAGAAATACAACAGTATTCTGTTTCTTTCAAAGAATGAAAAGAAACATAAGTGAAAAATTACATTCCACAAGCTCATTTAAAGAGGAAAAAAAAAAACCCCACAACACCAAACTGTGGAAAACCCTGGGTGAATCGTCTAAGAACAAGGAGTGCTTTTGTTTTCCTCTTGTCTCTGAGAGGGATAACTGGCAGCGAGAGGAGAAGCAAAAGTATTTCTCTTCCAAAATAAGATCTGCAGCTCTCTCTTCTCCACAGGGATGAAAAAGAAATGTGCTTCAAGTGCAGCTGAACCTTGCTTTAAGGGAAGCTGCCTCCTAAGCCCCTTGCACACATCTCACCTTATCTGATGACAGCAGCTCCCTCAGAGCTTTGTGTCCGAAACCTCAATGTTCAAAGCGAGGGGATATGAGAGCTACAAAAACCTTTGCACTCCTGAATTAGAAAGGCAGAAGGCTGGAAAAGCAGCCCAGCTAACCACCCCCAACGATTCTTAAGCCTTAAAGAAGCCCCTTTAAACCACTTACTGATGCTAAAAGAATCTGACAATAACTAGATGAGAAATTAATGCCTCCCCTTAACGAGACATGTCAGCAAAGGCTCGTCCAAGCAGCAGAGCAGCCAGCTGTCCCAGCAGATGTGGTCAGATGGTCAAATACAGCAAAGTAAATTCACTTTAAAATCGTGGTTAACTTCCAGCCTCCTCGTTAGCATCATCCTCCGACTCTCGGCACTTCTCTCCCTAACCAGAAAGAAATAAACACCCCAGATGGCTAAAGATAAACAGGGAGCTATACATATGCTCCATATAGTCTGACAAAGCAAGAGTCCAGCCATCTTCAAAGCATTGTGCGAGACTTGCATGTTTAAGGGGTAAAGGCTCTACAGAGGGGGTCTCCGCATGTAAATGTCTGGGGTTTGAGGCCAAGACCAGGTACTCTGCAAAATCATATTCATAGCATGGAGGGGTTGGAAAGGACCTCTGGAGATCAGCTAGTCCACCCACCCTTGCTGTTTCCACTTGAAATGTTTTTTTAAGCACAAACACTTGTAACAAAACACTTTTTAAAACACATTCCCACTTCAATTCCCAAAGGCACAAGTCTTCCATCATTCCATAAATCAACCTAGAATAGCTGTAGTCCATACACAACTATACATTATACCACCTATAACCCCCTAAACACGGCAGCTTATGAATCAAAATTGAGGAAACTAAGGTCACAGTTTCACCAGATAGGGTTGCTACCACAAGTGCTTTGGCTTCCACCACAGTCTTGCACCGCAGGAACCCAACCAGCCTGCTGTTTGTACCCAACACAAGGCCAGAGATCTTGTATTTCTTCAGGGCCTAAGAGAAGGAAACAAGAGGCAACGGCAACCCACCCAACCACAATCACTTCTATAGAAGTGGTGCCCTGGTTTTCACTCGTGGCAACTCAGGCCAAAGCCGTACTTTCCACACTTGCAAACGTATCTGTAGGACAGAGGCAGTATACACAGCAACACACAAAGGCCTTGAACTGGTGGCCCAGTGAAAGCACTTTCAAAATAATCTGCCTAATGTCCCTACACCATTAGCAAAACCACAATTCAAACTCCAGGGCTGAAAACAGGAGTACATTCTTGTGTCTCTAAACCATGTTGCCCTCCCTGCTCATGCACAGGCCCAACGGCAGTTTCATTGCTTTGGGGGAAAGGTGGCTGGAAGACAGGGTCTCCTTGTAACAAGAGTGTTCCCATGTAAGAAAAGAAGTAGAAGGTTGGAACAGTTTTCCTTCACCCATCAACCATTCAGAAGCTGCTACCTCCATAGGGTAAACAGCCTGCCCAGAGCCACCCCCACAGCTCTCTGCTGCCTGCAGAGCCTTCCGTGGCCCACACCAACCCTTGGAGACTCCCACTAAGGCCTACAGCACCCACCACCTCCAACAGCCCACCCCCAGAGCTGCCCTCAAACCCCTGGTACACCCAAAGGCCCTCCTATATCCCCACAAGCCCCCACAGACCCTGAAGCACCTCCAGAAGGCCCTGTTCAAACACAGAGATCTCCACAACCATCACAAAATCCAGTAAGCCCCACAGCCCCCACCCATACCCTACTGCCTCCAGAGGTTCTCACAGACAGCTCCCAGTGCCTCCACAGCACCTCACTGACCCCTGGGCCCTCACGGACCCCTCCCAGCGCCTCCACAGTATCTCACTGATGCCCAGAGCCTGCCCTGGGCCCTCACAGGCCTCTCCCAGCGCCTCCACAGCACCTCAACATCCCTCAGGGCCTGGCTTGGGCCCTCACGGACCCCTCCCAGCGCCTCCACAGTATCTCACTGATGCCCAGAGCCTGCCCTGGGCCCTCACAGGCCTCTCCCAGCGCCTCCACAGCACCTCAACATCCCTCAGGGCCTGGCTTGGGCCCTCACGGACCCCTCCCAGCGCCTCCACAGTATCTCACTGATGCCCAGAGCCTGCCCTGGGCCCTCACAGGCCTCTCCCAGCGCCTCCACAGCACCTCAACGACCGTCAGGGCCTTCCCTGGACCCTCACAGACCCCTCCCAGGGCCTCCACAGCACCTCAACGACCCCCGTAACCCACCTGGGCCTTCACCGACCCACAGAGATCCCCCGGACCCTCAAGGACCCTCTGAGTCCCCGCTACCACCAACCCCGCCTGCGCTGGCCCCAGATCCACCCCCGCTCCCTGGGACCCCTCCCCTGCTCCCGAAGCCCCGCTAGCCCTCCGGGCTGCCTTACCGAGGCTCTGCCCCACCGGGGTGCTGAACGGGTTCCCCAGCAGAAACTCCATCTTGGGATGACAACAAACAGCGGCCCGGCGGCCCCCCCAGCCCACCCCCACCCCGCCTTGAAGGGCATCGGTACCCACCAATCGCAGCTTGCGCTGCTGAACAACGCCCGCCTACCTGCAGCCGATTGCTCAGCGACTGGACGCTGCGTGTAATCATAGGCTAAGCAGAGTGTCCATCACTGTCAAGAGACGAGCCCGCCCCCTCAGGTGTCCCGGCCCTTTCCACGCCCTCCTATTGATTGACAGCAGGGACAGCGAGACAGCCATTCTCCATTGGGCAACAGCCAAACCACTCTTTAACATTACTGGCCAAGGGAAACGTCAATCAGGCGAGCTTCTCCCCGCCTCCTAGGGCACGGCGCAGCAGCTGATTGGCTGACACGGATTTCTCGCGTTCTGATTAGCAGTCGGCCTTCCCCCCCCCTCGCTGCCCATTGGTGGTGC
>VZRI01010162.1:62141-82735 GCA_013397515.1 Upupa epops | reverse complement strand
CCCTCTGAGCATTTTCATGACCTCCTCTGGACCTGCTCCGTCAGCTCCTCATCCTTCTGGTGCTGAGGACTCTGGAGCTGGATGCAGGACTCTAGATGAGGTTTGACCTTGCTTTGGGCTACCTTCTCTCCTCCCATTGCTATCCCCAATCTGAGCACCTGATAGCAATTTTCACCTGCCTGCATGTAGAGACAAACTGTTCTGCAGGGCAGGAGGATGCACTCGAGGCATCGGCTGCCTTCAGCATCCATCCGAGGCTCAAGTGAAGCACAAAAACCTCATGAAGAGAATCCCTGCGGCACCAGACTAGCAGTGTTCCGGCAGATCAAAGGCTACGAGCCGTTCGGCTTCGCACGCAGCCCCTTTTTGTCAGGCAGGTTGTTTTTGCCTTTGTCTTTGTCACCCTGTGCTCGGGGAGGCTGATTCGATTTTCCATTGAGAGGTGCGGATATCTATATTATTTTCCTAAAACTCCAGAGAATTATTATAAATTTCTTTTTATTGCTTCCAGCCATGTTAGTTAAAGTAATTAACCTTAATTTATAAATTTTTATATCAAACTGCCTTTTAACTTTTAGAACTGGCAGGAGAAGTCCATTTCCCAGGGCTCCTAATAGTTCTCCATTTAATCAAAATTCATCCATCAGATTCCAGTGTTAAATCATCTTTTAATTGGGAGTTACATTCTGGTTAATAGTTTTATAATTCGCCGCCTCTAATAGTTTTTACCACAGGGATCTACTCCATTTTTTCTCACTCTATTATTCCTGGTGTTCAGCAGGGACATTTTATAAACGTTCACTTCCCCTGTCTGTTCTTTGTGGTCTCATTAATTCTTGATAGCAAGTTCCCTTTCTCCTCATTACTGGAGCATAACTACCTTTATCACTAGGTGAAGCCTTACTCATTTCTACGAGTGCTCTCTGGTGTTAGTGTTTATTTCCTCCCCTCCACCCTCCTTCTTCTGAGGAAACAACAGTCTTGTCAATTGATTCCAGAGAATCTGTGTGGGCTACGGCACTTGACACCGTAGGGGTATCAGCCTGGGGGGTTTTGGGGGGCTAAAACTTCCTCTAAGTGCGTTCAGCGGAGCCCTGACACCTGGTTGGGTTTTCTAGATGCTATTTCCAGTTTGAAATATAAACTGGTGATGGGAGAAAACAATCCAGAGGCATCGAAAGGAGGTGATTGAGGGGAGTGGAGGATCTTGGGGGGGGTCATTTGTTGAGACCCCACACGCCTTTTGCATGGGATGAGCTGTGCGGTGTTGATGTGCAGCAGCGAGAGGAGCAGGAGCAGACCTTGGCACTTCATGGAATCATTGTGGTTGGAAGAGATCTCCAAGACCATCACAGAATCATGGAATCATCAAGGTTGGAAAAGCCCTTCAAGATCATCCAGTCCAACCGTCTACCCCAACCGCTACCCCAGCTCCTCAAACACCCTGGCTGCCCGGGTGTTGAACCCCTGCAGGGACGGTGCCTCCATCCTCTCCCTGGGCAGCCTGTGCCAAGGCCTCCCTACTCCTTCTGGGAAGAGGAACATCCCCTGGTGCAAGTCCAACCATCAGCCCCACCATGAATGCCATGCACTGGTTTACTCTGCCAGATGCCGCGTGCCGATGTCCTCGTGTGATGCAGCTCAGCAGCGAGGGCAGCGTTCCATTACCTCTGCATCCTCCCACAAGAGGAGCCCGAGGAGGAGTAAATAATCCTGGAGCTCGGGTAGTAAAGCCACGCTTACAGGGTGGTTGTTTTTTAAAAAGCACCTAGAATTTGTGTAAAATTGGACTTGAAACCTTCATTCTCCAAGGCTCAATCTGCAGATCCACTAAACCTCTGCCCCACGGCTGCTACAGAAGGTCTTACAGGATGGACTCTGCAAAGGACATCCCCTCGGGAAGTGCCATTGAGAAGAGGACACCAACCTCCCCGTGTCTCTACTGTAGTCCCTCCAGCAGGGCCGTGGAATCGTTTCTTACACAACTTCCTCTGAGGAAAACGGGATGGACCAGGATGACCACACAATTACAGAGACCCTCGGAATAACCAGAGCACAGTCCACGGTCATTTCCAGGTCACCACAAACTACAGACCCCCACCCCGATCCTTTCTGTAGCCCTTCTCTCCCCCCCTACTCCAGCAGAACAGAGTAACTTCCCCTCCTCATCAGGACTGCAATCTGATAGGACAGTGATTACAGAATCCTCCAGCACTTTTAATTGACTGGTGTCGAGATGATATCTCCTGCAGCCCTTCCACAATATTTATGTTAATCAGGAGCGTGGGCATTAGCCCGGTATTAAGTCCTCAGCTGTGGGAACTACATTGAGGAGCAAACAATCATTTCACAGGCTGCTGGCCACCCTTTCCTGGGAGAGCAGCAGCAGCAGGGAAGAAATATATAAATAATTCTATAAGGGTTGGACTGGGGTTTTTTTTTCCCAACCAGGTACAAAAATAGATCCGAGGAGTGGTTTATTTTTACGAGCGGGACCTAGGTTGCAGGATTTCTTGCGAGGAAATATTACAGTCATTCAGCAGTTAAAAAGTCACCGCGGCTTGCAGTGTATCAGGAGAAATTACCATAGAAATCTGAGGCGCCTCTCGTATGCAGAGCGTTACCTCCGCCTTTGTTGCTGCTGCAAACATTTACTTGGAGAGACCTTCTTGTCGATGAATTTTTGACAGAGGTCACTGTATTTTCTGAGAGGAGCTGGAAGAGGTCCGGGGCTTAGATCAGGCGGCTGACAGCATGGACAATAGCGTGTTTACTCATCCCGCGCGCCGGAGAAATTAATTAGAGGTGTTGGTGAGAGGGTTTGGAGCCCGCGGAAGCTTCCTGGGTGTTTGTTTGGTGATGAGCAGGGCTGGGGGTGGAGGGAGCGCTGCAGCGGGTGATGTCTGCAGAGTGGAGATGGTTGGGGTTTTCTTGGTGGAGGGGTTTAGTGAAAATCTAAGGGAGTGTTGCAGCGCGACTAAGCCGGGAGATCCCTGGTGGATTTGGTTTGATGCCGTCAGCCGTGAGTGCTGGGTACTGATGGGGCGCCGTGGCTGCTCTGGAGCTTTTGCGTGTGGGGTACACGCAGGGTGCAGCATGGCAGAGAATCATCAGGGCTGGAGAAGACCTTCAAGATCATCCACCCTAAAACCCCCAACCACGACCACCCCAGCTCCTCAAACACCCTGGCTGCCCCTTTGTTGAACCCCTCTGGGGACGATGCCTCCTCTCCCTCCCTGGGCAGCCTGTAACGAGTGGATGTCTGCAGTTATTCTCCCCACAGCCACAGAATTAAGGTTCAGTTTAGCAAGAGGCCTGAGAATTACTCGTAGAGCTTCCACAGCCATCTCTAGATGTCAGTCTGAAGGGACAGTGTGGCACAGCCGGCAAGAGAGCATCTGAGCATCAACCTTGTGTTTTTATCATCGTTTTATAAAGAGCTCCAACAGTGCAAGAGCCCCAAAACATTTGTTAGTCTTCCAACAACACAAGTTCTTCCCAGCTTTAAAATCCCAACAGGATGGTGGGCATCCGTGAAGCCATGCGGAAAGGTGGTGGCTCTGGTGTCTGTCTGTGCTCTTAGGGTTCATGGATCTCACTGTGGGCTCCAGTGCTGCCCTGCAGAGAGGTGGAGACCTCAGAGGGCAGAACTCAAAGCACTTCTGGCTGGTGGGCACTCAGAGCTGGGTATCCTTGCAGTATCCTGTTTGGGTCATTCCGGTGACAGGGGAGCAACCCATCCTTTGAGGATCAAGCTTCAAAGCTTGTTTAGACCTGGGCCAGCAGACAAAGCACCTTACAAACCCACCCCAAATTCAGAGAAATCCCATCAGTGATGCAAATTACAGACGGTCTGGACACTAAACCCAGCTGGCTGTGTTTGTTACCCACAGCCCCATCCCCTTCTGATGTTTGGCCAGTTAAAATATCCATCAAGTGGTTTCATTCTGTTGCTCTTCAGCGCTGCATTTCTAAACACATTTCTCTTGAATCAGCCCCGTCTCCTCTTTCATGAATCCTTATCTCTGTCCTATGGGCATCTGTATCCCTGCCCTAATGTTCCACTGCACGAGTACCGAGCTGCTCAGAACCCTAATCGTACAAAACCAGACGGTTCATTACTGAAGTGGATGAAAGAAGGCATTAAACGCTGGCAGAAAGGAGAGGAGATAAACCGGCGCTAGAAGGTTCATCTCTATTAGCTCAAGCGTTTGGGGACACCAGAGGAATCAACCTGGGGTTAGAAACACTGCTCTCAGTTGGGGAACCCACCATGAAATCCAGGCAGATGAAGTGCGGTGCCCTACTTCAGCCAAGGGGCTGTCAGCAAGGCGCTCGCACTGGGATCGAGGCGGGCGGGACGTGTGGCAGCAGTTCTGAGTGCAGTAGTTCAGGCTTTGTTGACTGGGTGTTCACAGTCGTGAGACAACTCGGGAGATGCTGAGCTCTATAAAACTCGTGTGGGCTCTTTTGAGCTGCAGGGAGGACCTTAGGGATTGCCATGTGTTGGCTTTTACTGTCTGGTAGAGGATTAAGGGCTTGGTTTTACTTTTCAGAGCAGCCCACAGGAACAGGCTGCCCAGGGAGGGGGTTGAGTCACCCCCACTGGATCCTTTAGATGTGGTGATTAGAGGTCTGATCTCAGGGTGGACTTGGTAGCGTTGGGGTTATTGGTTGGACTCAATGATCCCCAGGGTCTCTTCCAACCTGAATGATTCTATGCTCGTCATCTGTTGGCTTTGCCCACTGGGGAGAGGATGAAGGGCTTGTTTTTAAAGCAAAACGTAGCTGAATCCACTGGTCTTTGGGAGCTGAGGGCATACGGAGAAGATCAGATCTTGTAAAACATCTGACCAAACAGAATCAAAAGAGAGGGAAGCAACCCTGCACTGAAGAGATTCACTCCAGGAGAAGGCCATCAGTGCTTCAGAAGGTGATAACCACCAGCCCAGCTGACCATGCTGGACTCAGACACGAGCTAAGAGACAACACCTGGGTGGCCAGTAGCAGGTTACCCTGCACTGCATCATCCCAAGCCCTTAAGATGGGCCTTTAACAGGGTGGGCTGCCTGCAATTAACCATCACAGGGTCTGCAGCTGCTGGTGATCAGCAACACCCTGTGGAAATAAATGAGGAGCTGAGGTCCTGAGCCCTCTCTTTTGGGGAGGAGTGCGTAGTTGTCGGTGCTGGGTTGTTCCAGGCTGCTAGAGCTTGATGCTTGTCTTCTGGAACTGCTGCTCTGGAGAGAGACTCTGCACGTCCTTCATCTGGTAGACAAGGTAGGATGCTGCTGCTGTTTTCTCTGGGGATGTGGAGGGGGTGGGTGAGGATGTTGCTGTCGCAGTGTGGTGTTGAGCTTCCTGCTGTTCAGAGCAGGCTTGGTATTGGTCTGTGTTTGGTTTCTTGTGCTTTTGCTTGGTGAGAAACAGTTCCTAGAGGACTTGCAGAGCTCTGAGGGTTTGGTTTGTGTTTCCTGGTCTCCAGGGATGTGCCTGGAGGTGTGGAGTGGAGTGGGGTGGTCTGTATTCCTGGGATATCTTGTGCACAAGGGCTGGTGTCTTATTTGGAGAAGAGAGGGGAGGTAACTGCCCAGCTGGGCAGCCCCTGAGAGTCCAGAATGAACATAAAGCACAGTTTTACCCCCCTTTATCACTCAGGGGGGTTCTGAGCAGTGTTTCTCTCATGTCTATGGAGTAAGTGTCCCTCAGGTACAAATGAGGTGTCCCTGGAGAGCCAGGGAATGGAGCAGTTGGGAAGACTTGTGAGCATCACCTCTCCTTGCTGAGGTATCCAGCTATGTGCCCTGAACTAGAAACAAACCACCCCCAAACCCGTCGTTGCTCATCACTCTGCTCTCTGAGTTGTAACTCCTCTGGTAGCCTGGAAGGAGCTGCCAGGGTGGATGGGTGGGCATGGGTATGGTTTGACCCTCTTATGCCATGGAGATGCTGCAGTGGAGGGAATCATTAAGGAAGTAACTCGGGGTCTGTTGCTCTCTCCTTCTCTCCACACGTAGTCAAACAGAGAACATGCAACAAGATCACGTTTATTTGGGATGAGGGCCTTTGGGATAGGCAGCAGCTCTTGAAAAGAAGCCCAAAGCTCTGTCTGAGCATCTCTCCAACAGCAGCAGCAGTGAAAGGCAGAGGAAAACCCTCCCAGAACTGATTTAGTTAAAGTTTTCACTCTGCTTTTGTGCCTCTCATCCCCTCCCCTTCTCATCGCTCGCCGACGAGATGCGGTATTGATCCAAAGATCTATAGGATCGCACCGTGGCTCCAGGTGGGTGGCAGAAATGAGTCGAGGCTTCATTTCCATCTGAATGGTGCAGAGAATAATTCCACCTCCCAGCTTTTATCGCTCGGAACGTTGCGCTCCTCTCGTGGCCGTGTTTGCGAATTAGCTCTGGAGGAAAGAAGTGATTTTTTTTCCTCCCCACCCCCTTGATGCAGAGTGGAGCAGAAGGGCTTCGGAAGGTAGAAATGTAGGAGAGCAGACAGCAAGCTCCATGCTGTTTGAATTAGGGTTGTGCTAATGGAACGGGGCTGCTCGGATGGGATTGGAGTGGGGTGGCTATGGGTGAATGGTCCCTGGACTGCACATTCCCTGCTGGAAAATAAGACAGGTCTAAGAAAACCAAGGCTGTGTTGTGGTCATCTGTGGGGCTGTTGGGGCTCTTTTGAATCCATGTGCTCTGCTTTCCTGGCTTCTGCCCTTGTGTGGAGCATTTGTGGATGCAGAGGAGCAGTGTGCTTTGTTACTGGGCTTCTGCTCTCATCAGTTCTGTCCCATGCACCATGAGCTGCCTTGGGCTTGGATGTTTGGCTACTGGAGCCTGTGTGGGGTTGATGAGCTTTACACTGTTAACTACTCCAGGCTGACTGTAAGAGAACTCCAGGAAAGAGAGAAAGATTCTTGTTGAGGCTTTCACAAAGCCCTCAGTTAAAGGGGCAAAGACAGAGGAGGAGATGCTCTAGCTGTTGTGCCTGAAATGACCTGCAAATCCTTGTCCTAGGCTTCACTTCTCCTGGGTATTTGGGCCTTTTTGCTGAGTTAGAGCAGCCGTGGGCTGGGGCAGCTGGTGGGCCATGGTTTGCTGTGGGGCTGTGGGGTAGAAACCATCTGTGTGATAATCTGGAGGGTCTTTTCCACCCTTGCTGGTTCTCTGATTCAGTGACTCCATGACCCGTGCTGGTTAGTGCGTGGATTACCTCGTTTGCTCGTTTACTTTGTCTTTGCTCCTGATTTTTGCCCCTATAAAAGACTGAGAGCCTTGCTCAGGCCCTCAGGTCTTGCTGGGTCTTGTAGCCTTGGATGTTGAGAACCTGGAACCAGGTCTACAGCACCCGTGGCAAAGGATGACCAACTCTCTTCCAGCTTTGCATTGCTCACCAGGTTTTGTAGTCTCGTGGCCTTTGCTAAATACAAGAGGAGGAGGGTGTGGAGGCTTTTCCATCTTAAATCTCTAGTCTGGGTGATGTGCAAGCTAAAGGGAAGGCTTCCCTGTGTCTCTGTGTCCCTTGGGTGCAAAATGCTGTGACACCTTCTGAGTGTATTGTTAATTCTTCAAACTGGGGACGTGAGGAGGGTGGAGTTAGAAATCAAGCTAATCTTTTTCCTCCTGAAGCCAGCAAACATCTGGCTCCTGAACATCTGTCTCTTTAAAAGAATTCTTGTTTAAAGAAGATGTGGGGGGGGAAACCCCAACCTCTTAAAAACCCAAACCAAACCAGACATGGAAAAAACCTGGATTAAACTGTCACTCATTCACAGTCTATCCAGGAAACTCATCCATGCCCCTACAGGTAGCTAGTTATCCCATCAGGAATTTCATATTCTTGTCTGAATCCCGGCACACAAATTGCTCCAGCGCTATGGGTCTGCCTTGATTAGGGTCTGCTGGCACAGATGTCCCCAGCGTGTGTCCCGAAAAGCCTGCTCAAATCACTGCTTCTCTCCCCAAAGGGATCAAAGGTTGAGATGGTCTTTCCAGAGCTTTAGCCAGGCTGTGCAAAGCATCTGCAAAGTTTAATCCCCTAACCTTTCCTCTCGTTCCCTCCCCTCCCTTCTTTATGTTTTAAAGGATGGTGTAAATAGAGTTGAAGGGTTTATCTTGGGGGGGGTTTCCTTTAGAGAAAGCAGCTATTTACTTAGAGCTGCTGGAAAAGAAAGTGCCAGCCCTGCCTTTATCTGTGAGACAGTTGGGTTTGGGTGACTCTGTCAAGCCTAAAGCCTGCAGTAGTTCTCTGTGCCTGTGCAAACACCTGATGTTGACGCCTTTCGCCAGCTGCTCTTGCGCCTTCCTTTCCCTCGATGAGCAAAATCCTCTTGTGCTGGGGGCCTCTGAGCGCCCTTATAATTAAAAAGAATTAAAATTCAATGGGAGCTATTGTCCCTCCACAAAGCAAAGCTCAGCACCACGGAAGGTTGAAGCTATTGATTCTGTATTGGCTGCTCCATGGAAATCAGTTACCTTAACATCGCTGGTTTAGTAGGAGAAGGCTCGAGTGGTCCAGCCCTTGAGCACCTAAAGTTTACGCTTAGCAGCACCTTTCAGCAAGAGGAGTTGTGCTGGCACCCTTATCCTGAAGGGTGTTGGTTTCAAGGTGGCTTTAGTCCTGGAGTTATCTCCAGCTGGAGTAGCAGTACTACGCTCACAGCCTCAGCAGGAAAATGTATGTGTGAGAGTTAAATGCTGCAACGCTGCTTAAAACCGGTGGTGTTGGTGCAGCCTTGCCTTGAGGTCGTCTTCGATGCCTTTTCCCTTGCCCCCTTCCCATTCAGGCTCTCGTTTATCTATCCTGCTGCTTTTAGTTTGCAAGACCAAGCTTAAGTAACGTTCACCTGAATTTTCATTAAGGAACAACCCACTGTCGCCATCAAATGTCTCTATTCAACACAATTATTTCCGAGAGACTGACTATTGACTTGAAATCGGCTCTCCTCAGTGTAAGAGATGCTTTGGAGGGCTGATGAGGATTGTTCCTGTTCCCTCAAACTGCCCCTCTAAGTGGAGCAGCTGCGCTTCGTGCTCGATGTGTTAACGGTTCACTGGAACGTGACAGCAGGCTGGGCAGTAGGGAGGTTAGGGCTGTGATGGAGAGAAAGGAAGGACCTTTCTGGAAAGTAGAGAGGCTCTTGGACAAGAGCATGGAATAACGTGATGTTTGGAGCTGCCTTTTCTGGCCTTTATGTTAGGGAGAGGGACAGACCTGCTGCTTTTCTCCCCTGCAGGGCATCCCTGCGTTGGAGCTTCTGTGTCTTTGCTATGTAATTAACTGGCAGTGATCCCCAAGGATTGGATGGGAGTAGGAGAGGATTGCTGGGCAGCTTGCTTGACCCTACGGGAGGCTCCGTGGCCCAGCCATGCACGCGAGTGAGGAAACAGCTTCTATGGATGAACCCCAGCACGGGAGCCACCAGAAGATGTGGTCTGCGTGTGCTCTGCTCTCCAAAGGCGTAGCCTTGTGTCCAGCGAGTTCCCAGAATCACAGGGCTTAAGTCTTCTCCCTGGGAGAAGATCTGGCTGGGAGATGCCCTTGTGGGAAGACAAAGGGCTGGATCACAAAGGTGCTTGTGCCTGCTGCTATAAATCTAGTCCCCGTGTCTGCAGGCAGGGCAGGGGGTGCGAGTGAGCGCTGTGTGGGATGACAGAGTGTATTTGGACCCGGAGCGATGCTGGGGCTGAGCCGATGACGATGCGCTGGGATGCTGCTGAGCGGGATGCAGCGCAGGGAACACGAGAGGCTTTCTCTGTTAACATCGTGTTCAGCGCTTCCCGAGCGGCCGTCTCGTCGGAGCGGGGATAAAAGCTGGTGGGAAGGCAGAGCGTTAGTAGTTGTTGTGACACCAGTAGAAAACTGCCTGGGAAGACCTTGTGCTCTGTGAGCGCTGCTCAGCTGATTGCTACCTCATTAGCAAGGAGTTACCTAATTAGCAAGGCAGGCTGTTAATTACGTGTGCAGCACATTGCTCAGCTTTAAAAACCCTCCTCGCGTTGAATAGTTCGGCGCCCGGGCGTCACCACTGAGCTCTTCTCTTTCAGCTGATCAAATCCCGAGCTGCTCCGACCAACCACCCCAGACTCGGGGAAAACCGACTGGGTTTCCTGGGATGGAGCTGGTGCTAATGAACAGGAATAATTACAATGGAAAAGAAATAATGGGGGAAAAACCTCGCTCGGGTTAATAAGAAGGTAGAACCACCCCCCCTCAGGGTATCGAATGAGAGAACAAACCCTCCGTGTTTGCTAGAAGAACTTTAAAAACAAACAACATCGACTTTCCACACCTAGCGGAGACCAAATTTTCACTTGCCTGCGTGCCTGCTCTCCCGGCATGCTCGGACCTGTCACCGTTCCGCCTCTCCCCAGGACGGTGTGACTTTGATTTTTGACTGCTGGGCAATCTTTTTCATCAGATGGAGTTGGCTCGCAAGGTGGAAATTAGGTGTCCCTGCATCTTCCCACTCCTTCAGCTCACATGAAGACTTTGTGTCGAGGCCACGTAGCCGCTTCCTACCGGCCCCGCTGCGTGAGGCTTTGATTAGCAATTATTTCTGAGATATTAAAAAACACAATAGATGTTGTCAGGCTCTGGCTTTTCCGTGGTTATTGAAGGAACAAGGAGGCTCGATAACACGCTCGGTAGTTATTTCTCCGGGTCAGGATGTAAATTATTGGCGTAGTTGTGGGATCTCGTGTTCCTATCGGAAATGCTTCCGTGCGTTAATCGATGCAAATGAAGACTCAGTTAGTTAAATGAGTTAAATGACGATGGGTTACTTGTTTCTTTCCCCATGGGGAATAGAATAAGCTCAAGCAGACAGGACCTGCGATGCTGGGGTGTCCTTCAGACACCGGTACATCCCGGCGCGGTGGGATCTTCTAGAGTCTGAGGTGTCCACCCTATTTCTTCGAGGTAAAGAAACCTCAGCTTCCCAGTGTAGCTGCTCTTCCAGGTAAAGAAGAGACCTTGTGGGTCTCTCTCACTGCTGGCCCTATGGGATAGAAATCCCTATCTGCTACTCAAGAAAGATAAATGAACCCCCAAAACAGGGACTGTTGAGCAGGCAGTTGGCAGAAGGGGGTCTGTGCCATCTTAACACACAGCCACTTGCAAAGACTTGGGGTGGGGGGTTTGTGGAGGTGGTGGAGGTGGTGCTGGGGGGAGAAGAATTTCCAAGTGCCCATTATCCGAGTGTGCTTCCATATTTTACCGTGACACCGACTCTGAGACTCATTTCCCTGGGTTAAGTAGTGTGGGGTGAAGTATCTGCCGCTCTCCTTCTCCCTATCCATCTGCTGTGGTATTGTGGGCATTTAACCCGGAGCGCCTGCTGATGTATGACCGAATCAGAGAAAGGAGCCCGCGCTGTTTAACCCTCTCCCTTTGTAGCTGCACTTAATGAATGTCACGCAGGCCCACTATAGAAATGATGGAACAGCCATTCTGGCAGCATGAGCAGAGCCCCCCCCGTGCAATGATCTGGTGAAATATGCTGAAAATATTCACGGGAGCCTCTGAACATAAACCCATGATTATTTTTTTCCCTTAAATCTCAATATTTTAGCTGGCTTCTTCCCTCCCCATCACATAATAAAAGTGCCCTTCCAAGCAGCATCTACTTGGATGTTTTTATTTTTGAGGGGAAGGAGACTCTATTTTCTTGTTAATGCGGCTCTCCTGGAAGGGCTAACGCTGTGCGAGGCTCGCTGTAATTAGGTTGGCCGTGCAGGTTGTCTGGTCTTTCTAAAGAATGGCTTGGAAAGGAGTCTGTGGGTCTTCACGACTCCATCCGGAGAGTCCTGAGTTCCTTCCAAGGGGATGGAAGCAGGGCTACACCTTCCCTTGCCCAAGATAGATGGAGTCCTCTCAGTAGAGGCTGCACCCTGCTACTTAGAGCAGCTCCCTGCTGAGGAGAGGCTGAGGGAGCTGGGGCTCTGGAGCTGGGAGAAGAGGAGGCTGAGAGGGGACCTCATTGCTGTCTCTCAATCTGTGAGGGGTGGGTGTCAGGAGGATGGAGCCAGGCTCTGCTCAAGGGCATCTGGGGACAGGACAAGGGGCACTGGGTGCCAGTTGGAACAGAGGAGGTTCCCTCTCAATCTCAGCAGGACCTTCTTCCCAGGGAGGGTCCCGGAGCCCTGGAAGGGGCTGCCCAGGGGGGCTGTGGAGTCTCCTTCTCTGCAGACGTTCCAGCCCTGCCTGGCTGTGTTCCTGTGCCACTGGGTCTGGGTGACCATGCTGTGGCAGGGGGATTGGACTGGGCGATGTTTCGAGCATCCCTCCCCATCCCTAAGGGCTCTATGATTTTCAGCTCAGAGCTGGAGAGATGTAGTAAACCTGTGGTGCCATCAGCTGTACCAAACCAGAGATGGCTCTTTGGGTTCCCTAAAGCACTGTGATTCATCCAGCTAATTTAGAAGTAAATCAGTGGGTTGTCTCTCTTGGAAAAGAGAATGTAGATTTAGAGAGCTGGTGGCTAATTCTTTCAGTTAGACTCAGCTTTGTGCTGATAGCAACCCCAGTGGACTCTCCTGGCTTAATGCTAAGGGTGGGTAGTGCCTTCCTGTGTGTTGATGAGGATGCTCTGTCCCAGCGATGCTTCTCATCGAATTCCTCCCCAAACCAGAACTCCAGCACCCTCGTGGTGCTCCCCTACCTCACCTACTCTTCATTTACAAAGGACCCTGTTTGTGCCAGAGCAGTGAGATCAAGGGAAGCTCAGATCTCAACCTTTATGTCTGCGAGATGATCAGCAAACAGTGTGACTGTGTGTGAACACAACACTTGTAAATAAACAAAGTACTGTCAGTGGGACCTTCATTTCACCCGGGCTATTGAATCAGCTCCTCGTAAGGGCTTGTTATTAACCAAGTGGCATAATTCCAACTTCAACTCCCCCTTTGTTTACTAGAGCCTTGTGAGGAGCTAGCGCTGAATGCTTAATGCTCAACCTTCTAGCTGCGTGTGTTGATTGGTAGAAGGAGCAAGCGATTCTCAACTGGAAGATCTAGCTCTGGGTGATGAGCGAAGCGAGGTGTGAACCCAGAGCTGAGTCTGCCTTCCTGCTAGCTGGTGCCGTGTGTTGCTCCTCCACCACGCTCGTAGCTCGCCCCTCGTGCAAGGAGATCCCATCTAGCAGCACTGACCTTTGGGTTTGGGCTTCACTGCACAAGAGAGACACTGGGGTGTTGGGGTGAGGACAGAGAAGGGCAATGAAGCTGGTGAAGGGATAGGACAGGTCTGATGGGGAGAGGCTGAGGGAGCCGGGGTGGTTTAGCCTGAGAAGAGACCTTATAACCCTTTGCAGCTCCTTGAAAGGAGGTTGTAGGGAGGCTGGGATTGGCCTCTTCTCCCAAATCACTGCTGACAGGGCCAGAGGGAATGGCCACCAGTTGCCCCAGGGGAAGGGCAGGCTGGAAATGAGGACCAATGTCTGCAGAGACAGAGCAGTTCAACACTGGAACAGGCTGCCCAGGGCAGGGTGGGGGAGTCCCCAACCCTGGAGGGGCTCAAAAGGCAGTGGAGGTGGCACTGTGGGTCATGGTCTGGTGGTCCTGGAGGTGCTGGGGTGAAGGTTGGGCTGGATGAGCTTAGAGGACCTTTTCAATGTTCATGATTGCAAATCCACGGGTTGTGGAGCCTGTAGTGATAGCTGGGTGCTGCTTGGATGAAACCTCTTGGCATCCTCAAGTGTCAGGGAGATGAGATGACAGGATTTCTGTTGGGAAGCTCTTAGTAAGCACCCAAGCCAAGTGTTACGGGCCAGTTGTGCCTGGATAACCTGATTTTCAAGCTACTCCTGCTGCCAGCAGGCAATTCTCTGTGTGCAAAACTAGAGGGGCAATAGCCCACCCTCCTTGTCCAAGCGTGCCTGTCGTCAAACAGCAGAGCAGGGGTGCCAGCTGCTCGTGGTTGCCTTCCCAGCGATATCCCAGCTTGTCAGGTGGAGGAAAGCAGGGTGATGCTTTGCATCAACTGTTCTGATAGGAGACTGCCTGCACCCCTTCCCCTGAAGTTCAGTGTTTCTTATGTGGAGGCTTAGAAAGATGAGTGATGGCATCGTCTGTGGCTCAGGGCGAGAGTGCCTGTGCTGTGGAGCTGCTGCTCTCTGTTCAGCAGCTCAGCTAAAGGGGGTTGTATTTGCTATTTCTCCCTCTTTCCTTTCCTCTCTTGTCTAACACAGATAATAAAGAGGGGTTTTTGTTAAAATCGCTAAATCAGCTGGATTTTTGTCCTGTATTGGGCTGCGGGCTCTGCCCTGAGCTCCTGGTATTGGTTTATGGTGACTCTCAACGCATCTTCCTTCTGCTGGAGCTCAGAAAAGGAGAGAGTGAGTTGTTCATCACTGGTGCTGCTGCACAGCTTAATATATGGGGTGAAATTAGGATGGAGAGGTGGATGTAGCTCGGAGGCTGATGGACTGGGCTTACAAGAGCAACAACAGCTCCTCCCCTCTCCCAGAGCAGTGTGAAGGGAATGGGGCTCCTGACAGTTCTTTATTGAGATGAGAAAAGAGCAGTAAAGGCATCTCAATAAATTAATTTGGGTGTCTAAATGATGCTGTTAATCCTCTGTGTAAACAGAGCTCGAACAACGAGCCATACCTGCTCTCTCTGTTTTCAGATGCTCTTCTCAGCCTTCCCTCTCCCTGGTGTAGAGCCACCAACCTGATGAACATATTAAATGAACTCGGGGCTACCTCTGAGCTCCACTGCTGCCTCATGATCCTCGAGCAGCTCCCCAGCTATCACTTGTGTCCCTGTTCCACCCTCCTGACCCCACAGAGCTAGGTTGGTGGTTGGGGGTTGTAGTGCAGACAGTCAGGCTGTGATCTTGAAGGTCCTTCCCAACCTCGATGATTCTGTATGAGTTGTTCAAGGGCATCGAGCCACAGGGCAGAGGGTAACCCCATCCCTCAACTTTCAGGTTCTTAAGTTTCCAGGAAAGGGGTGGTTTTTTCCTTTCCAAGCTCAGCTTTTCTTCTGAGGAACCTCAAGGCAGTCTTGTGGCCCAGGTCCTCCCAGGCTCAGCGATGCTCCTGCCACTGGTGTGTGCACCACCTCCCTCTCTACCCCAGACTGGCTTGACAGAATGGGTGCCCCAAGATAAATAGGCACCTTCTGCACGAGGCTGAAAATCGAACCGTCCCCTGTGCTCATCTGGAGCTGAATAGATTGTCATGAGAGCCTGGGGACAAGAGGAGTAGGGCGGGGGTGTGGGGTGGTGAGGAGGAGGGGGTGGGAGTGTTACTGGGGCACTCTACACAAGAGCGCTAGCATCAGCTACAGCCATCCCCAAGCCAGAGCATCTCCCGCTGCTCACATCCACATCAGCAACACCCAGCTGCATGGAGACACAGCAACCCAAACCCTTACGACACCCCGGAGCCCCCCGTGGCAAGAGGAACGGGAAAGGAGGGGGCTAGCAGCAGCAGTGGGGAGAGGAGGAGAGAAGAGAGGGGGGCATGCATATAAATCATTATTGGCGAACATCTCAGCTCTTGAGCCAGGCTGTCGCTTGGCGCTGCTCGCGGTGCAGCCCAGACATAAATCATAATTCCCCTACAATAGATCCTTTCGCAGCCGCCATCAGGAAAAGTGTGTTGGTTTTATCGATTCTTTGACACCGGGGCCCTGGCAACGGCCGCTCTGAATCATTATGAAATGAAACTGATTAGGAATTCATGGAATACTAAATAAACTTTACGAGCCCGGTGTAAGTTGGGGGTTGGGGGGGTTGTCTGGGGGTTTTTTTCCCCCCCCTTCCCCTCTTCTCACCTTTTTTTTTCATCTTGGTGATGCACGGGGAGTGGAAAATGAAAACTAATGATATAAAAATTACACAGCGTGCTGAGTATTATGAGACTGCTATTGATTTGTTTCCAACTGTACATCAAAATCGAAGGGTGCTGGGGGTCCTTGGCTGCAAGGCTGATGCTCGGGGAGCTTTAGAGGGTGGTGGTGGGTTGGTTGGGGTGCTTAAATGCTGGCTCCTGGGGTTATGTGTTTTGCTGGATGGAGAAGCTTGGTGCCAACAGGGAATTGCTGAGGTGCTCCCTGTATCCTCTACAACCACCCTCTGCGTGGGTACTGCTGATGACAACCACCCTCTGTGTGGGTACTGCTGATGACAACCTCCCTCTGCATGGGTACCGCTGCTTATTTGGCTCTCATGTGGTGACAGGAGTACATTGATGGGGACCTGATTGTAGCCTAAGTGGATAACTCCCTCCCAACCCTCCCAGCCCTGCACACTTCTGCTCTGGGGACTCCACCACCTCCCTGTGCAGGCTGTACCAGTGCCCAGCCGCGCTCTCAGGCTGGAAGCAAAGTTGCCTGCGAGGGCAGGACCTGTTTCTGCAGGTGACTGCTGCATGTCTACAAATCTGTGAGGGGTGGGTGTCAGGAGGATGGAGCCAGGCTCTGCTCAAGGGTATCTGGGGACAGGACAAGGGGCACTGGGTGCCAGCTGGAGCAGAGGAGGTTCCCTCTCCATCTCAGCAGGACCTTCTTCCCAGGGAGGGTCCCAGAGCCCTGGAAGGGGCTGCCCAGGGGGGCTGTGGAGTCTCCTTCTCTGCAGACATTCCAGCTCTGCCTGGCTGTGTTCCTGTGCCACTGGGTCTGGGTGACCCTGCTGTGGCAGGAGGGTGGCACTGGATGCTCTTTCCAGGTCCCTTCCGATCCCTAAGGATTCTGTGATAGCTGGTAGCAACAGCCAGTGGCTGCAGATTCTTTATGGGGTGTTGGGGCAGGGGGTTGTGGTGGCTGCTCTAGGATCATCTGGCAGCTTAGCTGGGCTCTAATAGCTGGTCCTTAGTAGCCAAGGTTGTGTGAGGAGTCCCAGACACTCAGCTGCACAAAGGGTTTGGTCCTTCTGTCACTCACTGCAGCCACCTCGGGAGTGATGGAGAGCAGCTGCTCACGGTGCTGCCCATCACTCTGGGGGGAGAACAGATAACTTGGAGAGCTTCTTCTGAACTTTGTTATAAAGAGACAACGTGGAATGTGATCATAACAGCCCCATCCAGCTTAAAATCCATGGGGATAACGAGATCTGTTTGCTTCCTCTTCATGTTCAGACACTAAGCATGAGTCAAATGAAGTGAGGGATGGAAAGGGGGGAAGTGGTGTCTGCAGCCAAGAGACCAACTGCTGTGGGAGAGCAGGACTGGGTGATGTGGGGCCCGTTGCTGGGGTTGTCATGGTGAGGTTTGGAACTACAGAGGGTCTGTGCTGAACCGAGGAGGTTTTGGCTTTCCCCAAAGTACCCAGCCTGGCCCCTTCTTGCTGGTGGGATGCTGCTGCAGCTCCTCCTAGGAGTTTAAAATGAGTAGATGTGGTCGTAGTGAGCAGGATGGGATCCCATTGATAGTTGGATTGGATAATCTTGGAGGTCTTTTCCAACCCTGATGATGCTAGGATTTTCTTTAGGAGACCCCTGCCCTTCAGTAACTTGCTGCTTTGTGATACCTAGTCTGCTTGAGCCTCACGTCAGAGGCAGCATGGGCCATGTCCTGCTGTTTAAAGCATCATTCTTGGTTCGGGTGGACAGACCAGCTCAGATTTGGAAATACCTCCTGATGTAAATGTGTTTGGGAGGTGGTGGGAGCAGCAGAAAGGAACAGGCTGTGTGACCTGTTAGCCAGGTGCAGACATGAACCTCCTCACTCCCACAGAGTCATAGAACCCTCATAGCTGCAAAGGACCTCCAGCATCATCAAGAGCAGCCCTCACCCTGGCATCTTCCCTATCCCATGGCCTCTGGTGCTCCTTTGTACTCCNGACCTCCAGCATCATCAAGAGCAGCCCTCACCCTGGCATCTTCCCTACCCCTACACCATGGTGCTCCTTTGTACTCCCTTTTAAACGCCTCCAGGGATGGGGACTCTTCCACCTCTTTGGGCAGCCCACTCCAGTGCCCAACTGGTATTGGGACAAAAGCATGGTTGCCTGTGAGGACAGGACCTGTTGCTGGAGTGACTGCACCCTGATAGCAACATCCAGTGGCCTCAGACTGTGGATGGGGTGAAGGGCTGTGCTGGCTGCTCTGGGCTCATCTGGCAGCTTAGCTGGGCTCTAACGCAGGGACTTTGTCGAGGAGGCTCCTTGTCAGCTGGAGATGATGCTGGCGATCATTTCTGGCCTGAGCACCTTGCTGTAAATGAAAATGTAATGCTAGCGAGCAGGAAGAAAATCCAGAGGAATCAGGAACAAGAGAGGAGGAGGAAACTTAAGCAACTGGAAATAAGCTGCTGATCCACACAGGGCTAAGCTGCCGTGTCTCCCCGGAGTCTCCCGAGACGATGCTCCTCTGGCAGTAAACCTCACGCGGCTACTCCTGCGTCGCTGATTAAGCTGGACGTGGCTGCTCCTGGCTGCACGTCCCACGCCAGCCTGGGAACGATGGTCTGTCGTTTGGAGGGGCTGAAGGCACAAGGTTCTTGGTCTTGCAAGCAGGTCCTCCTGTTTGTTTCTATTGCCAGTGTACTGAGCTGAGTGGTGACAGTGGATGCTGGGTCAGGAGTTCTCTGGGTAGGGAGAGGCTGTGTCTCTCAGATGATGGCTGTGGGCTCATGGAATGGTCTCTGGAGGTGTTTAAAAGTCCTTAAGATGTGGTGCTTGGAGATATCGTCTAGTGATGGTCTTGGTAGAGTTGGGTTATTGGTTGGAAGAGGGGAAGTTGAGACTGGAAGTCAGGAGGAAGTTGTTCATACTGAGGGTGCTGAGACTCTGGATCAGGTTGCCCAGGGAGGTTGTGGCTGCCCCCCAGCTCCCTGGAAGTGTTCAAGGACAGACTGGCTAGGACCTTGAGCACCCTGGGTCTGGTGGAGGGTGTTCCTGCTGATGGCAGGGGGGTTGGACCTAGATGATCTTGAAGTTCCCTTCCACCCTGAACCATTCTAGCAATCTATGACTTGATGATCTCAAGGTTCTCATCCAACCTGAAGGATGCTACAGCCCTACCTAGAATTCAATGAAGCCTCTTCTCCCGCATCCTGGCCCCATCTTTTGGGACTCCCCTAAATTCCCCCTTACCTGTGGGCTCATTGCCCTGATCTATTTAACTCCTTCAACTATTAAACAGATCATCCTACAAGAAACCAGTTGTCTTCCTGCCTCCTCACCCAGCACAGCAGCAGCAGCAGCAGCGCCGGCCGTCTGCTTTATACGACTTGTCAGCGTGCAGAGGCGCGCACACACCAGAGTGTAGGGGTTTTTTTCCCTAAGATATGTATATTGAATTTAGATTTGTGCTCTTAGTACCTTCGCTCATTCATTCCGAGCCGTATTGACTACATAAATTGAGTGTTACAAGTAAGAGAGAGTTTAGCCATTATTTTCGCGGTGATTTGATTTAATGGCCTGGCTGTTTTGGCCATTACTTCTGCCTTTTCATTTGCATGGATTCCTGCCTCTGCTGATTAGCATGGGGTTTATATTTGCTATTTAATGTTATATATAATTTTTTAGGGGGGGTATCCGCGTGTGTTGCCTCCTCCCCTCTTCAGAAGGCAGAGTTATTCACCGTTAATTAAATGCCTTGCGTCTGTTGTGTATCTTTCCCTCCCTCTCCCTCCTCCTCTCTCTCACACAGACGTATATATACGACTATATATATTTATTATATATAGTTTATTCTTCCTCCCTTCTCCGCTGATTATACAGAGTTAAATGCAGCTGTCTGCTTGACAGGGGCATTGTGTACTGTACGGCGAGTGATATACAGGTCAGTATATTACTGATGAATAAAAGTTTCCTCCTAAGGCAGCTGCTGCAGATTACTTAGTGCTTGACACGGCGTGTCTTTGTGTCACTGTTACCGGCTGAAATTAAATCAGAACAGGAAAATATTAATTTAAAGTAGGGGATAGAGGCCGCTCACTTCCAATTACTCTCTACCCTGTCAGCTTTATATGGGCGCAAACAAGGAAGGAGGCTGGATTAATTGCTTTGGACTCTGCCCCACTACAGGTCCAATTATAGAAACATATTGGCTCCCAGCACTATTATAGACACTGCTGTGCAGGAAATTGTGTGAAATTTTAACGGATTTCAGATGTAATAATAGAGAACACGATTCAGGACAGCATTAGCGCGGGGCCGGCTGGAATCTTTACGGATGGGTTAAGGTTAAGCTGTTTGGGGGTCCTTTGTGTATTAAAGGATCATCTGGTTAACCCGTGTACCGGGAGCTTTTGATACTGGCCTGGGAGCAAACGGAAGGGAAACGTTCATCCTCCGACAACAAGGAGCTAAATCCTCCGCCAGGAGGAGGGCGTGAGGGTGGGGAGCGCGAGCCTCGCGTGCGGTGGGATGCTGGTGCTGGAGATGCCTTGGAAACCCATGGATGTTGAGTGTTCAGAGGCTCACGCTGGCTTCCGTGTGCGAGGAAGGCTGGATCGGGATGGAGAACCCAGTGAACACCCCGAGCATTAAAATTCACCGGTTGCAGGAACAGATTTCAATCAATTTCTTGAGATTTTTGTTCCTCCCACCAGCAAGGGGCATCTTTTATTTCTAGTTTTATTTCCTATCATTTCTACATTAGCAGTCTCTTTGCCCCCCGTCTTTCCTCCCTTTGCCCCCCGT
>VZRI01010162.1:29182-48749 GCA_013397515.1 Upupa epops | reverse complement strand
CAAGGGCTTGGAGTGATAGGAGCAGGGGGAATGGTTTCCAGCTGGAAGAGGGGAAGTTGAGACTGGAAGTCAGGAGGAGGTTCTTCACACTGAGGGTGCTGAGACCCTGGACCAGGTTGCCCAGGGAGGTTGTGGCTGCTCCCCAGCTCCCTGGAAGTGTTCAAGGCCAGGCTGGCTGGGACCTTGAGCACCCTGGTCTAGTGGGGGGTGTCCCTGCTCATGGCAGGGGGGTTGGAACTGAGTGATCTTGGAGCTCCCTTCCAACCCGAACCATTCCAGCAATCTTTGCTCTTGAACACACGATACCCACATCCTCGTGTGGCTGATGGGGGCTCCTGAGCCCCTCACCAGCCCATTCTCCCTTGTTTTTGTGGGATTTGGATCCGGCAGCTGCTTCTGTTCTGCCAGACCAAGCTTCCTGACTCCCAGCTCTGTGCTTTTCACTTGGCATCCAGCGGGCTCTCTGTAACTGAGCTGCTGCTGACCCCTCACGGACTCCGCATCACTCATTATTCCCCCTTGAAGATGGGTTTAGTCTGTCTTGTGGGTCCAGAAAGCCCCTCTCTTCCCCTCTTGGCTTTATCTTATCCATTTTATACGGCTGCTGTCTCACGCAGTCAGGGGGTTATTGCATTTGTCGTCTCCCTGGGCCGTGCGGGGTGAGACGCAGCGGTCGTTAAGCTCCAGGAAAGATGCTCCTTCCCCATCTGCCAGATGAGCTGCTCGAGGAAGTCACCCGAGGTGAAAAGTCCTGCATAAGGGTAAAACATTAGATGCCTGAAACAACAGCCACGAGCCACGGCCACCCCAAGCAGTCACCTCCGCAGGTCCTAGGTGCAGTCACCCCATCTCCCGAGCTCAGATTAACTCGGCTGCGTTAACCGAGCGCCCTGCACAGGCTGCTGTCCCTCTATCTGTGTGTGAGCGGAGGAAATGCTGGCTCTGAGGTGCTAAAATAGGATTCTTTTCTTTTTATCCTAAAGAAAACCATATTCCGTTGTGATTACCTTCGTTCTCAAGCTGTGTTTATACTCCAGAAATTGGAAGCCTGGTTTCCAGCAGCAGCGGCTGCCGACGGAAAAGATTGCCTTTAGATTTGGAGTGTTGTATTAGCTCGTTCAGCAGCACTTGTCTGCTGTTTGCTGTGGCTGGAGGCTCTGACTGTGGGCTACCAAGGCCAGGAGGAACTAGTCATCCCCTCTACTGCACCATCGTCTCTGTCTCTGAGGTTTCAGGTCTTTCTCAGTGAAGTAACTGGGGAGCAACTCGTTTTTGTTGAGGCTCAATGGCCTGTCTCTTCGTGGAGCTTGGAGTAGTTTTCCATAGGAATCATGGAATCATTGAGGTTGGAAAAGACCTTGAGGATCATCCAGCCCAACCACCCACCCTGCAACCCCCAACTGCGCTACCCCAGCTCCTCAAACCCCCTGGCTGCCCGGTTGTTGAACCCCTGCAGGGACGGTGCCTCCATCCCTTCCCTGGGCAGCCTGTGCCAGAGGCTCCCCACTCCATCTGGGCAGCCTTCCCTAAGATCCCTGGCACAGCCTGACCCCCCCAGTTCCTCAGCTCCTGTCACCAGTCTCTGGGGAGAAGAGGCCACCCCCTGCCTCACTACAAGTGAGTGGTGGGTTTCTCACCTTCAGGCAGCTTTAGGCTCAGCTTGACAGGGTGCTGGGCATCTCATTTAAACCCTATTTCTTCAGCTTAAAGGGTTGGACTAGATGATCCTTGAGGTCCCTTCCAGGCTGGTGTGCTGTGAAGCTATGAACTCTGTTTTTTGACTTAAAAAAGGGAAGAGAAGGGGTGCTGGTGGCCTGAGCCAGGTTTTGCTGTCGCCCATTGCCTTCCTGGGACTACCCAGCCAGCCACTCTGATCGCTCTGGACACGCTGCCCCTTTCCCACTCATTCTCTCCCTCTCCCATTTCCCAGGGCACTGCATCATCTGTCCTGGAGTTGTAATCATGGGTGTTTTTCCTGGTGGGATTTGCAGATACAGGAGTGGAAGTTCCCCAGGAGGATGGGTGATATCAGAGCCATCGGCTCTGCGGTCGGTACCCGCTGCTGTTTGTCCTAGCCAGGCTGTGGAGAGCTACTTCTTCTCTAGTCTGTCTCACTTTTGGAGAGAGTCCATCTGTAGCATCAAAGCAGGGCTCTGGGCTGGGATTTCCCGAGCTGTGTGTCTGCTTTCAGCTGGAGCATCCATCCCCTGGCAACTCCATATAGGAACCCTTACTCTGGCTCAGCCGTGCTGCATCCCTACCGTGTGAAGTCTACTCCCCCTGGGTGATGCAGGACGAGCATCCACGTCATCATCACTGGGATTAAAGCCCTGTGGCTTCTCCTGAGTTGAACAGGTCCTGAGAGGCAGGAGCAGCAGTGCTGCTACAGCCGGGTACCGGGATGCTCAGTGCTGGGGCAGTGGTTAATTCCCCTCCAGGAGCCCCTCCATCTGTTTTGGCTGGAACGCTGCTACTTCTTGAGTTACTGGGGAAGGTTAAGGAACTGCTGATCTCTCCGGTGCTCAAGTGGAGGGAGCAGGGTGCCGACAATTAAAGAAGTAATTGTTCAATTGGTTCTGCAATAATACTCATTGATTCCTGCTTCGAAGTGATTCCCGTCTCAATCCCCCTGCTTTTAGAGGTCTTGTTTCACCTGGGTCGAGGCAAGTTCAGGCACCCGAGTTAAGCGGGGTTTGGGGTTTGTGATTAGCTCCCTGCAGTTATTCTGAGGTGGTGGTAACAGCCCCTTTTAGAAAGCTATGCAGCTTCTGGAGAAGTTGGGCAGAATCCTCTGGGCTGGTATTTTCTCCTCTCCCCTTTTCCCTCTCTTCCCTCTCCTGTCTCCTCTCTTGGAGCTGGGAAGAGCTGGGGTGTGGGAGCTGATGTTTGTTAAGGGGGTCTTTGTTATGAGCTTCTGAATTGAGATCTCTTGCTGAGTAGAGTGAGACTACCCCATGCAGGGTGAACCTCATGTTTAAGGAGATGCTGGTGCCTGAGAGGGGCTGGGGAAGGCTGTTCCCAAGGGCAGGGAATGAGAGGATGAGGAGTCCTGGTTTGAAGCTGGAGAAGGGCAGAGGGAGGCTGCACAGGAGGAACAAGGGCTGGGATCTGAGGCTGGGGGAGCCCTGGACCAGGCTGCTCCATCCCTGGAACCATTCAAGCTCAGGCTGGCTGGGGCTCTGGGCAGCCTGAGCTAGGGAGTGCTGGCCCTGCTCAGTGCAGGGGGTTGGTCTGGATGCCCTTTGGAGCTTCCTTCCAACCCAACGAGTCTATGGTTACCCAGGGCTCAAGTAGTTTGAGATGACTGCTGGCCCTTTCTGAGCTCCAGGCACCTCTTTCACCTTGACCTGTTGGTTTTGTGGCTCTCTTGTGCACAGCCAGCTCTGCAGCAGGGCCCCAGTTTGTGTCTCTGTGCCGCTGCTGCTGCTGGCAGGACTCAACCCTCCTGGTATCTGGGAATCTTCCATGTGTTTCACTCCAACAAACGACTTCCTAGAGGGGTGTTGGTGAGGGATTAGAACCAAACCCCCTCTGTTCCTCCCGTCTCAAGTTGACGCGACAAACCGAGCATCTTGGGTTGCGTGGGGTCACGGATCGGATGAGCAGCTCTTCACGAGCCTCCAAAGCAAGAGCCTTCCCTGCTAGTCCCGTAGGAAGAAGGTTAATACGAGATGAATGGAATTATCTCGGTGAAAATTGCATCATCAGAAGAAGCCTGGCGCTGCAAACTGCACCCGTGCAGCTGGATTCACAGATGCGGGAGGGTCTCCTGCACCGGGAGTGTTTGTCATCTCGGAAGCAAGTGGAAGAGGTTTGTTCTTCACTGCCTGACGTGTCACTGCACGCTGTGAAGTGCAAATAGAGGAAGAAAAATTAACACATAAAAGAAATGTACTGTTTCTGCAGGAAAAAAGCTGGATGGAGCCCAGAGAGCCGGCTCCCAACAACAAAGCGAAGGAGCGGTGGCCAGAAGCAGCGGTGCTTTCCTTTTGCTTTGCTGGGGGGGTGGAAAAATAACACGAGAGCCAACTTGACAGTGCTCTGAGCTGGGAGGAGATAAAGCTTTGTGTGAGAGGAGAGTGTGTTCCCTAGGAATGCATAAAGCCAGGAGGATTCTGTGGAGCCTCGTGGTGTTTCACTCTCAAATGGGAGGCTTGTGCATCCGTGAGGAAGAAGGGGAGAGGAGGAGCTCGGTGCTGTTGTGTTGCCTTGGAGAAACAAGGTAGCCTTATAGAATCCTCCTGGCTGGAAAGGAGCTCCAGGATCACCAGCCCTCATCCCAACAGCTCCCCAACCCTTAGGCCATGGTCTCAAGTGCTCTAGCTACTCAGTTTTTAAGTCCCTCTAGGGATGGGGACTCCATCACCTCCCTGGGCAGCCTGGTCCAGTGCCCAACCACTCTATCAGGAAAGAACCTCTTCCGAAGGTCCAACCTAGAGCTCCCCTTCTCTCCAGCATCACTCTGTGCTCCCTTCCCTCTGCCCTGTGGGTATCAGGATCGAGTTGACTTTTAGAGAGAGTTAGTGGGGTTGAACAGGGTTCGGACTCGAGCTGGCCCCAAAAATTGGGGTGAGGGAGAGAAATGGAGCTGGCTTGGCTGTGGTCAGGCGGGCTGGGAGCTGTCAGGCAGCAGAGCTGTGCATGAGGGAGCAGCAGAGCAACCGGTGTAGTTGGGTGACCTTGGTCTTTGCCAAACAAAGCCTTTGAAAGAAGAAGAATCACCTCTCCTTATCCCCGTTCCCATGCAAAACGGCCCCGTCTCTTGGGATCTCGGCACGTTAGGGGGTTGGTTTGTTGTGTGGCTTGTCCAGGCTGTGGTGTGGAGTTGGTCCTAGCAAGCCCAGATGAGAGAGCTGCTGTGATCCAGTCCGTGTCCTTACTGCGCCCTTGAGAGTAACTGAAGTGGCTCTGGACTCTGTCTCGTGCATCCTAGTGTGAGGTTGGAGTGGCAGGGTGCTGGCTGGCTGAGGTGTGATGCCACGTGGTAGGGTTTGGGCTACAAACCCCCTGCCACAAGGTGAAGGGAAGCCTTTCCCATCGTGGAGGGCTCTGCTGTGAGGAAGAGCTGTGGGGTGTGGAGCAGGGAGGGATGCTCGGAGCAGGGAGGAGAAGATTGATCTGTGGTCCTTTAACCTCCTGGTGATGCTGCATCCAAGAGCAGCCTCTGGTGCCAGTGAGGACTCTGAGCACCCAGCACTGGCCCAGTAGTGTAAGGCCAAGGTAAATTATCGGGGCTGTGAGTTTAAATGATGAAACGAGGTTTATTCTGGCTCCCAGCAGTTCTGTGATGCCTAGAGGAAAAGGCCACCCAGACCTTGCGCTCTTGAAACCCCCTCTTTAAGCTCAAAGTGCAGACTTTTAGCTGAGGATGAGCGAGAGGTCTCCGTTTCCCTGCTCCCTCCATCCTGACAGAAGAGGATGCACTGCCTCATCCCCAGACCTGACCCAGCATCAGGTCTCTGCAAGGCAAAGAGCACAAAGAGGGCAAGGGCAGACTCTTTCCAGACCTCCTCCTGGCAGTTGCTTTTAATTGCAGATGGTGTGATTTTTAAGGGAAGAAAGAAGGGGGAGGGAGAGCCCTTGCTTCAGGCTAGGGAGTGCGAGATTGAAAGCCGCTGCTGTGGTCATGGGGGGGAAGAATAAGTCATAAATGATCCAAGGGCAAAGGCCAAATATAGACTGATAGCTGCATTGTTCCCCGCAGCCTTGGGAAGGACCTTGGTGCTGCTCTGTGCCTGAGGGGCCCTGGGTTTAACCCTTCCCTGCTCAAGGCTTGGGAGGATTCCAGCAGTGGATGCTGCCAGTCGTTCATCTGGATGTTGATGTCCAGGCGGGCTGGTAGGGTCATGGAAACCAAACCCTGCTGGGAATCTCCATGGGGGGCAGCAAGGAAAATGGGAAGCAGTGTCTTCCTATTGCTTCTGGGCTTGAAACTCTCCTGTCCATCTCTGGTCCAAAACTGGCTGCTTTCTCTGTCCTTCCCCTGGCAAGTTCACGTATGGGATGGTTTGTCTTCTCGTGCAGCTGGCAGCAAACCTCCTGGTAAACTCCTCGAGCAACCACATATCCTGCAGTGAAGGACTTGCTTTGGTCAGGGAGCTGGATGGTTGCAGCTCCCCTGTGTGAGGCTGTCTCGCCAAGGGCACGAGCGGGATGTCCTTGGTAACCGATGGGTCACGTCCACTCGCTTGGGGCCAGAGGTGTCAGGCGGTTGAGCTTCTCTTGCTTTCCTTACGCCTGTGTCTGTCAGCTGCTTCTCGTACCTGTGTGCAGCACAGCTATTCCTCCACGCAGTCTCAAAGTCTTATTTACAACCAGTGAAAGACACGAGCTGCTCGAGTTGACCTGTGAAAGCTGGGCAGGGTGGTTACGCCTCTTGATCCTTTCAGAAGATCAAGTGCTGACCTGGACCTAATGCTCCCCTCTCCCCCATTCCTCTCCTCCCCTCTCAGAGCATCCAGCTGGGGCTGAGGACCTGTCCCCATGCGGCTCTGGTGTGTTGAACAGGCTCACCCCGTTATCTGTCAGACCCTGGCCCCGCTCCTCCAAGCGGCGCTGAGCCCAGGGGCTGTGTCTCACCCTCTCTTGGACTGCTTTCTGCAGCTGGCACCGCAGGCACCCATCAGTCACTGTCTGTGGTTAATGCTCCAGCCAGCGGTGGCAGGCAGGCAGCCAGCAGCCATGATACGATCTTCCTGCAGGAGCTTGTTGGCTTTGTGACTCCGCTGGCCACCCCTCCCCTTCCCTGCTCTCAATGAAGTGACTTTTATCTTTAAAGGGAAGCGTGAGGGCAGCCATCCCCTCCAAACACCCCCCCCTCCAACAAGGCAGCAGTGGGATGGGGTCCTCTAACTGTGGTTGGTATCTGGCGTCGCTGCTATCACCTGAGCTATGGGTGTATGAAGTCCATTCTGCCTCAGTTTACCCTATTAGGTGGACGGAGGCACCCAGGTTTGGGCATTGGATGCGTGGAGAGCTGGGCAAGAGCAAATCTCAACCCAAGAGTGGAAGGGAGCAGAGATCCAGCCCCTTCCAGATGCTAGTACTCGTTTCCCTGCTGCACCCGCAGGAGTGAGGGGTCGCTCTGCTAGCGACCGGAGTTCATTCTCCTCCGAATGGTGGGGGGTTCTGCTGGGACAACATCTTGCTGTGGCTTTTTCATACAGATTTGAATCCATCGACTTTTTCCTCTGGCTCAAAAGGATCCCAGCATCAGCTTCACCACAGTGATGCAGTCGGCTCAGGGGATGCTGTAGCCCGTTACCTGCCAGGAGAAGCCAGAGGCAGGGATTTCCCCGGTCGTTGCTTCGTAGGGCTTGAGAAAATAACCCCCCAACCCTTTGCTTTTGATGGAGGGGGGTCTGCAAGGGGTCCAGTGGCGTTTCTTTCCCTTCCAGGGCTCTCGCTGCCACGGAGCAAGGAAAGCTCCATCGGGCAAACCAACCCTTGCTGCTCGAGTCCGCTGGCATCACTGCGGCCGCCCCGCGTGCATTCCTCCTCAAATCAAAGGAGAACCGTGCAAGAGAGCCCTGTTTCAGTGGCGCCTGTGATCCTCAGGTGTGACACGGAGGGCCCCGGCGCAATGAGATGCGCAGTCATGCTCTCGCCGAGACGCGGGGTTAAAGATTTGCTCGGGGCCAGTCAATAGCGCGCACGGCGTCTCTTCCTGGAGAACGTGCCTGCTCTTTTCCTGCCTCCGAGTAGCAGCACTTGAGTTCTCAGTCCCCTACTTGAATCACTGCACTATCTCCACTTCATCAGGAACCGGAGAGTCGAGTCTTTGATGATTGTTGTGACTCGCGGTGTCACAGAACTACTTACCCTGTGATTTCGACTTTAATCACTGATCCGCTATCTGCAGAGCTGCCTGCGCGCCGCTTCAGATTGTAATTACGGCCAGGCTCATCTGCCGCCAGCCGCCAAGCGGGCTCTACCATGTGCCTTTAAAGGTGAGCTCGTGTCACCAGCAAATAACCGCCTTGGGCCGCGGATTGATGCCGCTGCCTGCCACGCGGGTCCCGGCGGCGATGGAAGCACGCTGACATTTGGCGAGCCGCGCTATCGCTTCCCCCGGCCGCGCGGACCTCGCGGACCCTCTTGTTTTACAAGCCATCTGCGGGGAGCTAGGAGGTGTCTCCTCGGAGATGGGGAGGAGGGGGATGCGCTCGGGAGGGTACCCGTGTCGTTCGGGATGGAGATGGTGGAGTTGTTGCCCTTCGTCTGGGGCCCTAGGGAACAGGGGTTGGCAGGCAGAGTGGGGTTGGGCTTGGTGGTCTTGTGGGTGTCTTCCGACCTGAGTGACTCTGTGACGTGCTTCTCTTTTCTTTATTGACCTCTATAAATCATTTATAAATCATTTATAAATCCTTTGGAGGAGGGCATTTGCTACTTCTCTCTTGTAGGGTTACGGCCGGCTGCCTCCATCCTCTCAGAAACCTTTTCTAGAGGCTCCTCTTCTCTGTCTCCCATTGCCTGGGTGCTGAGAGCCCTCGCTGAGCTCTGCCTCGTGTTAGGTGTTTCTAGTGTTGGTAGTCCTAAAAGCAGGGTGGCACCAAAGGCCAAGGGCATCCTGGCTGGGATCCACGCTAGTGAGGCCAGCAGGGATAGGGATGGCATTCTCCCCGGGCACTGGGGAGACCTCCCCTTGAGTCCTGGGGGCAGTGCTGGGCACCTCACTGCAAGGAAGAGCTGGAGGGGCTGGAGCGGGTGCAGAGGAGCAACGAGGCTGGGGAAGGGACTGGAGGGAGAGGCTGATGGGGAGAGGCTGAGGAAGCTGGGGGGGTTCAGCCTGGAGGAGACCTTGGAGAACCTGCTGCTTTATCCTCTTGCAAGCAAAGGAACAGAGATGCTTTGACCGCAAAGAGCAGGGAGAACCCACATCCCTTCCGCTCTACCAGCCTCTACCTTCTTATTTCCTTATCCCACCCATCCTCACCTCCCCGATAGAGGGGACATCCGTTATCAGCATCTCCTGTTTGCGCCTAGACTCTTCCAGTGCTTATGATGTATAGACTGACAAAAGGCTTAATGCTTTGAATATATAAAACACAAGGCCTGTGCAACGGAGGGTGACAGTTGCCCTTTAATGTTCTGCTTTTTAAAGATCAGGGTAGAGTTCAGAAAGCATAGTCATGAGGTTTAATGATTTAATGGGGACGACTGGGGAGCAAAAATAGTTACTACACCCTGGGGAAAAGCGGTTCCTCATACATATTACTTTAGCCTAATGGCCTATGAATGCTTCCTCTGTGGCATAGGAGGGTGTCACGGTACATAGACTCTATAATACTGAATGGGTTGATTAAATGCATATTAAACAATACTAAATTGGGGAGAAAAAAAAGGCGCCACCAACTGTATTTATTCTGCTCTTAGAAGATGTTGTTACTCATTCCATTTCATTTGCCGTGTTACCGTCGGGTTTCCCCCCGTCTCGCGCTTGTTCGCAGAGAGAAGGGAGCCCGACGTGAACGCCGGGGGTGGATCGGAGGTGGAGGAGGTCTTGGCTGGTAGTAGGAGGGGGAAAGAGGTGAAGGGGGACTCGGCTGGGGGGTTGCTGGAGATGGCCTGAGCATCCTTTGGCTGCAGGTGGGATCATAGAAGCATTGGGTATCAGAAGGGACCTGGAAAGATCAGCCAGTCCAATCCCCTGCCATAGCAGCATCACCCAGATCAGGGGTGAACAGGAACACAGCCAGGTGGGGCAGGAACGTCTCCAGAGAAGGAGACTCCACAACCCCCTGGGCAGCCCCTTTCAGTGGCCTTCCCTGGGTGATGGCCTTCCATCACCTTCCCTGGGAAGAAGCCTCTCAGAGCCCTGAATACCTGCGCACCCTTCCAATTCCTAGACAGGTTGGTGTTGTCTATCCATGACACGAGTTAGTAGAGCTTCGAAGACATCAGATGAAGTCCGAATCCTTTCAAAATCACCTTACAGTCCTGCCCAGGTATTTTCATGCCAGAGTATTGTCTTGCGTAGGATCCGCGCTAATTATCTCCTGTATTTCATCTCTGACACGTATCCTCCCTCCCAAATCTTGTTACCTTGATGAATGAAGCCTCTCTTTCCCATGGCCTCTCCACTGCCGTGGGTTTGGTGTTTTCTTGTCTTTTTACTGCTTCAATCAGTCGCTTTCTTCTGCCCTTTGTAGTTCCCAACACAATTTACAGCTTGCCATCCCGCACGAGTAGCTGGAGCACTCGAACGCTGTCGAGCGACCCCCAAATTAAAGGGAGAGGAGAAATTGCTGTTGTAATAAGAGCAGCAGTAGGGATGCGACCAACAGAGGTAGTAATTTGTCTGGAGGGGAGAGAGCAGCAGGCGGGGGAGAGTGAGCGGAGGGTTGTGCGTCGGTCGTGTGGGTCTGAGGGTTGTGTGGGGCTCTGCTCGTGAGTGTCTTCTCTTCTCTGTCTTTGGAGCCCTGCTGCTTCCATGAGAGGAGTGTTTGAGTGTTTCATAGAATCATTAAGGTTGGAAAAGACCTTCAAGCTCATCCAGTCCAACTGCCTGCCCTACAACCCCCAAGCGCTACCCCAGCTCCTCAAACACCCTGTCTGCCTGGTTGTTGAACCCCTGCAGGGATGGTTCCTGCGCCCCCTCCCTGGGCAGCCTGTGCCAAGGGCTCCCCACTCCTTCTGGGAACAAGATCCAACCCTCCCCTCCCTTGGCACTGCCTGATCCCATTCCCTCTGTGCTCACGTGCACTGCCCAGTGTGTTCAGGGAGTAGCTGAATGTGAATGAGAGCCTTCAACATCGTCTGGTGCCTCTGGGATGAGACCGTGGTAGGTTGTGGCTCCCACCACAGCTCCCTCAGATGCCCACACCTGGTTCACCCCTAGCCCTAAAGACTCGCTCGGTGTCTGTGTGTTTGCCTTTGTGCAAGAGCAGGGCTACAAGGTTGTACTCTCTCACCTCGTGTCCTCTGCTCCTTGCGTGGCGTGAGATCCTGCAGGATCCCCCAGCCCCTCCGATGAGCTGCCTCCTCGACTGCAGATGAAATTCCTTCAAGCATAAACGGGAACAGACCTCCTCTCTCCCTCCTAACAACTTGTTATTGATAGAAACATTCCATAAATAAACATCTCTGGCTAACAGATTCCATAAACCAGCTAATTATGGATTATTGGATTGAACATTTCTTTGCTTCAATTAAGTGCTCGGGGTTTTTTTCCCCTCAGGAAGCCAGCTCGATGCTCTTCCCCGGGAAAGGCTGGGTATTTCTGCTGTGGTCGAGAGACGATGTCTTTTTATGTTGTTAATAAATAAACTACAGTGCGCAGAGCTTTGCTCTAAATACAACTAACGGAGGTCAGGCTGTGCCTTTAGAATCCTCAGGGATGGGAAGGGAGCTGGGAAGAGCATCCAGTCCAACCCCCCTGCCACAGCAGGATCATCCAGGCCAAGTGGCCCCTTGTCCTAGCACCAGGTGACCTTGAGAGGAGCCTTGCATCCCTGCCCCGTTTCTCTGCTTGGTCGCAAGTGGGTGGTTAGCAAATTGAGAGAGGGTCTTCTCCCCCTCTACTCTGCACTGGTGAGACCCCATCTGGAGTGCTGTGTGCAGTGCTGGGCCCCTCAGTGCCAGAAGGACACAGAGCTGCTGGAGGGTGTCCAGCATAGAGCAATGAAGAGGATGNCTCAATCTCAGCAGGACCTTCTTCCCAGGGAGGGTTCCAGAGCCCTGGAAGGGGCTGCCCAGGGGGGCTGTGGAGTCTCCTTCTCTGCAGACGTTCCAGCCCCGCCTGGCTCTGTTCCTGCGCCACTGGGTCTGGGTGACCCTGCTGTGGCAGGGGGACTGGACTGGATGATCTTCCAGCTCCCTTCTGATCCCTAAGGATTCTAGGATTCTTCACCTCTCCTGCACCTGGGGCAACCTAGACACCAAGCCCAGCTGCGTGAAGGGACAAACCAGTGCCCACTCTCATCCACCCTGAAGCTCAGTGAAGGGGCAGGACGCCCTCCTCTCCTCGTGGCGCCGCAGCCTTTCTCCTGCTGCCTCACCTGCCATTTTACCCGCATGCAAATGACCGCCTCTCCATCGGGCCGGTTCATTCCCTTCCTTCACGTAACTGATGTTATTGGATTTTTATGCAGCACATTACACCCTGAGCCATGTCTTCTACTATTTTGCTTTCAAATTGTATCTCCTGCCATTTGTGTCACATTTAAAATGCTAACAGTAGAGAATGTCATTTACAGAATCGGGGCGTTTGCTGCGGAAAATTAATTTGACTTATTCCTTCTGCCTGTTCCTATCTCCAGGCCAATATTATGCTACTCATTCTACAAGAGTAATACTTAATGAATAGGACTATTAATAATGTCAAGGTCCGTGGGGGTCTCGCGGGTAACGGATAGGCGTAGGCTGTGAGGGGGCAGTCACCTGACTTGGCTTAATGTTCCATGAAAATATCAGGCAGCGCCATGTAATTACGGAGCAGGGGATGGGAAAAAAGAAAGGGGGGAAAGAAAGAAGGGAAAGGGAAAAGGGAGGCGACTCGGAATTCCCTAAATATTTTGGTTCCCAAGGATTTTGTTTCCTTAACGTTTTGGTTCCTTATTGTTTGTTCCTGAAGGTTTTGGGTTCCTGAAGGTTTTGGGTTCCTGAAGGTTTTGGGTTCCTGAAGGTTTTGGGTTCCTGAAGGTTTTGGGTTCCTGAAGGTTTNTGTTTCCTTAATGTTTTGGTTCCTTATTGTTTTGTTCCTAAAGGTTTTGGGTTCCTAATGATTTTCAGTTCCTAAAGGTTTTGGGTTCCTAAAGATATTGTTTTCTAAACATTTTGGGTCCTAAAGATTTAGATCCTAAATATTTTATTCCTAAAGATTTGGGTTCCTGAATATTGGGGTCCTAAAGATTTTGGGTTCCCAAAAATTTAAGGTCCTAAAGATTTTGGGTCCCAAAGGTTTGGGTTCCTAAAGATTTTGGGTCCCAAAGGTTTGGGTTCCTAAAGATTTTGGGTCCCAAAGGTTTGGGTTCCTAAAGATTTTGGGTTCCTAAAGATTTTGGGTCCCAAAGTATTTAGTTCCCAAAGATTTTGTTCCTAAAGATTTGGTTCTCAAACAATTTGTTTCCCAAAGATTTGGGATCCTGAATATTTTGGGTCCCAAAGATTTGGGATCCTGAATATTTTGGGTCCCAAAGATTTGGGATCCTGAATATTTTGGGTCCCAAAGATTTGGGATCCTGAATATTTTGGGTCCCAAAGATTTGGGATCCTGAATATTTTGGGTCCCAAAGATTTGGGATCCTGAATATTTTGGGTCCCAAAGATTTGGGATCCTGAATATTTTGGGTCCCAAAGATTTGGGATCCTGAATATTTTGGGTCCCAAAGATTTGGGATCCTGAATATTTTGGGTCCCAAAGATTTGGGATCCTGAATATTTTGGGTCCCAAAGATTTGGGATCCTGAATATTTTGGGTCCCAAAGATTTGGGATCCTGAATATTTTGGGTCCCAAAGATTTGGGATCCTGAATATTTTGGGTCCCAAAGATTTGGGATCCTGAATATTTTGGGTCCCAAAGATTTGGGATCCTGAATATTTTGGGTCCCAAAGATTTGGGATCCTGAATATTTTGGGTCCCAAAGATTTGGGATCCTGAATATTTTGGGTCCCAAAGATTTGGGATCCTGAATATTTTGGGTCCCAAAGATTTGGGATCCTGAATATTTTGGGTCCCAAAGATTTGGGATCCTGAATATTTTGGGTCCCAAAGATTTGGGATCCTGAATATTTTGGGTCCCAAAGATTTGGGATCCTGAATATTTTGGGTCCCAAAGATTTGGGATCCTGAATATTTTGGGTCCCAAAGATTTGGGTTCCTGAATATTTTGGGTCCCAAAGATTTGGGTTCCTGAATATTTTGTTTCTAAAGATTTGGGATCCTAAACATTTTGGTTCCTGAATTTTTAGTTCCTAAAGATTTTGGTTCCCAAACATTTTAGTCCCAAATATTTTGGTTCCTGAAGATTTTGGGATCCTAAAGATTTTGTTCCTGAAGATTTTGCTGCTAAATATTTGGTTCCCAAAGGTTTTGATTCCCAAATGTTTTGGTTCCTAAGGATTTTGTTCCCAAAGATTTTGGTTCCCAAAGATTTTAGTCCTGAATACTTGGGTTCCTAAAGGTTTTGGTTCCCAAAGGGTTTTAGGTGCTAAAGATTTTGTTTCCCAAAGATTTTGTTTCCCGATTATTTTGATTCCCAAAGATTTGGGGTCCCAAAGATTGGGTTCCTAAACATTTTGATTCCTAAATATTATTATCCTAACTACTTTGGTTCCTAAGGATTTGGGCTCCTAAGGGTTTTGTACTGTTGGTTTTTTACTGGGTTCTTTAGTTCAGAAAGCCCTCTGCCAGAGTGGCATCAAAAGCAGCCCCCAACCATCAGGTCCCTAAAAGTCACGAGGAGGGGGATGCGGTGGGGTGAGTTTGCAGTGCTAGGCAGGAATGGTGTGATGGGTGTCACCTGGATGGCACTGGGATCTGTGTGTGCCATTCCCACGTAGAGGAACGAGAGGAAAAGAGCTGCTGGAGGGTGTCCAGCACAGAGCAACGAAGAGGATGAAAGAAGGAGAGCAGCTCCTGGCAGCAGGGGCCATGTGAGCATGGGGTGGCAGTGAATTGGCTCTCCTTGCTTGGCTGGATAGGCATTGAGTGTCTGCATGGAATGCTGCCCCCAGCTCTGGAGCCCCCAGCACAAGGACAGGGACAAGAGGAGGCCACGGAAGTGTTGAGAGAGCTGAAGCTCCTCTGCTCTGGGCACAGGCTGAAGTAGTTGGGGCTGTTCATCCTGAAGAGGACAAGGCTGCAGAGGGACCTCACAGCCCCCTTCAAACTCCTGCAAGGGGCTGTCAGAGGGCTGGGGAAGGCTGTTCCCAAGGGCAGGGAATGACAGGATGAGGGGTCCTGGTTTGGAGCTGGAAAAGGGCAGAGTGAGGCTGGACAGGAGGAACAAGGGCTGGGAGCTGAGGCTGAGGGAGCCTTGGACCCGGCTGCTCCATCCTTGGAGCCATTCAAGCTCAGGCTGGCTGGGGGCAACCTGGTGTGGTGAGTGCTGGCCCTGCTTGGTGCAGGGGGGGTGGACTGGATGCCCTTTGGAGTTCCCAACCCTTTGACTCTATGAAATATCCCAGCTGGAAGAGGGGAGAAGGGTGATGCTGAAAGCTCTGTCACAGGAGTCTTTCTCAGCCTCTGACCACACAGCTCTCAAGGGTTATGAGACAGAAATTCTCCCCCCGTAGATGGTTGTTGGGATCCATGAGGTGATCCAGCTGGGATCACGAGGAGGACACTTCTCCTCCAGTAGCCAAGCCTCGGCCAAGCTCAGCGCAGCACACTGGGCTCCCCCTTGGATGCTCCTACCCTTCTTCATCCTCCTCCCTGGGTTAGTTTTTCCCCTCGGCCAAGCTTTACTCATCTCTGCGGCGTGCGTTAAACGGGCGGCATTAGGCAGCGCCGGCACCGCTCGTCATCGTCGTCACCGCCGCTGTGTGCCTCACTAATTCTCACTATTAGACCTCCTGCTGACAACTCCCGGATGGAGCCGAGTCCCCCTGTCAGAGTTGGCCATGAATAAACATGAAAGAGACAAATGAGGCAGCGCTGGCTCTGGCTTCGCAGCCAGCCGCACGTTCTAACCCAACGGATGGTTGGGCTGCGGGCACGAGGTGCTCACCTGCCTCCTGGTGGGGTGGTTTCTCCTTGGAGATGGATGGGTTTCAGGGGAGGGGTGTGCAGATGCAGAGGCTTGGACTGCTCTTCTGAACGCTTAGGAGCTCAAGTTGTAACACGGGAGGTGGAGGCTCACGGGGATCAGCAAAGCAGGGGTGGTTCAGGTGATGGNCAGGACAAGGGGCACTGGGTGCCAGCTGGAGCAGAGGAGGTTCCCTCTCAATCTCAGCAGGACCTTCTTCCCAGGGAGGGTCCCGGAGCCCTGGAAGGGGCTGCCCAGGGGGGCTGTGGAGTCTCCTTCTCTGCAGACGTTCCAGCCCCGCCTGGCTGTGTTCCTGTGCCACTGGGTCTGGGGGATCCTGCTGTGGCAGGGGGGTTGGATTGGATGCTCTTTCCAGGTCCCTTCCCATCCCTAAGGGTTCTGTGATGATTCCATGGTTCCTGCAGCTTTTTGGGTGTCTTGTCAGCACGAGTGCCAGCAGTGCTCTTGTAGTAAACTTGTGTGAACTTGACAGAGCTTCAGCAAAACTGAGTCACTCCTTTGGGTTCAGAGCTTCACAGCCTGTCAGGGGTTGGAGGGGTCCTCTAAGGATCATCCAGTCCAATCCTCCTACCCAGAGCAGCATCTCCTTGATCAGGTCTCACAGGGCTGCATCCAGGAGGGTTTGGGTTGTCTCCAGAGCGGGAGACTCCACAAGCTCTCTGGGCAGCCTGGGCTCCATCACCGTCACAGTAGAGAAACCTCTCACGTTGAGGTAGAGCTTCTGATTGTTCTAGATTGTTCCAGCTCACTTGTTCCCACCCGTGTGAGGTCAGGAGAGGGGCTGTTGCTGGTCAAACTGGACCAGTGAGGAGGCTGTCTATCAGCTGGCTGAGGATTTAGGAGAGGGGACCCTATTGCCCTTCACAGCTTCCTGTAGGGAGGCTGGGGTTGGCCTCCCAAATCACTGCTGACAGGGCCAGAGGGAATGGCCACCAGTTGCCCCAGGGGATGGTCAGGCTGGAAATGTCTGCAGTGACAGAGCAGTTCAACACTGGAACAGGCTGCCCAGGGCAGGGTGGGGGAGTCCCCATCCCTAGAGGGGCTCAAAAGGCAGTGGAGGTGGCACTGTGGGTCATGGTCTGGTGGTCTTGGAGGTGCTGGGGTGAAGGTTGGACTCGATGACCCTAGAGGTCCTTTCCAACCTTGATGACTTAGTGATTTTTAGGGGACCCCCCCTACTACCATGCTGATCGCACATCCAGAGAAGACCCAGGGGTGCCCAGTAAAGGCAGGGTCTGTCCTCCTGACTGAGGCTGGAGCAGCTGAGAGCAGTGCAGAGGCAGACCCCTGCGTGTAGGTGACTGCACTAAACCCCCCCTCTCCCAATCCCAAAAGCTCAGGGGCCACATCCACAAAGCAGCTCAGCTCCTTTCCCTTCGACCCCCATCTTCTCCTGCCACTCTTTGATTTCTCCTCTTGCCTCAGATTTACAGCCACCTTGTCCAAATATATTACTGGAAATAAAGGATAAAATGCTCGAAAAACCCCACCTTCCCGAGGAGGAGAACAGGCTCTGGTGGAAATAAACGAGCTGGTGTGTTCTCCGGCTCAGCCTCCGTCATGGGAAGGTGAAGCCTCCTTCTTTCTTCCTTTCTTCTTTTTTATGGTGATGATTTTTGGTTTAGTGCTCCCCATTTGCTTTCATTCTAATTTATTTGTTAATCCACTGCTCCAGCTCATGAATTTTGCATTTGGGGAGGTGGAGAGAAAAAGGGGAGGAGTGGGGGGGAAGGCTCAAAGCACCAAACAAAAAGAGATGCTGCTGGTCCAGGGAAAGGTGAAGGATGCAGGCGGAAGGGCAGGGCTGCCTTCCTGCCCTCCCATCCTCCTTTTAAAAGGCAAATAGGGCAAGAAAAAGGGGCTGAGGGGAGGAGAAAAAAGGGTTAAAGACTTCCCAATCGGTAATAATCCTGATACACAACCTCCCAGGGCAGAGAGGACAAATTGGACCCCCCATCACCATCACCACCACCTTTCCCCTGAGCTCTCAGCCTCAGGTTGAGCCAGTGGCTTCCCGCGCTCGGCGTTCCCCATCCTCCTAACTTTCCTTCCTTCTTCCTTCCTTCCTTTTCCCCCCTCTCTTTTTTTTTTTATGAGGCATCCTGAGTGTAAAAAATATAGCCTGCCTTTATGGTGCTCCAGCACGAATGAAGCTATAAAATTATGAACAGTTTTTATGATGGCTATTCAGGGGATGCTTCGATATTGATGGTGCACACGCTGCATCCAGCTCTCTTCTCTCCCCCCCTATCTCCACCTCCCCTTCTCTTTCTTTCACATCCCTCCTTTCCCTTAAAGAGTAGGATGGAAGCATCTAGCTGGAGGTTGGAGTTGTTGGGGGGGGGGATACCCTGTGTAACTATTTTTCATGCATTTAATATATTAATTATCCGGTAAATGCTCCCTAGGCTGTGCTTGGGGTGCTGAGGAATGACAGCTTCTCCGTGAAGCTCCAAAGGCAGCCCATCAGCCCTCGCTGGATGATGTCGGAGAGGTCGGCGTGGGGTTAATGTAACTTTTTATTTGCTGATTTTTCATAGATGGGGAGGTGGGGGTGGAAAAAAATAAAGAGAGAGAGGCTGAAGAGAAGGTACCGAAAGAGCAGGGATAATGGCCAGTGTGTTGCGTCCTCCCGGCTGGCTCCGTGACACAGGCTGATTATGGAAACGAGAGATGCTCCTAGGGATGGATGCTCCTTCTCCCAGGGGCTTCTCAGTAGAGAAAAGGGGGAGGTAAAAGGCTGTGAGGGGAAAAGTCTGATGGCAACAATGAGAGACCCCACGTGCAGTAACCACGCTCCAACTACATCCTCCAGATGTATCTGGGCTGGAGGGGATTAAAGGGAAGAGGAGGAGGAGAGGAGTTTGGCTGCTCGGGGTGGAGGGTACCAGTGGACTCTGTGCTGGATGTGCAGGAGCAAACTGCTGGCTGGGGGATTCCTTTGATTAGTTTTCCCCTTTCCTGATGCTTCCCTCTGCCAAGAAGGAGGGCTTGGGCTCCAGTAGCCAGGAGTGACCTGAGGACAACAGTTTCCCCCTCCCCATCTTTTCTGAAGGCTTCTGGAGAGGGGCAGCCCTGCTCTAACAGCTCTTGTATCGAGTATTGAGCGAAGAGGTAACAGGGGGTTAATTTTCCTTTAAAAACCCTTAGGAAAGGTGATTTTGTTTAAAATCCTAGCTAAATCTAAAGCAATCTGCAAGAATTTAACTCTTTTAGTTAGAAATTCTAGAGCAGCCTCTGCTGGGGATGGTGATGCTGATGATGATGATGCTGCTGATGCAGGAAGGGTTTGTGCATCCACCCTGCCAGGCAGCAGGACTGCTAATTATTATTTCAGCTAATAAAAGCAATCTTTGTGTTGTGTAGATGTGGATTGGAAGCCTCTCTCATGAGGGCAAGGGGCCTTTGCATGAAGCCCGTGTAGAGGGGGGCTCGTGTGTGTGCGTTTACCCAGCAGTTCAGCTCTGCTCCTTGAATTGAGCAGGATTCCTGCAGTGCTCTCCTCCTTCTTCCCCCCCTTATGGTAATGCTCCAGATGCTCTTAAACCAGTTGCACTCGCTCACGCTCTACTCTTGGAGAAACACAGCTCTTAGAGTATGTTGGGTTGCAAGAGAGATCTCTGAAGGGCAGCCAATTCAACCCCCCTGCACCAAGCAGGGCCAGCGCTCCCCACACCAGGTTGTCCACAGCCCCAGCCAGCCTGAGCTTGAGTGGCTTCAGGGATGGAGCAGCCTGGTCCAGGGCTCCCCCAGCCTCAGATCCCAGCCCTTGTTCCTCCTGTCCAGTCTCCCTCTGCCCTTCTCCAGCTTCAAATCAGGACCCCTCATCCTATCACTCTCTGCCCTTGGGAACAGA
>VZRI01010162.1:296-14089 GCA_013397515.1 Upupa epops | reverse complement strand
CTGCAGCTTTCCCCTCCGATAAGGATCTCTGGAATACTGATTACCTTTTTTTCTTCTCTCTCCCCCCCCCTCCCCAGTCCTCCCCCAACACAAAGCCACCAACACAAGTTGGTCTTTAACCCTTTATCTTTAGCAAGCAGAAAGACACGAGGAACATCTTACTCAGTTGGAAAAGGGAGGGAGGGGGGGGGAATAAAAGGAACAACCCACCCAACGTAGCGTACAGAAGAATTACCGTTATCTCCTAGCCAGAAGAGGAACAGCAAGAGATAAGAAAAGCCTGAAGAATTAAAAGGAACGTTGCGTTTGGGCTGTAAATTCGTGCTGGAGCCGGTTCTATTTGTCTGTCACTGGGGTTCATAATTTTTCGAGGTTGTTTTGATAGACTTATTGTGAGGACTGCATAGAAAACTCATCAGCATTTGTTGCCTCTGAGCGTTATTGTCAGTGGTAACCGCGTGGTTATAGACTGGAGGAAGATAATGGTTGAAGTATAAAGGAGATAAAGGCAAAACCTCTTCTCATTAAGGGCTATCTCCACCTCTGCAGACTCTCCAGTATTGAGTGACTGGCGCGGGTGCGTCGGGCATAAATTAGAGGGAGAAAACTAAAGGCGGCGGCATTATTTCGCCAAAGTTATAATGACATGCCACCAGCTCGAGACCTATTTACTCCAAACACTCACAATAAATACAGACCCAGCTGCCGCGCGAGTCCCCGGCGCTGCCTTCCCGTCCATTGTCAACCCCCCCAGTGTGCGCATCTCTCTGCTCCGAAAAGCTTCCGAGAATGAGGGTGTCTGCGCCCCAGAGCTTCTGCTGAGGGTGAGGACCCCTCCTCGGCTCCTCTGGAGCAAAAAGCTCAGGTGTTTGGTTGTTGTGACTTGTGTTTTGGGGAACCCCAGCCTGGCCAGAGCTCTCTAGAGGGAGGGTTGTGCTGAGGGGCTGCTGTTGGAGCAATCTGAGAGGGGTGGACGGGACAGCACCGGCGCCCGTGGAGGTGCTTGTTGGTGTCATCCTCAATGCCCGTGTGTTGCTTCCAATGTATTTCCCCCCATATTTCTCTCCTGCGAAGGGTCGTGTCGCCTCTCAGCTGCTCTTTCTAGCCGCTGCTCAGCCCTCAGTCACCTCCAGTTGGATGTTTTTATCTTCGTAGTGATGGGGGAAGAATTGTGTTTGAATTCCAGCCGGGTCCACAGATAAAGCACGGTCTGTAGGTTGGTTTTTACTAGGCAGGCTTGTAAACCCCCCTCCTCGTACAGCAGGATCAGGCACTTCCTACTTTAGAATTGGTTTCCAACACCCCTCGGAGGAGGAGAAGAGAGTATTTTGCAGTTAGAGAAACTGAGGCAGGGACTCTGGGTGAAGCTGGGGACGTTCACCTGGCGATGCCCACGCCTGGTCCCCAAACCCCGCTTTAATAACTAAACCCAGTGCCTGTGTAGTGATTGCGCTGGATTAGCGGCCCCAGAGGCTCCTAATCTGCTCTCCATATGGCACACGTGGGGCCGGGGTCTACCCGCCCGTCTCCCCTTGTGCTTCAAGGCTGATTAGATGGGACAGTCCCCCGAGATCCAAACCCGGAGGAGTCCCCCCCAGTCCATTCAGCTTAGATTTGATGCTGCAGTGCCCCAAAGGATGCAGCTGCCTGCCCTTCTTCTCTCTTGCTCTGTGCCAGGGGCTACAAAGTGCAGTTTGCTGTGGGTCAGAGCCCTCGGGAAGCCACACAAAGCGCTGTCGTTACTGGAGGATGGGTTGGTGAGCAGGAGGAGGGCAGCTCAGCAGAATCCAGCCCCAGAAAAGGGAGCAGTTGTGGCAGGGCAGCAGCTCACTGGGGTCTCTTGGAAGTGCTCTGGAGTCGTAGATCTCCCAGCGTCTCAGTTGGCATCACAGCATCCCCACCACGAGTCGTGGTGCTGTGGTGTGAGGCTGCCACCTCAGTACCAGAAGGACACTGAGGGGCTGGAGTGGGTCAGGGCAATGGGGCTGGGGAAGGGTCTGGAGAGCAGGTCTGGTAGGGAGAGGCTGGGGGTGTTTAACCTAGAGGAGAGGAGGCTGAGGGGAGACCTTAGTGCTCTCTACAGCTACCTGAGAGGAGGGTGGAGAGAGACGGGGAGAGGGTCAGTCTCTACNGGGTCAGTCTCTACTCCCCAGTTACCAGCGACAAGACAAGATGAAATTACCTCAAGTGGGGCCAGGGGAGGGTCAGGTTGGCCATCAGGAGAGCTCTCTTCCCTGACAGAGCGCTCAGGGGTTGGAACAGGGTGCCCAGGGTGGGTGGGAATCGCCATCTGGGGAGAGGTTCAAAGAACTAGTAGCTGTGGCCCTGGGGGACAGGGTTTGGTGGGCAGAGTGGGGTTGGGGTGATGGTTGGACTGGATGAGCTTGGAGACTCTTACAGTCCTGATGAAGTGCCTTTCACGTTGTGGGGAGCACGGGGTGCCANTACCTGAGAGGAGGGTGGAGAGAGACGGGGAGAGGGTCAGTCTCTACTCCCCAGTTACCAGCGACAGGACAAGAGGAAGCGACCTCAAGTGGTGCCAGGGGAGGGTCAGGTTGGCCATCAGGAGAACTCTCTTCCCTGACAGAGTGCTCAGGGGTTGGAACAGGCTGCCCAGGGTGGGTGGGAGTCACCATCCCTGGAGAGGTTCAAAGATCTAGTAGCTGTGTCCCTGGGGGGCAGGGTTTGGTGGGCAGAGGGGGGGTGGGGTGATAGTTGGACTGGATGAGCTTGGAGACTCTTACAGTCCTGATGAAGTGCCTTTCACATTGTGGGGAGCACGGGGTGCCACCACGGTTCCTCCATCCAAGTCAGGAGGACGAGCCGTGTGGGAGCCACGTTGTTTGCTGCTTGATGGGGTTCGATCGGGCAGAGGCCGAGCGCTCTGTTGACTCCCTCTATAATTCCAGAAGAAAACTGTGAGGAAATGTGAATTCTGGTTTCGTTTCCGTAGCTTCCCCGTGAAATAGTGCCTGGTCTGCAGGGAGATAAGGAGAGCTATAAGGCTGTTGTACTTGATTTGGAGGTCGTTCTGCTGGTGCCACCAATGTATTGATAATCTGGAGTCTCACTACAAATCAAAGCAGGGTCAGGGACTGGAAGGCTGCTCTGAGGTCTCCCCTGCATCTTCTCCTCTCTAGGCTGAACAGCCCCAACTCTCTCGGCCTGACCCCGTAGCAGAGGTGCTCTAGCTCTCCACTCATCCTCGTGGCCCTGCTCTGGGCACGTTCCAGCAGCTCCATCTCCTTCCTGTGCTGGGGGCTCCAGAACTGGATGCAGGACTGCAGATGGGGTCTCACGAGAGCAGGGGAGGGTTAGGTTGGCTGTCAGGAAGCCCTTCCTCAGGGAAAGGGTGCTCAGAGCCTGGACTGGACTGCCCAGGGCAGTGGGGGAGTCCCATTGCTGGAGGTGTTGAAGGACAGCCTGGCTGTGGCCCTTGGTGCCCTGGGGTGGCTGATGGGGAGCTGTTAGGTGCTGGGCTGGGCTGGAGGAGCTCAGAGGTCTTTGCCAGCCTCAATGATTCTATGATTCCTGGGGTTACTGGCAGGCGGAGGTTGCTCTGGAGGTACCTGGCGTTTGCATCTCTGTCCTGAGTGGGCTGTCCAAATCACTGATAACCCCAGGGTTGGCTGAAGGCAGTGCCACTCTAAAGACAGGTAGCGACCTCAACAGAAGTGCTTTCATTTTAGAGCATGAAATGCCAGCTCCACAGCTCCCTGGTGGCTCACAGCCCATGGTGTCCATTCCTCACCGGCTCTGGGTGGGAGGCTTCCACTCATCCTTCCACAGCCCACACGAACACGGGGGGCAGTACCATTCCATTTTGGGCTGGCCTAGCCCTGGATGGTGCCGATATAAACCCCAGCTGTAGAAAAGGAGTAAGAGCTTTACGCCGGGATAAATCAGTAAATGCAAATGAAGAAGTCCTTATGAATAATAATAATAATAATGATGATGATAATAATAATAATAATAATAATAAACCCTACAGCTTTTGAATGGACATTCAGGATCAACTAGAAAACATCGCCTGTCTGGGTGTGAATAGGAGAAATCAGCTGGGTGCAGCGTGCAGGCAGGTTCCTGATAAACTAATGCTCCTTCACACAATTTACAATCCAACTGAATTCATTTGCATGACAAAATTGGCTCGGGTATTCATGTGTTGCAGCAAGACAAGTGTAACATTACAAAGAACAAGTAACCATGGGGAAGGTTAATGCAGACAATAAGGAACTACAATGACACGAAGCGGGTTCTTCTTTTGCCAACCTTTTATCTGGAAGAGGAAAATAACAAGCTCCCACCACCCACCCCCCTTCCACCAGCCTTTCCTGGGAAGGAAAGAGTTGTTTTATGGAAAAGGGGGGGAGAGGGAGAAAATGTGCGAAGTTGGGTAATAATGATCTGTGATTTCCCTTTTTTGACCTGGGGTTGAAACGTCTGTGTGTGTGGAAGATGGGAGACAGCGAGGATTGGGTGATGGTAGAGGGGAGCAGGCAACTGGGTGGGCATGACATACAGTCTGGTGACATCAGTGGGAGACAGCAAGGACTGGGTGCTGTTATACTGGAGCAGGCAGCTGGGTTGGCCTGATGTACAGCTGGATGGAGTCAGTGGGAGACAGCAAGGACTGGGTGTCTATATTGGAGCAGGCAGCTGTGTTGACCTGATGTACAGCCAGGTGGAGTCGGTGGGAGACAAGGACTGGGTGCTGTTATACTGGAGCAGGCAGCTGGGTTGGCCTGATGTACAGCTGGATGGAGTCGGTGGGAGACAGCAAGGATGGGGTATCATTATATCAGAGCAGGAGGATGGGTTGGCCTGATGTGGAGTCGGTGGGAGACAGCAAGGACTGGGTGCTGTTATACTGGAGCAGGCAGCTGGGTTGGCCTGATGTACAGCTGGATGGAGTCAGTGGGAGACAGCAAGGACTGGGTGCTGTTATACTGGAGCAGGCAGCTGGTTTGACCTGTCATACAGCCCGGTGGAGTCGGTGGGAGACAGCAAGGACTGGGTGTCTATATTGGAGCAGTCAGCTGGGTTGCCCTGATGTACAGCCCGGTGGAGTCTGTGGGAGCAGGGTGGGGTGTCCCTACATCAGAGTAGGTGGCTGGGTTGGCCTGATATACAGCCAGGTGGCATCAACACGTTGCTGGGGAGTCCAGTGCTGATGTGTTGGACCCCATCTGCTTGTAGCAGAAAATCTGAGCTCTGTCAGCTCAGATGTAGCTCAACAGGAATGAGCTTTGCAGGATACAGGGTGTAGACTTCTCCAGAAGACACCATAGGGGTCCTAACGGCACCCTGAGCGCTTCTGGTTGCTCAGGATGTTCCGTGGATCCCTGTGCGGGAGTGGGCATCTGCTGGAGGTCACCTTCTCCACTGGCCTGTTCCTAATTCAGGCTCCAGATCGCTCTGTAGGTTCTCCAGACACACAAGGTTATCTGTCCCCATGGAAGCGTGAGTGCACGTGGTGCCTGGTGATGGTTGTTCACGGCATTCCAACTGAAGTCTGAACGCGAGCTCTTCACTGTAGCCTGAAAAACCCGTGATGGGGGTATTTTCAGTTGGGGTTTTCTTTCAGGGGGGTGTTTTTAGACGTTAATTTGACTGAAGTGTAGAGCCTGTGTTAACTGTTCCCAGGCGTTCAAGCAGTTAAGTTTTGCTTTGCAGCTTAGTGCTGTTTGCTTTGCAGCTTAGTGCCCCTGAGGACCTTCCCTTAAGGCTCAAAGTACAGTTGACTCCCCCCCACCCCTCCCCAAAAGGCAGTTTCAGGGTGTCAGACTATGCAGAAGTCATAAGCATCTCAGCATCTCTTCCCTACTGTGAGCACTTGAAAACTTCAGCAGCCAACGTTAGCTGCTCGTCTTGCCTTCTGTAGTCACTGAGGGGGAGTCTCAGCCAGTCTCGCCTGGCCTGGCCTCCTGACTTGGAGTGAGAAATATCAGGGTAGGATGGGACCTGCAAAGGGCATCCAGTCCAACCCCCCTGCACCAAGCAGGGCCAGCACTCACCATACCAGGTTGCCTACAGCTCCAGCCAGCCTGAGCTTGAGTGGCTCCAGGGATGGAGCAGCCTGGTCCAGGGCTCCCCCAGCCTCAGATCCCAGCCCTTGTTCCTCCTGTGCAGCCTCCCTCTGCCCTTCTCCAGCTTCAAACCAGGACCCCTCATCCTCTCATTCCCTGCCCTTGGGAACAGCCTTCCCCAGCCCTCTGACAGCCCCTTGCAGGGATGGGAAGGTCACTATATCTTGCAAAGCTACTTGGTTCCAGTTGTCTGGGAGCCTGCCTCTGTCTCTCCTTCACAGTTTGCCGTAGACTGAAGCTGCTTTGGTGGCTCCCAGGCCAGAGAGCTGCCTGGAGATCCCAAGGTGGAGCAGATCTGTGGGTCAGCCTTGGAGAGCTTATAGATTCATAGGTGCTTACAATCCCAGCTTGGAAGAGACCTCAAGGATCATCTAGTCCAATCTATCAAGCTAAAAATAGAGTTGAAATTAAATGTCCCAGCAGGGTCTTCAGATAGTCCTGGAGAAGTCTCCACTCAGAACATGGGTTGGAAGTGACCTGGAAAGATCATCCAGTCCAATCCCCCTGCCACAGCAGGATCACCAGGTCCAGGTGGGTTTCAAACGTCTCCAGAGAAGGAGACTCCACAAACCCCCCTGAGCAGCCCCCTCTAGTTCCCCATCACCTTCCCTGGGAAGAAGTTATAGCATCACTCCTGGGCAGTGATGCTGCCTTCACTTCACGGCTTCACTTATGACTGCCAGCACCTTGCAAACCTCTTCTCCTCTTGGAGGAGTCTCCATTGAGTGTAAACCCTAATTCCTGCAGCCCAGCATTGCTGGGAGAGCAGAGCTGAGCAGGATGACAGCCTAAACACTCACTGAGTGGGGGATGAGACGATGTCTGGGAGCGAGGACCACGTCAATCTCGGCGAGCAGGCGGCATCGTCCTCCTGGTTGTCATCAATCTGAGCTCCCTTTCCAGCTGGGATTAGAAGCTCTGACATAGGCTCTCGCTACGTAGTAGGGCCCCTCTTTAGCTCAGCCTCGCTCAGCGACACAGCAGGCTCGTCCCTCAGCTGCCATCTGCGAGGAGTCGCTAACAAGTTGACAAACGACTAATTTTAATTTAATCTTTTGGTTTCCAACTTAATGATGGGGAAAAAAAAAACCACCCAGGAACACCAAAATAATCCAGGGGAAGGCAGTGCTCACCCACATCTCTTCCCTTCACTCGATGGGGGGAGGTTGAGAGCAAGAAATGGTTTGGGAACTCGATGAGAGCCTCACATTTTTGAATTAAATTTAACCCCGGGGTGCCGCCGCTTCAGAGCCTTTGGAGGCAGAGTTGTAAATCATGGCAGCAGATTCTGCTTCTGATGAGCACTTCCCATCATGATGACATTTAAACTATTAATTAATTAGGAGAGAGCAAGATGAGAAGATTTGGAATTCTCCCCTTTGGATAATTACCGCCGAACACATTTGTTACTGTAATGAACGAACAGGATGTGACTTCAGCCAGCGTGTTCTCCCGGCGTGGGCTGTGCTGCCCCGGCGCTTCGGCCTCCTTTACAGAGTAGTTTTGCCTTGAGACCATCCGCCAGGGTCGCTTGTGGGGTTAGTGTTTCAGCAAAGCTGTAGCAGGGAAGGAGGAATTGGTATCTGGAATCTGGTGTCCAGTTCTGGGCCCCTCAGTTCCAGAGGGAGACAGAGCTGCTGGAGAGAGTCCACCCCCTGGGATGGTGAAGGGAGGGGAGCGTCTCCCTGCTGAGGAAAGGCTGAGGGAGCTGGGGCTCTGGAGCTGGGAAAAAGGAGGACCCCATGATTGTTGATCAAGATGGAAAGGGTGGGGGTCAGGAGGAAGGAGCCAGGCTCTGCTCAGGGGCACCCAATGCCAGGATGAGGGGCAGCTGGAACAGAGAAGGTTCCACATCAAGAGGAGAAGCAACTTCTTCCTGGGGAGGGTGCCAGAGCCCTGGAAGGGGCTGCCCACGGGTTTTGTGGAGTCTCTTCCTCTGGAGACGTTTCAAACCCACCTGGGCTGTTCCTGTGCCACTGGATCTGGGTGATCCTGCTGTAGCAGGGGGGTTGGACTGGATGATCTTTTGAGGTCCCTTGCAATCCCTGTGAATTAGATGAGAGCAAGTGACTGTTGGCTCCACCGAGACTCACAGCCTGGGAATGCACTGAGTCCTCACATTGCAAATCCCACTTGTGACTTGCAGTTAGGCAGCCTTGGGCCATGAATTCTCTCCCTGAGGTCATCAAAGCCAGTGGCTACCTTCCTCTTGGAACCTTCCTCTTAGACCTTGCAGTGGGGAGAGATCCTGAGTCAGTGCTGGCAGTTGCCACAGGCTGAGCATCCCGTTGGTTTCCAGACACATTGGTCTGATGGAGATCCTTTCCATAACCCCTGGAAGGAGATGTTGACTGTTCTGAGAGGGAACCGTGATCGGGAAGGTCTCACTAGGCTTCTCCCAAGCTGTGCAGAAGCTCCAGGGATACTTTTCAACGTTTCCCTGGTTTTCCCTGTTTCCACAGGACCTTCTCCTCTCTAAAATCAGAGCCACTGCTCAGTGCTGGCATCTCTGCTTCCTGCCAGCAGAGATCCTTGTTTACTTCTCTGATGTTAGCTGCCCTCGTGCAGCTAATCCATCTTGCTTGGCAGGATCAATTACAATGGACTGGGGATGCTCCGCGTCCCCTGCACTGGGCAAATTGACCTCCAGTTGCAGTCCCACACCTGACCCTACGTTTGCAGAACTCCGGGGCTGGGTTATCACCAACTCCAGAGGCTGTAACAGCACCAGTGAGGAAGGGATGTGGTCATGCTGGCTGGCAGAGGGTGGATGCTGCTTACAGTCATCAGGAATGAGGAAGGCTTAGGCAGAGTGTCCTTACTGAGGTCTTTGACATCAGCACGAGGCTTTGGGTTGTGTCGCTTGCCATCACCTGAACACCCAGAGCACTGGGATTTCCTGGGATGTCAGAGAACCTGCAGCTCTAGGGAGGATGAGGTTGCTTGTACAGGGCTGGGGTCTGTTCTGCCTCAGGTCACTGGAGCTCCCCAGGAGGGACCAGGCATTCTGGGAGCCTCAGTGCTTCCAGAGGAGAGGTTCTCTCCCTGTTTTTATCCACAATCGATGACCCCAGAGAATTTTCCTCATGCAAACCCATGAGTTTTTGGCAGAGAAACATTTCCATTCCTTATTTTAAGCAGAATTTGTCACTGAGTACTTCTTTTCTCCCCTTACTCATTTTAACCTTCCAAAGAGAGTTGAGGGAGGGGTCCTCCAGGATGTTTCCATGACCTCTTGATATTCTTCTGCTCAAAGTTCTCCTGGTGGTTCTTTGATGCCCTAGAAGTGAGACTGAGCTCCCTCTACGCTCCTGGTGTATAAATATCCACCTCCAAAGAGCTGCTCTGTGCTAACCTCGATACGTGCTGCCGTGAGTCCCTGCGGGCTGCAAGCTCCAGGGCTGCTCTCAGCACTGCAGGCTCTGCGCAGTGGTTGGGGAGAGAGGGCTGTGGGTGCTGCCCTTCCTCCTGGAAAGGGTGCTCAGAGCCTGCACTGGACTGCCCAGGGCAGTGGGGGAGTCCCCGTGTCTGGGGGTGTTGAAGGACAGCCTGACTGTGGCCCTGAGTGCCCTGGAGTGGCCACTGGGGTGATGTTAGGTGCTGGGCTGGACTGGAGGAGCTCAGAGGGCTTTGCCAGCCTCAGTCATTGTGGGATTGTAATTACTCACACACACACAGCTAGCTGTGTGCTGGTGAGACTGTGCTGCAGGAGGGCTAGGGGTTGTAGGGCAGACACTTAGACTTGATGATCTCAAAGGTCTCTTCTAACCACGATGATGCTATGATTCCAATGCTCTTGACCTGACAAAGACAAACCCTTGGTGTGGAGCCGAGGGAACAGAGGGCTGTTCACTGGGCTCACATCAACACATCTCATGGTGAGGTTGGCAGAGCTACCCTTCAGCCTGGAATGACCCCAGACTCTTGTTTGTGGGAGTCATGGTTGGAGAACAACTGCCTTAGTGGGATGTGAGCAGCTCCACTTGCAGGACCCAATCCCTTCCCTTCGCCACATGGGAAATTCGTTTATTCATAGGTTCATAAATCCACAGAGAATCCCAGCTTGGGAGGGACCTCAAGGATCATCCAGCCCAACCTCTCCAGCTAAAAATACAGTTGAAATCAGAGCCTGTCAGGCTGGCTGTGATAACTGCCCCACGTAGGGTGATCCATCCCTTCCCTTGGGCCGTGCTTCCAGTGGTTGATTGTTCTCCCAGGGAAGAAAATTGTACTGGTAGAGATTATTGAGGAGTAGAACAGTTGGGTTGGGCTTTGCCAGTGGATCTTCACGGGAATTGGAGCAGTTGAAGGCCCACGGTCATTTTCAGTTGAGAGAAGACATCTCAGAAGCTGCTATCATGGAAGAGAGTGTCCTGAGCTCCTTTGTGGTAACGAACCGCGGGTTTTAATATCGAACATCGTCTTTGTGCTTAGCAGTTGCTGTTCTCCTCAGACCTTGGGTCGCTTGGGACGCTCAGCTTTCCACAGACGAGCTGTAAAAAATAGAAACACTAATTTATTTCCTGGAAAATCAGATTCTTTTCCCACTGGGGGGAAAGGCTTTTTAACAGAGAGTTGTGGTAGAACGACAGCAAAATGGGCAGGGTGTTTTTGTCTTTGGCTGAGAGAGTTGGAGTTGTTCAGCCTGAAGAGGAGAAGGCTCCACGGGGACCTTAAAGTGACCTTCCTGTCCCTGCAAGGGGCTGTCAGAGGGCTGGGGACGGCTGTTCCCAAGGGCAGGGAATGAGAGGATGAGGAGTCCTGGTTTGAAGCTGGAGAAGGGCAGAGGGAGGCTGGACAGGAGGAACAAGGGCTGGGATCTGAGGCTGGGGGAGCCCTGCACCAGGCTGCTCCATCCCTGGAGCCACTCAAGCTCAGGCTGGCTGGGGCTCTGGGCAACCTGGTCTGGGGAGAGCTGGCTTGGTGCAGGTGGGTCTGGGCAGATGCCTTTTGCAGGTCCCTTCCAACCCTGTGACTCTGTGACTCCTTTACTCCCCCAAGGACTCAGAATGAAGGGTTCTAGCTCAGCTCTGACTTCAGGAAAACTAAACCCTTAAACCTTTGATTTCCTCCAAGACTGACTCCTAAGTTATTTTGCAGCTCTGAGCTCCCACATCACTCCATCACTGCAAGTCCTTCAGGGCAGGATGAGTTGTTGGTGCCCACCACCTCCTCACCCTGAGCAGAACAGTCTTTATGTTCTTCTCTTTGCTCTCTCCTCAGGGGGTTGGGGTGAGCAGGGCTGGGAGCCATGGGCTTTAGGGAGCCAGTTGCCCCAGTTCTGCTTCCAGCTGTGTTTTGTAGTGAATGAGTTTAATCCCCCCCCCTCTCCCCAGAGACACCCAAAGTGGGACAGACAGACAGACAATCACCCCACTGGGAAATGCAGTGCTGGAAGAAAGGGCATCACAAGGTGGGAGTTGTTGTATTCCATGAAAACCCATTCTTTTTCCCTTTGAATTCCAAGTTCCAGTGGGTTATTTTTATTTTAAAAGCATTTCTTTCTTTCTATCTAACGGAACAGAGAACAACTGCTCTGGGAAAGGGCTAAAGCAAGCATCTAAATCAAGGATATTAGAGGGAGATGGTAGAATTAATTTGTTTACGCTCTGGTATCAACAAAGATGAGACCAGAAACCTTTGGAGACGGAGAAAACCGCTTCATCTCCGAGTCAGAAAGCAGCCAATTCCGTTCGGCACCGCGTCATCTTTCTGGAGATTCTAGATAATCCCTTCTTCAAAGCAGAACCTGTGTTTTGGAATATTCATTCTGTGATAGTGGGACGCCCCAACTTTGTTCTTCTAATTATCGTTAGGCTTTTGATGTTCTATCAGACAAGTGCCAAACGGGGCTGGAAAAGGGCAATATAATTATTTCCTTCCTATCGGAATACCCATGTGAGGGAGAGGCTTTGGAGGATGGAGAGAGGGACTAGGGTTTCGTGGTGGTATTATTATTGTAATGATTATTGTTGTTTGGGTTTTGGTGATGAATCCGAAGGGGGGGGATGCTTGGCAACGCGTGGTACAGCTTGAGTGTACCCATAAATAACCCCCGGTGTGAATTCCCCCGCGGAGACGCTACAGATCTATTGAACGGGGCACCCTCTCTATAAAAATTGTTCTTGAGAGGTAATAGCAAGCTATACGTTAGGAAAAAATATAGCGGGGGGATTTGCTGTACTTGGAGCAAAACTCGGAGAAAAATGGTGGGAGGTAATAAGGGATTGTCGTTCCATCCCATTAGAAAGGTGTTTTATTCCAGACACCCAGATTTTATCTTCCCCTTGCACCTGAGTGGGGAATGCAGCTGCCAGAGCGCTAGGATCTGCAAGAATCCACAAGGGAAATGGCAGTGGGGGTGTCCCCCCCTTTTTTCACGGTGTTTTCCTGTTTATTATTATCATTCTTATTGATAATTCTTATTATTATTTTTATTATTTGCTATTTATTTGTTATTTACAATTATTTACTATTTATTATTTATTATATATTATTTCATTATTTATTTTCATTTACTTACAATTAATTATTTTATTATTTATTTTATTTACTTATTTATTATTTTATTATTTANACCCAGTGGCACAGGAACACAGCCAGGCGGGGCTGGAACGTCTGCAGAGAAGGAGACTCCACAGCCCCCCTGGGCAGCCCCTTCCAGGGCTCCGGGACCCTCCCTGGGAAGAAGGTCCTGCTGAGATTGAGAGGGACCCTCCTCTGCTCCAGCTGGCACCCAGTGCCCCTTGTCCTGTCCCCAGATGCCCTTGAGCAGAGCCTGGCTCCATCCTCCTGACACCCACCCCTCACAGATTGAGAGACAGCAATGAGGTCCCCCCTCAGCCTCCTCTTCTCCCAGCTCCAGAGCCCCAGCTCCCTCAGCCTCTCCTCAGCAGGGAGCTGCTCTCCTCCCTTCATCCTCTCTGTTGCTCTACCTGGACACCCTCCAGCAGCTCTGTGTCCTTCTGGAACTGAGTGACCCAGCTAGTGGGGAAGGATGAGCATTTGGGGTCCCTTCGGATCCCCACTGATTGGGTGATTTCCTTCAGGACATCAGCAGGAGGGGAAGCGCTGGAAGGCAGCGCCTCTGATCTGCAGGGGCTTTCGTCCCTGGGTTAGAGTAATAGTCGACAGAACCCCCTCAGGCACCCGCAGAAAGGGGATCCTCTCGGGTTGGCTCTGTGCTGTCCTGGAAGAGGAAAAGGTTTGGTTAAAAAAGAAAATATTAAAAAAAAAGGAAAATTTTAAAAAAATAGGAAAATTTTAAAAATAGGAAAAAATGGGAAAATTAAAAAATGCAAATCAAGAAAAATAGGAAAAAGAATAATTAGAAAATGAAAATTAGAAAATAAAAAATAGGAAAATAAAAAATAGGGAAACTTAAAAGAAGGAAATTAAAATCAGGAAAATGAAAAATGGGAAAATAAAAAATAGGGAAATTTTAAAAATAGGAAAATTAAAAGTAGGAAAAATAAAAAATAGGAAAATTTTAAAAATTAGCAAAATAAAAAATGGGAAAATAGGAAGAAATAGTAAAATAGAAAATAGAAAAATAAAAATAGTAAAGTAAAAAGTAGGAAATAAAATAGGAAAATAAATAGGAAAATAAAAATTAGGAAAATAAAAAAATTTAAAAAAATAAAAAAATAAAAAATGAAATAAATAAGTAATGAGATTAATGAGATAAATAAAATTAATAAAATA
>VZRI01010161.1:177846-198694 GCA_013397515.1 Upupa epops | reverse complement strand
AGGGGGTGCGGGAGTGCACCTGGGGAGGGGAGTGATGCTGGAGCTGCCCAGACGCGGCAGCTATCGCGGCTTTGTCCGCTGGGTACCGAGTCCGCATCGGTCACGGTGCTGCCCCTGCGATGGGCTTCGACGAGAAACTGGGAATTGATGTCAGTAACACCGCCCGCTAAGGCGTGTGGCTTTGCGGTCAGTGCAGCTAGGGTTCCACCCTGAAGAGCTGCGAGGAAAAGTGAGAGTGTGTGGAGGTGACCATGTACCACCCTGAAGCAGTTCGGGTCAGTTCAGCTTTATCTTGTCCCACGAATTAAATGCCAGAACCAATTAACCTCATGACACAAATCCAGGGATATTAGATTTCCTTAAGTCTGGTTATCACTAAGTTACTTGATTTTCACGATGGGAAGCTCTCTTCAATCGTGCTTTCCCTGCCAGCAGTATCTTGTGGCCTGTCACCCCAGGCACTCTTCAGGTCTGGACAAGTAATGACCTGTGGAGAACTCTCACTTGCTACTGGAGCTGTGCAGAGCTCAGCTCAGTTTCTGACAGCATTAGGACTAAAGTTTGCTGTCGTCTATAACTTATGCTTGGTGCAGAAGATGAGCTGGGTAACACCAAGAACTCTGGTATGACCATGAGGCCTGTCTGGCAAATCTTCACGTGGGAAGGGAGATGGAAGGTGCGGTAACAGAGATGTAACAGGGGACAGTCTACATTCCGAGGCAGAACTACCTCCCTAAATGGCAAGGCAAAGAATCCATAAGGATGAAGATTCCAAAGCAGCTACGGTCATGGTATTATGAGAGTGAAAGGAAGTAGCAGTAATCACTAGTCTTACATAATTGGATCACTGAGATTTCAACTAGACAGAAAATTGAATCCCTGGTTTTGGTTAGTTAAGCTTAAGAGTTGTATAGGAACACAAAGATAAAGCTAGACAACTCAAAGAGGAGGTACCACAATGTATAATGCTTTTTTTGTCTGACTGGTGAACAGAAAACAATAGGACCTATGAAATTCCTGCTTTCATGAGGCAGCTGCATTTCTAAATCAAAACATTTTTTGTGTCCCATCCTCCACCATAAAAGAACACATAAAAAACCAAACAACCCTAAACCAATCCCAGTGCACACTACTGGGTAAAGTGCAATGTTGACATGTTACATGTCTCCCTTGGTATGGTTGGTCTTCTAAATGACAGTTGAGTGTGATAGGGCAGGCAACAGAATGGTGTGCAAAAATTTTGAAGGTTTTCTGCTGAAAAAGTTTAGATGAACAAAAACTAATAGTTGAATGTTAAAAGACACATTACATATTTATCCTTTGTTTCCAGGTTAATTTTAACTGTATTCCTGCGTGAGTACTTGTGCCTGTACAGAGAATAATAGAAACAAGCAGCTGACAATGGAGAAAATGCTAAGACTGGTGTTTTTTCATTTTCTCAAGGGTGCTGCTGGCTTAAAGTTAACCTCATAGCTCCTTACAGCTGTGGCTATAGAGCAGAAACCTTGTAGGGGACCAAATCAACTTTTCAGCTACTTGTGTGCTATTCTGTCTACTTCAGTAGGAGGTGTATATGAAAAACTGATTAGACAATTGGCTCTTTGGTAAGTACAGTGAGCTTTGCTTGCATCAACAGGATTACGGATTGGTCAAATCTGGAGTCAGAAAGGAATTTTCCTCAAGAGCATGTCAGCAACATAATCGGGGCAAAAAAAACCCAGTCTGCAAGTGTACAGAGAAGGAATTGTGTTCAAACCGGGTGGGTGTACGCTGCACGCTCAATTTCTTTTCATTCTAATGGGCACATATTTGGGGACTGAATTCTTTCCAGTTTTTTGCTGTTTCCTCCCCACTGACAAGCCACTCACAGTATGCTCGTGCAAAAGTGCAAAAAAATTACTTGGACTCTGTCTGTATATATAGAGGATTACTACATGCAAGTAGAGGGTAAATTAAGGTCAGAAAGAGTGAGAAAATTAAAAAAACCAAAACATGGCACTACCTTATTTCTCTGGCTCTTGAGAGTTTAATTCCCTTCCTGAGAAGCAGTAAGTAAAATTTCAAAGAATTACAGAAATAATTTGAAGTATGTAGCTATTAAGAATGGATCTACCTGGATTATGTTTGACTGAATCCACTCATGTCAGCAGAATTCACTACTCTTATTTCCATTCCTTTGTGTGTAATAGCTTCTCCAAAAATAATTGGTGAGTCGAGAGAAAACAGACTAAAGAGCAAAATAAAGCATTTGTTAACTCAGTACACAAACAATAAAATACACAAATAAAGGACAGTGAACTGGGTCAGAAAATATGTTGCTGGCATCTCCTTTTGAATATAATAGGGAAATAGGTGTCTGTGTTATTACAAGAACTACCACAGGGCTCATTGTCTCTGGGGAAGGGCACTCTGAGATTGAGGTGATAGGACCTACACAAAAAAGAGGGGCAACAGCAGATTTAGGTGACCTTAGGTGTAAACATCAGGGGAGAAGCAAGAGAAAATACCCAATTACAGAATTGCATTTTTCCTGTTTATAATACAGTTCATTCCAGACACCTCACACCCCACAGACGTTTGGCTTGTTTCTTTTTCTCCTAACTTTGAAGTACACTACATACACAAGAAGTCATAACTTTTTTGATGTGATTTGAATACATTAGTACACAATGAAAAGTTTCCTAACATCAATCCTGTAAGTATGATCTTGTCACCTTTTTGAGAATAATTAAAACTTCTTCCTTCAGCAGAGGGATTTTAGAAGCTTTTGCCCCAATTTCTGTACCAATTCCTTTTGGCACTGCCTTCCCCACTGTGGTAGCATGCTCTCTGAACTGCACTTTCTCAGAGATGAGGATATGAGGCAACTTCACACTGCTTTTGCACAGTATTGAACAATTAAGAAACAAGGCAGAGGAAGACAAATTTAAAAAGATGAGTGGTGGAAAAAGGAAAAAGAATAATGTAGTGAAAGGAAATTCCCAATTAAAGGAGAGTTCTCATTAATATGCAAGTCCAGCCTTCTCATCCTCTCGCCTTTCATGGTTGTCTCTTGTTCCTTTGGTTTACGCCCCCATTCTGCATTTCTTTAAGTATGATACACTTGTGTAGGCATACAAATAGTAAGTCTGTCCTCTCAGAATTTTTTGGCTACCAACACACCTTTATTTTCCGCTCTAGTATGTAAACAAAGCAAAGAGGGCAATTCTCAGCTTCATTTTGAGCCACACAGACAACAAATGTACAGATAGGAAGTATTAAGCAACAGCAACTAATAAGCTGGGTTCGCTTTTAAAGTCAGGAGGACTGTTGGTCTCGTCACTGCTTCAATATAGCCATTTAACATTGTAGGAGCAATGCACATGTTAAACAAGAAAAGTAGGCTCATTATCTCAGTAGTATAATGAGATGAAATAGCAGGAAGAATGAGCTGAGCATTTCCAGACGAAAAAACAGGAGGTCAGAAATTCCTGAATTTAGATTCCTGTCTCATTCACTGATGCATTGTGCTCTCCCTATAGCAAATTACATGGCTCGGAAAAATGGAATGGTGTATGCCAGCTGCACAGCATTAATATTGGTAGAGAATTCTTGTTTATCAAGTTTATTTGGATTACTAGTACAAGTTAAAGACATAAGGGACAAAGCAGACCAGTTTTACACTAATTTGGCATGCAATTAAGGACTTACCTGTGCCCAGAAATAGCTGCATCAACCCAGATACGTATTGTACATAGTCTAAAATAGAACATGAACTGGCAGGATTGAAGTCAGATCTGAAACAGGCTGTGTCAATTTTACAATAATATTTCTTCTAGTGTTGAAATACCCAGATTTCCAGAATGACTCATTCTAACTTCCCCCATTACTTCCAGCAGATTCCCAAACAACCTTCCATTAAACTTCTTTCAGTTTCCTGGGTTCCCTGTCTTAAATTTCTTTACTAGCCCAGTTTTCCTTTAGTTCCCAGCTCTCGTCCTTCCTATCTTAACCTCTGTAATCATCTTGTTCCAGTATATAGCTTTATTTTTTTTCTATTTAAATTGAATGTTTTCTTCCTTCATACTGATTAAAAGTCAGCAAGGGAAGAGAGGATCACTGAAAGATTAGTGACTGCTCTGTTTCCTGATCAAATGCAACACAAGCAATTATGGGGAAAGTTCTTCAGCAGTGATAATACCAGCAATTACAGGGAGAGGTTTTCAGTGATGATGTGGCAGTGGTTTGCACTCATGCGTCCTATTTCTCTCTGAATGGCAGGTACACAGTCTGGTCATGCATGTGAGAAATCAATCTGCTAAGTAAGCACGGAATATTTTGAGACACATATTGAACTATCATGACTCTATCCAACATGAGCAAAATGTTGTTTTACAAAGTCTCAACATTTAGCCAAATCTGGTATCTCTGATATTTAGGCCTCTTTCTATGAAGAATTAGCTTTCTACTCAAAGATAGGGATTGGCAACAGTGAACTGAGAACCTACTAGAAATCAGACGCAGGCCTTAGCCTATTTCCTTTTCTCTTCACTTGGGCTCCTTAAACAATAGTCATAATGAAAACAACAAGGGACAAACTGTAAGATCAAGCTTCATGTAAGAAAATTGACTCATTTTCTCTTGAAGAATAAAGACTTCCTTCTCCACAACCTCCTCTGTACTTTTCCTTGATACAAGACGGCTTCACAGCCTTCAGAAAAATCAGACACCAGATGAATAGTAGGATGATGCCATGTTATGTCAGTAGTGCCCCAGATGTCCTTTCTTCACACATCCTTCAGTGTGACATTGCTACAACAACCTTGCCAACACCTTCCCGGGAGATTAACAACCACTACCCTACTGCACCTCAGCAAAGACCAGCGTTCATTTACAAACTTTCTGGTTACAATGCATTCTGAAATAAACTTGGGCTAGTGGAATGGCCACTAAGGAAGCACTGGCCAAATGGGGTTTTCTGGCTTTAAGAACTTCATCTCTACAGCAGAGTAAACTTGTCCTGTTTTGTAGGAAGTAACTTTGGTAAACAGTGCCTCAGATACACAGGCAGCACCAGCATTAGCAACTACAGTTGTTGGTAAGCTACTGGTTAGCAGAACGGTGTCATATTTGCTTAGTTTATCTTGACATCCAAGGAACTACTGTGCTAGAAAGGCATTTCCAAGAAGTGTCTCAGGATTCTTTTAATACGATAGCCATTCTTTGAAAATTATTAATTATTCCATTACTCAGCATGGAACATTTCATCCCATATGTTAAAATTTTACAAAGTTAACTGGGTCTTACAAACTATCAGCCAGCTTTAATGGTCATAGGCATTTCCAGCCTGGTTCCTCTCATGTGTGATCTAGTCATTTAGTTTGATTCTATCTGAGTATGTCTATACTCAGTATGTCTATACTGGGTACATCCTTCCATGTCTCTAGCAACAGAACAAGAGGAAGTTGTGCCAGGGGAAGTTTATATTAGACATTAGGAAAAACTTATTCACTGAAAGAGTGGTGAAGGTTTGGAAGAGGCTGCCTAGGGAAGTTGTAGAGACACTGTCCCTGAAAATGTTAAAAAAATGCTTAGCTGTAGCCCTGAGGAACATGATTTAGTGAGCGTGGTGAGATTGGGTTGACGATTGAACTAGATGATCTTGTAGGTCTCTTCCAACAAAATTTGTTTTTAAAAGTGAAAAATGTTACAGCTAATGGCTAAAACAAAAGTGTAACTGTCTTGGCTTGTTAGCCAGTCAGTATTTCTTTGTAGCCTTCAAAAAAAGCACTCATAAATGAACTCTGTTTCTTTCCAAGAAGCAAATAAAGACCAATTATCTCCTACTATAAGATGCGTAACATCAAGTAACAGTAAAAATACTGTAACAGTCAGCTATTTTCATTCAAAGCACAGAGAATTCATCCATTGCAATTTTACATTGTTTGTTAGTGGGCTTGATTTTTTGGGCTTGATTTAATCATGTTTTACACCCACTATACCATTCATTATAGTATCACAAATGACTGGTAGGAAATAAAAACATGCTTTTGACTTCAGAGCTGCAAAATATTATCATAAACATTAAGGATTTAAATACAGTCACCAAAGGGTATGTCTTCATTAGGGTATTTACTCAAGCCAGTACGCTGTGTAAAATTGCATTCACACAATATGCAGCAAATTCTAAGTATCAGGATTTTAATCCACCTTCCAGAGCACTCAGTCCTGTACTAGCTGGGCTGCCCTGATACAGAGAGGGATTAAGCACAAAACTAAAGTATTATGGCTATTTCAGTTCCCAGTAAGGAAGACATCCAGTGTAAGCCAATGATTTCTTTGTCCAAATACCTAACCTGAGCCTGTTTTGCAAATAAGGGCTGTTACTCCCTTCCAATGCAAGTTACAATAGGAATATCTGTCCTTCTCCTGAAATCTCCTCCTCTGTCCTAACTTACACATTCAAAAAAGCACACAGTGGCAAGAAAGAGTAGAAAAAGCAGAATGGCACAGCAAGAAATGAGTGCAAAAGAGTAATAGAATGCACATCTGATTAGCTGATCATAGGATGCATGCAAATCTGTTTACTGATATGCTCAGTGCTACTTCCATTCAACAGAACAATGCTCTGTGCCATTTTGGTATGCACTGTACCATTTCTATGGGGACAGAAGCAAGAAATAGTCCTGTGAACTGAAGTGCACGCTAAAACAAGCACACACACTCTTATCACTGAAAATCCAGGAAAACACAGTGATCCTTTTCTGTCTCTTCCTTTGGATTTTAATTGAAATACGTGTGGAAATGTGAAGTTGTTAATGTTTTTGTCCACATATAAATACTGTTCTGATTATAGCATCTTTGTCCATCCTGTTCAAGCTTTTAAATAAGGCTCCTTGTCTCTTCTTTCCTTCCCTAAAGTAATTCATAGTTCCAGATGAAGAATTCTGTTACAAAATTCTGCCAGGCATTTGTCACTGTCCCACATGACAGCCTTCTCTCTAAAACAGAGACATGGATTTGACAGATGGAAATTGGCTGGATGGTCCCAATCAAGGAGTTGTGATCAATGATTCGATGTTCAAGTGAAGATCAGTTACAAGTGGTGTTCTTCAGGTGTCTGGTTTGGGTCCAGTGCTGTTTGACATCCTTGTTGGTGGCACGGACAGTAGCAATGAGTGTACCCTTAGCAAGCTGTGTGGTTGGCTGACAAGCTGGACACAAGGAAGACCACCCAGAGGGACTTAGGCTTGAGAACTGGGCCCATGTGGAAACTGCTTGAGGTTCAACACATCTGAGTGCATGGCCCTACATCCAGGGTGAGGTAATCCCAAGCACACTTTCTGGGAGGTTAAATGGATTGAGAGCAGTCCCGAGAACAACTTGGAGGTGTTGGTAGAAAAGAAGCTCTACATGAGCCAGCAACATGCAAGACTTGGAGTACTGTGTCCAGTTCTGGAGTTTCCCAATACAAGAAGACTGTTAAACTTTTGGAGTGAGTCCAGAGGAGGGCCACAAGGATGATCTGAGGGCTGGAGCACCTCTCCTGTGGAGACAGGCTGGAGGAATTTGGGCTATTCAGCCTGGAGAGGAGAAGGCTCTGGGGTGACATAGAAGCCTTCCTGTGCCTGAAGTGGGCTACAGGAAAGTTGGAGAAGGACTTTTTACAAGGGACTCTAGTGATAGGACAAGGAGGAATGGTTTCAAATTAAAAGAGGGTACATTTAGATTACATCTTAGGATAAAATTTCTCACTATGACAGTGGTGAGGCACCGGAACAGGTTGCCCAGGAAGGCTGTAGATGAGCCCTCCCTGGAAGGCCAGGTAGAATGGGGCCTTAAGCAACCTGGTCTAGTGAGAGATGCTCCTGCCCATGGCAGCAGCATTGGAACTAGATGATCTCTGAGGTCCCTCCCAGCCTAAGCCATTCTATACATTCTGTAGATCTACCTACAAATAAGAAAAATTTGCTGTGAAATGAACAATAACCTAAATTGCAATGCAAATCTGCATTGCCAGCATAGTATTCTCCTTTTCTCTAGTGTCGTGTAGAAGAATTCCATCTGAACAGGAGGCTTTGATTTCAGGGGTTTAGGGTTTTCTGTTACACTTCAAAATCTGCAGTTGCTTACACAGCTGAAGGACCTGATGATACAAAATACATTACATTGCAGGCAGGCTGCTAAAGATGTGCATTCTGCAGCTTAATGGACATGAGGGGAAGGAGCAACTCAAAATGTGCTTTATTTTCTAACTCATGTGTTCTAACTTTCCAGTTGTTAGCCATATTGTTGGCAACCACTTCTTCCTTCTTCCCAGCAAATTTTTCAGTAGAACTCAAAATGCACATCAATCCTGTGTCCAAGGCTTCTTTGCAATATGTTTTCCTTAAATCTTTGTTGCTTTGGTTTTGTTTTTATTGTGGTATTTGCTGGATCAGGGTCCCTTTCACCAAATAAGTATCTGAGAATAAGATAACCTTGTTAAACTTTGTACCGTACTAAGCCTTAAATTAATATTTTATGTGTTTACTGTGCTTTCATTTCATCTCTCTTGTTTAAAAGCCATCTATATCCCATGCTGCCAGTCTGCAGAGCCTATAGTATTTCATATTAATGCATTCTTAAGCAGAAATTGTGATGGATAGGAGGCCCTTGCTGAGGGACGGGGGCTGTCAGATTAAAGGGATGCTTACCAGTTATGGTTTCAAACAGCAGAGCCATGAGAATACATTAATCAGTTGGTGGTCCCTGACTGAAAGAAGAAACGGTTTATCCCAGCATCTGGTAGAGAACTATTACGATGTGGTGACCAATTAGCAAACCACTGAACAGAAAGAGCCAATAAACTGTAGAACAGATAGAAGGAGTTAGCTTTCTCTAGCAATTTCACTGACCATCATGATTTTCTCATATTTCAATCATTTGTAAGACTCATCAAGCAAGGACAGGGAAAATCTACAGTTGAGCATCAAAAAGATGTTGAATTATAGTACCAAAGCTAATTACAAATACATCTGATTCTTATCTTTTTGGCTGGAGAGCACACTGTAAACTAAAAGTGATGGGAGACCAAGCACATCAAGCACATGATTATTTCACTTAATATGAGTGGGACTTACTATGTTCCACTCCCTGGAACAGTGCTTCATTGCTAAAGCTTGTGTAACACTCACAGAATGCAATAGCTATAGCAAAAAGGGTAGGCACTTTGTTCTCACTAAGCATCTAATCCCAGCTTTGAATAAGTTTAATAGTTACCAGTTGGTAGAATGGCTAGAATTAATTGTTAATTGCATAGATAAACATTCCCAAGTTGAAATTTATATGGGAACATGGGTGCACATACACACTGGAGTAAGGGGCCCAAGGGTGAAAAGAAGACAGGCAAGTGATATACAACTCCTGTCCTTGACCAAAGGAAAGGTCACACTATGCTGTCTGCTGTCCCCACACTAATACCTGCATAGCTTATGCTGTGGTGATGCTGTAATTCTACCCATAATAAAGAACAGACATTTTATCTGGTGGCTCTGTCATCAGTTCTGTTTCTAGGTGAGTCCATCCTTTGACAAATCCATGGCCTGTGTCCATTTAGTTGTTTTTCAGGTCTGTTCCATATCTGGGTTTTCACTTCAGTCTGCTGTGAGAATTTCCTGTAGTACAGCTCTTTTTGCTCCAATCAAAAATCTAAGACAAACTCTTCTGCACCAGAAGCTGTCCAGTATGAATGTGCCAGTAGATGTATTTTGCTTTCTTCTTCTGGCATTGAATTACCCCCTGTTTGGTCCTTTCTTCCTCAAACTTACAGAAGGTAATCATCTATAAAAGCATGCCATCCAGAATTACCTTCTTTGCTGTGCTTACCCCACAGGGCCACTAGAAGGTTGCACAGATGTCCAGGTAGCTCACAGCATGCTGAAACACAGCTGTCCCAGAGGATCTCTTCCTTGTATCAAGGGTTAGGGCTAGGCTGGCCACTAGATGAATGACAGACTCTATATTTACTGCTCTTTGTTCCCAAGAGGAAAAGAAGGGAATAAGGGACAGAGATTTATGGATTGGAAAAGAAAACAAACCCAGCTTTAATGAAAATAATATCAGTACAATGAAATATATACAAATATATACAAAACCAATACCAAATCCACCCACATAATCATGGCAATCACCTCACCATCGCCACTGATGCTGTGGAGCAGGCACTGGGGAAGTCCCACACTGGATTTGTTAGTGGCAGAAACTTGATACAGGGGCTTGATTTTGCAACTGGATTCAGGAATGCACAGACTGGACTAGACTCAGAGGACTTCAACAACTTTTCCTAGTATGACTTTTTCAGGAAAAGATCCCAAGCTACAAAAGTATAAGCCACACTTCCTCTCCCACCCTATTTTTGGACATCAGTAGCCTTGTGTAACTCTTAACTTTTCCTCCCTCTTGAGAAAAAATGGTTCAGCTTTTCATCATAGCCTAGTAATGTTACTTTTTTGTTGTCAGGATCAAACATGCCTTCCTGAAATTTTTTTGAACGCCCACTGCAGACAAAGATACCGGTGGAACTTGCATAAGCAGGTCTGAGTTAGCTTTAAATGAGCTGGCTTGGGTACTGTAGCAGCAGCCTGTTATTGGTGACCCATGGTTTCTCTGTACTGAATTAATGAATTTGTAACCTAGAAAATTAGCAGGCTACACTGCTGGATAAGCACAAGATAACTAGTTAAAGATAGCTTAAATTTGTTATTACAAGCTGTAGTTACACAGGCTCTGCATAGCTGAGAACTGTTTCTGTGATCTTAGAACCTAAATTACAGTCTGTACTTTGCAGTCTCATGGGCCAGTAGATCACTGAGTCAATCTGAAATTCATGACTCAGAATCATCAGTTATTCCTCAGCCTTACATTGAAATAAAATCCATTCACATTCGACCTTCTCTATGACCTGGATTTGATGGGTGGAATAATAGGGCATAGGGCCAGAAAGCAGCTGTACCATGCTCTTGTCTGGTCTCCATTCTAGAGGAGCTGAGGGATGAGGGTTAAGTTATATTGTGCAGCATAATGATCCTGCAGTTTAGACAGGACTTGAGAAAGTTATATGGTTAAGTGAATAATTAGTTTGTTAAATACTGCATGTAAATATTCCTTTCTCAATTTAATCACTGCTTAATTGTGCCTCACCAGCAGACAGAACATAGATATTTCACATTCTTTCCCTGTTTTTCTTAAAGCAGCATATAATTATTTTCCTGCTTCTTAAGAGTTACTTTCATGGGAGATTTCTAGGCCTGACCTCTGCCTAAAGGAATAATCCCTGCTTGTATATAGCAACAATTCCACTCCATGTATTTAAATACTTCAATTAAAAAAACATCCCTTTTGTTACTACATTCATCCTTTAGGGAAGGTTTAACTCAATTAATGGTGCCATAGCTCTAAACTTCTGTTTGCAATATCTGAAAACTCAGCAGAATAGCTCTGTGAAATGTTTGTTATCATACTGCATTTCTGCTAGTTTTCTAAGCAATCAAACAAAAACATCTATTAATGAAGACCAGACTTCTGTTAACCACAGACACAGATTTTTATTCAAGCAGTATTTAATTAAATTGGAAACTCAAAAATATTGAATCTGAACATGAATGAGTCAAATTGCTTTCCTCTGCCTCAGTACTACAGCTTGCAGCACTGCCTTTTTGAAATGCCAAGAATTGCTAGTACCTGAATGATTCTAAATGTCAAGAATTTTTTGTCTGGTTCTTAAAGTTTTATCTCTAAATAATTTAGCAATCTCACAAACCATTTAATCTCTTTCTAAATTATAATCTTGAGATTTTTTTTTCTGAAGTGGAAAATTTTTTCTTTGTACTGAGTGCAAGCAATCTAACACTAATTAGATATCTAAGTGAATCATCCCTGTAGCTACTTCACTTGCTATTTTACTTATGTTTTAATTTTATATTATTTGTTTTAATATTTTCTTAGCTTATTTTGTGAAAAAAGCCTCAAGGTTTGGATGAAGTGTTCATTCCCATCTGATATTTTTTTAATGCATGACCCAGCTTCAAACGAAGATGGCAGAACATTAGAAGCCTCTGTGAGGATGTAAAAGCTAGATACCATTAATGTCTCTATTGACAGAAAGGGAGAACCGAGAACTCGAGAATTCTACTCTATTTGGAAAGAGTTTCTCCATCATCACCAGTAAGTTAAGTAATTCTACTGTAGTCCAACAAGCTGGAAAAGGTCAAGCAGAGGGCAAAATCAGCATCTAGAGCAATGTACAAATGAACTAGAAATATACAAGTTTGGGGAAAGCATTTGAGATGTAGAAGAGAGCTGAAGATACTAGAAGGAAGTGCATGAGGCAAAAAGAAAGAGTATTTTGATGGCATCAGGGTGGAAAGATACAGAGAATACAGGATACAAACTCCACTGGTTTTATTACTCATGAAACAAAGTAGTGGTTTCACAGGTCGGTATCCTTGTAGTACTTTTTAATGGAGCCTACCTGCATCTTAATTGCCAAATCATTTGAAAACAGGACTGCTGGTTAGAGTTTCTGCGTCTCTTCTTTTTGCATATTTTCCAAACTGCAGAAAAGATATTTTGCAAATCAGAGTTTTGGATTTATAAATTTTATGAGCTGAGTGATCACAAATCAGTCCAATTTTCATTACATTTACATTCAGCTAATGAACATGTTGAGATTTAGTAAAGATTTCAAAATGAACATTGAACCTTACACCTCAATTCTGATCAAGGTATGCAAGAGCAATTGCAGAGTCGTGACTCTAAGATAATACTTCCTTATTTGTATTGAGTTTAGATCTCATTTATTCTTTCAGACTAGTTGAACATCACTCTTACCAGTTCTAAATTCTGTTCACATTCTTACTAGTCCGTCTTAATTATATTTGAAGTCAAATAAATACAGATCTTTTATACACATTCTTAGCTCAGAAAGCACAACTGTCTCAGTTACCTGAACATTCTAGTTGTACAACAAAAAATCAGAATTTGGCATCTTGTTCTTCAAAGCAAACCAAGTGTTTGTTAGTATGAGATGCAACTTTGCTTAAGGCTTGTTGTTTCAATTGCAGCCATGCAGTCAGTCAAGCTGCCTGATTGTTGAATGTGTATTTATATGGCAGGTCTTGCTGAGAAGAACTGAGATTGCCTTTATCAAGAAGTAGTTACTGAGCAGGATGTTGTCTATTCTACTTCCCATTGTCATGTCTGCAGTTGTAAAAGTTATGAAAAATCCTGAACCTAAATTCCTTTAACTGGGGTTCATCATTGTCAGTTGGTTACTTTGAACTACCTGGAACTGATTCAGTTTTCTTCAACCTACCTAGAGCTGCTGCTCATAAATGCATTTTGTAGAAATACACACTTAATATGGGTTGGGTTATTTTAAGAGATCTCTTCTGATTGTATCCAAAGTCAGTATGTGATTGAACAGCTCTGTAGAGGGATGCTTCAAGTTGTGGGAAGAAGCTTTTGCAATTTGTTAGACTATTTGTTTGTCAGTAATAGCAAACCCATTGACAATTCAATGCTTTTGTACAAGATAATCCATGTTGTAATTGCCGCTCGGTCCTCACTTGTTCTTTCTGCAGCAGGAAAACTAACACCACAAAGATGAGTGGAAGGTACACCAATGATTGTGGCAGGATTGTGCCACTAACATTGTGGCAGGAAGACCTAATGGACCTATGCAAAGCACAGTCTATGCACGGAGGAGTATGGCATGGGAAAGCCACACTGTAGAAACTGACCACCTCTGGCTGCTGCTTTGTGTGGTTTGCTGTGCAGCAGGGAGCCACCGTGTTGCCCTGAATGTTGTTTTCTTAGCATGGCTATCCCAGTTTTCAAATGGGACTTATATACTGCACTGGAAAGGGCTTTTTCGCACTTTCTTAGTTTGCAAAGTGGAGTTCCAGATCCTATTGTCGGGAGGAGCGTAGAGCCAAACAGCTGCTGATAAATGTCTTCTATTTTGTGCCTGATGAGTTTTATGGATTGCAGTGACTAAAAGGCTAATATGTCTCCTAAAGCATATATTGATATAAACCTGAGCACTTTTCTGCACTACCTACCTGTGGTTAATAGAGTGTTGCTTCAATGTATTGTGTATCTGGCATGTTCTGACTATCAATACTCTCTCTGTGTGGCCTGAACTTCCTATTCATTACAAACGGGTGAACAGCAATAAGCACTTCTACAAACAGATATTTCTTAGGCAGTCAAACGCAAAGCTTGAATAACCCAGAGTGCAATCTAACCTGCCAATTGTAAACACTGTTCTGAATTGTAGAATGGTTCACAAACAAAGGAAAACTGAAAAGTTAGTTGAACTCTAACTTCTTTGTAGATTATGAAAACATTAATACACAAAAGAATGAAGGCAGCTCCAGTGCCTGATCCCAACTGCCTGATTTGCTCCTTTTTTTTCTCTTTTTCCTTCCTGCTTCTTTCATGCACACCACAACACACTACAGGCATACAAAGGGAAAGAGCTGCAGGGCTCCCTGAATTGTTCCAGTGAACTCTCTTCATGTTTGATTGCTAACTCCCATGCATAGAGATTAGAGAGACCTGAAAAGATTTTAATGTTTTACTAAGAAGCAGCAGAGCAAGAAGTATGTGTTCATTGCTCCATGCAGAGGCATGGAATGCACAGCTACTGTCCTTGTGAGTTTGTACCCTCCCTTCAGGCTTCTATATGTAAGAAATTATTGTGGGTCTGTGTGCACTTACACGTGATTTTGAAAAGATAACAGTCCAGTGATTTTTTTGTGTGTATGTTGTAGAAACACACACTGCACCCCCGTCTTCTACAGAATAAGACCATAAATCACAGCTGTCAATCACATCAGAATTTATGCCCAGACACCCACAGGTAGCAAGCAAATATTGATTAGCAGTATAAAAAACTCATAACATATTCTTCTGTTAATTTAGATGATTTTAAGTAAGGTGTTTTACTCTAGGAGAAAGCAGTATAACTGTTAGTTAAACAGAAAATAAAGAGCTGAGTTTATTAACTCAAGGCTGTCTGTCTTTCATAGCAGTGCATCCAAGACACGCATATTTTTGAAGCCTCAGTATGATAAAGAGGTGCCTTTTCAGTCTTGGAAGAGAAGAGTGTCTTTTCAAGGATACAATGGTGCTTTTCAGAAGACCACTGACTGTGTAACATGTCTGTCAATGGAAAGCACATTTCAGAGTAAACCTTGCTCTACCACTTTAGGTAGCTATTGACTAACATTACTGATTGAGAATTCCTGTGGCATAAAAAATAAGTAATTATAACCTCTTTAATATGAATAAAAATTGTGTGGAAAGGGAGGAACCAAGATAAATTGTTTAAGCAATCACTTTTTGAATGTTGTCTGTTGAATCAGACTCCCTTCCTCACCACTAGTTAAGTGGAGGAGTGAAGGCAGCTGAACTTTAGCATTGAGAGTTTGCTTTTCTGAGTTACTCCAGCTGAAACTGTGACTGCCCAATGGGACTTTAGCCAGAACCACTTCACCTCTTCTCTCCCTGCTGTTGAGACAGCACACAGTTTCCACAGAAACAGAGTAGCATGAATAGTACAGGTTTTAGGAGCCTTTCTGTAGAAGTATAATGCTTTTTTAACAAAAGAGTCTGCACATAGTTTTGATTAATTAACATCTCATTTTGGGAAAAAGCTTTATTAGAGTTTAGATTCAGAGGTTATTTGGATACTAAAAATCATTTTGAATTCCTCTCTTAACATCTTAAACCTCATGTATCAAATCCATGAATTGCATTACTATCTGGCAGCAGGAACATAAAACTAATATTCTGTTTTATCACTTGTTTTAGGGCTTTTTCTGTTTCTTTCCAGTCTGCTATTCATCAGCAGTACTGACAAGTGTCTGACACAAGAAACACATCAAACACTGTATCAGCCCTATATAGCTTCCACCATGCCCCACAGCCAGATTTAGACTCAAAGCAGAATCCTTCCTATCACTGCATCTATTTCATAATCAGACAGTAATTTTGTACACTGAAAAATACAGTGCAGGTAGTTGCTCTTAGAACATACTCCGTGTTCCCAGCTGACCACCAAACAGGTTCCCTGCAAGGTGTACTCTAAGCTTGCCACTGAACCAACCTCCCCACCTCCTTACAAATCTTTCAGTTGCTGCTAAACAGTTTCCCTAACAGGAAAAATGTTGTCATGCCAGTCACTAAGCTCAATGATTACAAGCTGGCAAGTACTTCTCGCTCCATATAGCAGGCAAGTTTTGCTGGGGTTTTTTCAGGATTCTGTTCTTCCTCCTCAGCTGCAGAGCAGAGTTTATTTATGTGCTCCCAGTAGCAATGCATTAAACCAGTGAATGCCCAGCTAAACAAACTGCTGTGAAATAACACTGTGATGGAATATGTTCTTATTACCTATTTGAAATCATAAATGTTTACTGTACTTCTACACAGTAGCTTGAAGTCAATTGTGCTAATTTTGTCGAGTAGCCAGGAGGAGCCAGGGATTACTTTTGCCAATGCTAATCCGTTTGGACAACCCTGTAAGTGAATGAAGGATCAATAGTACCTCCAGGCAGCAGGACACAGAAGGGTCATGGAAAGGTGGAAGATTGCCTGTTCTGAATTTTATTGTGCCCAAACTATGTGAAGAATTAGGCTTGTGAAAAGGGAATATTACCTTGCAGCTACAGCCTAGAAGTTAACCAAACACAGGTATCAGGATTTTCTGTATGGATGACAGGAGTGAGGTTTTAAAGTAATTCACAGCTATGGGTATGAAAGTACCACAGTTACTGCCATCACCCATTTTAGTTTCATGCCTGTTGGTCTTTGACATGTGGTTTTAGTGATCAGATCCAGCAATAATAAGGACAATTTGCATTTTACCAGGACCTTAATAGACAACAACATTTCACATGAATAACAGTGATCAAAGGCAGCCAGAAAAAGTCATGGAAAAACCAGTGTGACATCAGGCACAGGCAAGGCAGGCAGACAGAGAGCACACTCTGCTACCCCGCAGGCAAGATCCTGAGCAGAATGAGCTGCTGGGATGGCTCATTTTCTCCCTCCACCTTTGAAGCCTTGCATGTTTTTCTCCTGCATATGAGGCAGCAGGTTTGCTGCAGGAGGTGGTCCCACCCAGCACCACTCAGCATCATCCCTCTTCTGCAGCCATTGTGAAAACAGTAGAGCATCCAGCCCTGCCAGTCAGGCTCTGTGACCATCTCAGCTCTTTTCCTCCTGCCATGCACATGGCACTAGCCCAAATACACAGATCTTTCAGCCCGTGGAAGTAAAAGCCTTTTGGAGATAATTGTGAGTAGGAGCAGAAATATATAATTACCCAGCTCAGGTTCCTGTTTCTTGTCATATTCACTCTTACTGTTTTTGCAAAAATTGAACACTGCCACTCAAAGCTACTTGATCTGTGGGCGATAACATCCTGTTTTGTCTACACTGCTGCAAAGCTTTACAACACCCCTGAATCAAACTTCTAACAGTGAGACAAAGGTACAGATAGAAAATGTATTTCACAATCTCATGGTTAAGGTTTTACTTTTATCTTCGATAGCCACATATATTTTTAATTTAAAATTACCCCCTACCACACAGTACCTGATAATTTCTTTACAGCTACCTTTGTAGAATTAAATCTTTCAGAGAAGAACAAGCTTGGTCAAAAAAAAAACCCATGCATTTTTGCCTAGAACTCTCACTGTCTGTCTAGTTAAGATTCTTTCCCACCTTTCTCCTACTGCAGGCTAGATGACCACAAGATTTTGAAAGATGAATTTGAAAAATAAGCAGCTTTTAGTTTAAAAAAAAAAAGAACTGGGGATGGGAAAAGGGAAAGAACAAAAATAAAGTTGATGGTCTATTAAAGTGCTATAAACCTTGATAATTGGTGTTCTTCACAAACCATTTTTTGTCATTACTCTGGAAATATGCATGGTTCCTTTTTTACTGCTTTCAGCATTCTTCAAAGAACCTCATCACTGAAATTACTTACCTTGTGCATTAAGTTCTATATCTCAAAAAAACCCAGGTTTTTACATAATATTATACTTTTGGATTTTGCGTGGTAATGAGCTATCACCTCCACTTTTTGTTTCATGCAAGGATTCAAAACAAGCATTAGAATAGCAAACAACCTACATATGAAAAATACATTAGGCTTTTACTAGTTCTTTCATTTTAATTCTCTGCAGTGCTATTAGTGACAGGTAAAAATCAGACCAGTTAAGTGCAGCTAGTGCAAAGAGGTGTGACTTATCTAATTGTGTGTGCCCTTGGGAGGCATAAAACTGAAGAAGAGTGAGTGCAGTTATTGCTGCTCTGGTTTATTAGTTTTTTCTACAGAGTGGGAATAACTCAACTTTGTACCTTTGAGTTTTTCAGGAGCATCTTTGGAGGAGACTGACTCAACGTGCTTCTCACTTGTGTTCTCTTCCTAGCCAAATTTATGCTCCCATCTGTCAATATGTGCTATCCCGATTTCCCCTCCTGGGGAGCCTCAGAGTAGGAAGATGTTATAAACTTATTATAGGCCATAACTATGGTTGGTTGTATTTTTTTTCCCACAAAATAATCTTCCTATAGGTTGCATTAAAAAAAGTTTACATGGGAATATACCAATACAGTTTAGTTGAGATAATTAAACAGGTGTATTAGACCATTTATAATATTTTTAGTTCTTAACCACTGGAAAAAATCAAGCTGAAGTTGCAGCCATATTGTTAATTTCTTATTATATGTTACACTATACTTTTGGATGTAAAAAGAGTACCTGACTCATTTAAGATAAAGTGGTGATGACTGTGCCCTTTGCCAGCCTGCACCTGGAAACTATGTTGGGGGTAGACTGTAACAGAAGGTGACTGAGCATTTTCTAGGTGATGATTGTGTCTACTTGCAGAACTAGAGATTCCCTCCTTCCAGGCGGAAGAATGTTCCATAGGAACAATGGTCCCAAGGATTTTGTCGTAGTTCTTTAGTATGTCAGAGATTGCTTACTGGTATTAAGAAAGGAGTCATAAACTTCACTGAATACATCAGAAGACTTGAGAAATGTATAGTAATTATATTAATAGCTGTTTACTTTGGGGTAGCACCTGCAGATCCTTCATAATGGTGTTTTTTTACTGTATGAGGCACTTCATACCACTCCAAATTCTATCCAATCCAAGCTAATGGTAATAGATGACAGAATAACATAGTCAACAGGGAGAATTAACAGTAGGGTAATCATCATACCGAGCACAGGTTATAATATACAAGCTACTTAATTACTGACAAGGATGTCACAGTCAGAGAGGTACTTAATGCAGGAATTTGTGGGAGAAAAAAATAAGTTTTTTGGGAACTTCTCTTACGCAGGACAAAAGAAGCAAAAAGTTACCTGAGAAAAAAGTTGGACCTATTCAGGTAGAAATGTTGTTGAAGGGTCTCCTCGAGCCAGCTCTTTCCAATCAGATATGTCTTTGTCTAAAAGAGGTGAAGGAACGATCATCATTTACCGATTGGACTAGATGATCTTCCAAGGTCCCTTCTGATCTCTGATGATTCCATGATTCTATGATTCTGCAGTTACAGCAATCAGTCAGATGACAGCAATGTTCAGATGACTCATAGGTCCAGGTCTTTTGTGTTGTCCCTACCACCAAGACAGCCTTGGAGTTGGACAGCAGTGGTCCTAGCTCTGAATTCCTCACTTATGCCACAGTCTTCAGAATTATAGAATAATTTAGGTTGGAAAAGGCATTTAAGATGAATAAAGTACCATACTCTGCCTTGTTCACTGCTAATGTCCGTCACTGTTTCCAGGCTACAGTTGACAGGAGCACATTAAGCCCATTTCTGATGCCCCCACTGGTTTCTAGGTTATTAAACCGAGGTTATATTTCTGTGTTATTTAAATTATTTAAGCTTCAAGTCAGAAAGGGGGACAGGGAGCAAACAAAAGCTCTTTGATAAAGGTGAAGGATTCATCTCCTAGTACACTTGATAAAATGAAGCTCTGTGGATCCACATCTACTCATAATTAAGGATAACACAGATCTTTGCTCCTTCCTTTCTAAGAGTAACATGCATTTCCTTGTGTTCTTTTCTAAATCAGCCATACAGCAATGTATGCATACATGGGATTTTTAAAATCCAAACCAAAGCATTCCACTGAGTTCCCCACTTGCAGTAAAATAAGTAAGGGATGAGAGAACCTATACACACACGCATCACATAAAAGTGTGATGAGCAAGATGCAACTTCAGAATGAGAAGAATGAGACACTGCAGATTGGTGCTAACAGCCTGGTAAAGGGGAGGTCTGAGGCTGGCCAGGATTAAGATACCACACAAAGATTTCTCGGGAGACATTGAAAACTTGCCTGGGCATGTTCTTTTGTGCAGCCTTCTCTAGATGATCCTGCTCTAGCTGGGAAGTTGGACTAGAAGATCTTGAGAGGTCCCTTCCAACACCCACCATTCTGTGATTCTGCAATACAAGTGAAGACAAAATGTGTTGAAGTTAATTAAAAGATGTTCTTTGCAGCCCTGTTAAGTGGAAAAGAAGGTAGAAGGTAGAGGTAGAGGGTTAAAAACTGGCTGGCTGGCCATTCCCAGAGAGTTGTGATTAATGGGGAGAAATACAGCTGGCTGCTGGTCAGAAGTGGTGTCCCATAGGGATCAGTTTTGAGGCCTGTCCTGTTTGGTGTCTTTATTGATGACCTGGACGTGGGGATTGAGAGCACCCTCAGACAGTATCACAGTATCACAGTAATGATGAGGCTGGAAAAGACCTTAAAGATCATCCATTCCAACCTAAAACCAACCAAATAAACCTAACA
>VZRI01010161.1:102868-176038 GCA_013397515.1 Upupa epops | reverse complement strand
CGCGCGGGAGTCGCGGCCTCCGTGGCGCGGTCGGATTTTCCCTCTCCCGGCCAGGGCGGGAGGAAAGTGGGCTTCAGCCATGGGACAACTTTTCCCCCTCTCGGTGCGGGCTTTCCTCGGACCGCTCCGGGGCTCCCCTGGCGGGCAGGCAGCAGCCGCGTGGTCCCGGGACCGCATCGGCAGCGCTTTTCTCCCGCCTCCAGCCCGTCTCTCCACCCGCCCCAGCCCTCCACCTGCTTTCGCCCTGCCCTGGCAGCCTCGGCGCTGGTACGGCCGGGCTCGGGGACCCGTCGGCGCTCTTCCGGCCCGACATGGCCGCAGCGGTACCGAGCTGGTGCCAGCCGCTCCGCCCGCACGACGGGGCCGCCGCTTGCCCCCACCCCCCGGCGGGTTCCCCAATGCCGCCTCCGGCCCACGAAGGGTTTTGCTCCGGGTGCTGCTGTATCATCGTGCCCGAAGGGAAACCGGCTTCTTACTCGTATTTTTTTCCTTTTAAGTGGGAAAAAGCCCCCACCAGCCCATCTGTGCGCCTGACAGTGCTGTACCACAAGTAACAGCTTGGTGTTTCCTGCTGAGGAGAATCAATCCGTGTAATTCGTAGTAGTAAATTCAGCCTCTACTAAAACGTGGTCTCCCGCAAAATTGTTGCGGAGCTACTGCCGTTTGCACAGATTCTGGATTTTGGAAACACCTGTTTGCTAGGAAAAGGACTGAGGTGGTTGAGTAGCTGTCAGAAAATAATAGTCTGTCAGTCTGGACGAGTGTCGCTGCGTGCCTTGTCAGCTCACTGCAACTTGCTCCTTCAATCCTGCTGAAATCTTCATAGATGATGGCCACCGTTTGGCACCACATTGTGCTTTGCTGTCTGTGAGTTTTTCCTCAGCTGTCAGAATAGACTGAACCTAACAACTCTGGAGTATTNAGCCCGTCTCTCCACCCGCACCAGCCCTTCACCTGCTTTCGCCCTGCCCTCGCCCTGCCCTGGCAGCCTCGGCGCTGGTACGGCCGGGCTCGGGGACCCGTCGGCGCTCTTCCGGCCCGACATGGCCGCAGCGGTACCGAGCCGGTGCCAGCCGCTCCGCCCGCACGGCGGGGCCGCCGCTTGCCCCCACCCCCCGGCGGGTTCCCCAATGCCGCCTCCGGCCCACGAAGGGTTTTGCTCCGGGTGCTGCTGTATCATCGTGCCCGAAGGGAAACCGGCTTCTTACTCGTATTTTTTTCCTTTTAAGTGGGAAAAAGCCCCCACCAGCCCATCTGTGCGCCTGACAGTGCTGTACCACAAGTAACAGCTTGGTGTTTCCTGCTGAGGAGAATCAATCCGTGTAATTCGTAGTAGTAAATTCAGCCTCTACTAAAACGTGGTCTCCCGCAAAATTGTTGCGGAGCTACTGCCGTTTGCACAGATTCTGGATTTTGGAAACACCTGTTTGCTAGGAAAAGGACTGAGGTGGTTGAGTAGCTGTCAGAAAATAATAGTCTGTCAGTCTGGACGAGTGTCGCTGCGTGCCTTGTCAGCTCACTGCAACTTGCTCCTTCAATCCTGCTGAAATCTTCATAGATGATGGCCACCGTTTGGCACCACATTGTGCTTTGCTGTCTGTGAGTTTTTCCTCAGCTGTCAGAATAGACTGAACCTAACAACTCTGGAGTATTTGTGGCTGGTGTTGAATCCTTCTAATAGTTTACACAGTTCAATAATTCTGTTTTAGAAACACAAGATTTGAGGTGTTAACTCCTTTGGCAGGTGTCTCAGAGGATTTCACTGTGCTAAGTGGTGTTTTGTTCACCATGTGAAGACGTTTACAAGCTGTCTAGGGACATTTTCCGCATCACTGCTTTATGAACTGGGCTCCCTAAGTTTGGGTATGTAGAAGAATCTGGGAGTGATAATGAATTGCTTATCTCGGATATTATTTTTTTCTCTTTATAGAATTTTTTTATATAATTTTGTTTTTGAGTACAAACTGAAATTGGCACTTTCTGTGTGAAGCTACATTGATTTGCTACTTCTATTTTGTTACTTTTCAAACAATGCATACACTTATGAGACTCCTTCCGGTCCCTTTGTCCATTCTTTTTCCTTTTGTCAATTTTCAGTTCTTCACTTAAGCAAACCATTTTGAGTGTTTCTAAAACAGTTGTTTCACCTAACTTTGTGACCTTTATGACAGAAAGTCCCAGCAATGAAATCAGCACTAGCTAAGAGATTACTTAACAGGTAACAGTTAACAATATTGTGCAATGTTACTAGGTTGGTAATACTTTTACAGATATTAACTTGTCTGGGCAGTGTCTGTTCCCTTTTACCTACTGATACCTGGATTCAGAGGCATTCAGTTTCTGTAACAAACACTTTCATACATCTTTTCATAGTTGGATTCTTTGTGCCTGAAACTTTCTCAAAGAGTTTGTTTTGCTTCTGTTTTTCAGACCTGAGAAGTAGTAACTAGTTCTGCTGTTGCAGAGGTGGCAGCTCAAGTTGCTGCCACCTCTTAGAGAGAGAGTGCAAATTTTAAAATGTGAGTTTACACAATATGAAACCTGAGGCCAGGCCTCTTTAGCCCATACATACCCCAAAGGAACTTCTATACACTCCCTGCCTGGGCAGCCTGTTTCAAGGCCTGATGACCCTTTCAGTTAAGTTAGAGCTCTGCTCCACCAGTGTGAGTAGTCATGTTCTTTTCAGAGATTTTTTTCACATGCTTGTTGTTTTGTTTGTCCCACTCATTCAGCAATTTTATCATCTCATCCCTTTTATCTTTTGGTCTGAATTGCTGCCACTTTGACTTTTTGTGTGGGGTTGTGTCTCTTAGCACTTGCAAGGTAGAGTCTTGGTAGAGCAAGGAATGTTTGAGAATAGTCCCATTTAGCAGAAGGGACGGGAACAAAGTTTCTTAAGCATAAACTGATATCAAAGGCAGAGCCTGCATGCAGGGTTAAATGCAGCTGTGGCAAGAGTTGACAAGATTGTCAATGGTGGTAAGTGCTCAGTGTAGTATTGAGTCCTGCTCTTCTGTAGCCTTACATGCACGCTGCTTGGGGTGGGTATTAATTCTTGAAGCATCTTTTCTCTCATCCTAAGTATATTATTGGTAGTTGTACAAAATCTTTAACCTAAAAATGTGAAAATTATATTTTTCCTGAACTGTTGCAGGGTGCAGACTCCTTGAAGTGAAGAGACTATGTACTGATACTACTCTTAAGCAAAAAGGAAATAAGCCATTCTTCTTGCTCCTTGGTGCTTTTAGTCTTACGCTGTGCCTTAAACATGGAAACTGTAGAAATGAATAGTGTATCCTTGAAACGTCCTCACTCTGAGGATGATGCGGCAAATGTAGATGAAATTAAAAGACAGAAGATCTCAGAGAAGTCTAAGACAGAGAATGACTCTGGACAGAGCATTGAGACTGTAACAGGACAGCCTGACAAATCTCTGCTTGAGGACACAAAAACTGAAATAATCCCCAACGAGGAAAGTGAGGAGCAGGAAGATGAGGAAGTAGAGGAGAGTGATGAAGATGGAGATCCAGAGAGCTTTGCAGACATGATGAAACATGGACTGACAGAAAGTGATGTTGGCATAACAAAATTCGTTAGCTCTCATAAAGGGTTTTCTGGAATCTTAAAAGAGAGGTAACTCTTTGCCTTATGTTTGTTAACTCCTTATATTAAGCAGCTGTTGTTTTCCATTTTCCCTGTCTGATTTGCAGAATGCATCTGGATTATGAGCAGCACTTGGGAGGTTCATTACTTTCTTTTGAGAATGCTGAGACTGACCGAAAGGTTTAATTTGGGACTTTTCTGGATTGTTTGTATTTGTTTTCTTTTTTAGTTCTGTGAAATGGATCTCCTAAGAAAGAAGCTGTGTATGGATAGAAATTACATTGACCTTAGTCTTATGCTTACACAGTGGTTTTACCACTTACACATTTGTCTTGTTCTCTGGCAGCAGCACAAGCATTACACCCACCTTTTGTTACCACTCTTAAGCGCTGACGCCAAATGCACTGGAGAGCAGTATTGGAATCATCCCTCTTTGGTTCTTCCTTGCTTTTCCCTGACTTTTTTGTGGTAACACCTTTAAACACTTACGCTGTCAGATGGCCCTTTAAGCTTTTAAGTTACAGTCTGATCAGTCATCATGTAATTTACAAAACATAAAAGGGAGTTTTATCGTGTTTAATTTTACATTATATACTTAGTAAGATGTTTGGGTATTAGTAGCTTTTAAAATGAAACTTGCTTTTTTTAAATTAAATAACAACTTTGAATAAAACAATGCAAATACAAAAACTCACTGAAGTGAAAATCATTCTTACCCTGACAATGCACAGCAGTTAAGGATGTGTGTTTACACACCAAGAAGTCCCTGTTTTTAAATAGTGGCTTCATTTGAATGTTTTTAACACACTGAAGTGACACGTACATGTTGTGCATGCATTTAATCTTTGTATGCAGTGTTAGGCAGCTAGCATAATCACTTCAGTGGGGAATACAGTCTGCACTGGGAAATCTGACAGTTTTGTGCAGAGGTGGCCAAAGGTAGCCAGTCAGTAGAATGGGCCCATGTTTTTCCTTTGATCCTAGTTTTTATGCTATCATTAATTTAGTCCTGGCACTTTTATGGTACCAGTCACTAGTATGTCTAGACAGTTACAGATAATAAAAAGAGGACCTATAACACTCCTCAGGAAGAAATTCTAATGATGGGAGGTATGGTAAATGAGATCTATGGGAGATACAGTAGAAACATGGTGCAGTTTTATTAATATTCCAGCTCTTATTGACTAAATTTTTTTTTCTTTCATTAACAAGCAAATGCTACTTAAAAATATTTAGGAATTGTAACATAGACTACACTCTTTTAAAGTCAGGGTGATTTTACTGTTGGAAATAGTGACTTGGTAAAAATGTCAGTCAAATTATTTGTTGCTGTCACAGCATGCAAAGTAACTTTATTTGAAAGATGTTTTCTGTAAGTGAATATATATAGCAGTTGAACTTGTCCTGCTTTCATTACAGTGGTTAACAAGCACTTTGTTCTGCAGGTTATTTGAAGTGATGGAGTTAATACATCCATGTTCACACTGTAATGCAGTGCAGTGGAATCTTAATTGTCAGTAATGACTGGAATTGAGGGTATGCATTACCAATCTCTGCAAGCTAGTAAGAAAATGGCTCAGAATAATTACAGCAGGTGTTTGGTTATCTGCAAAGTAGTCTGCTGTGTTTAGATATGTCAGACTTCTGCATTCTTGTGTCATACTTCTGAGGAGTGGGAATATGTACAGCTTTCTCATGGTTGAAGTTCCTTTTATGTGAATTAAAATACATTGATGCAGAATTCTGGAGTGAGTTCTGCTAACAAATAGCATCTTGGGAAAGGATTCTATGTGATGTGGGATTCTTAATGGTTTTTATTACAAATTTAATGCGTGTTTCTTTCTACCAGGTACTCGGACTTTGTTGTCCATGAAATAGGCAAAGATGGGCGTGTGAGCCATTTAGATGACTTTTCTGTTCCAGTGGATGATGAGGTAAATTTTGAGGTAAAGATTCAATGGTGGCTATGCTTCTAAAGCAAAAACATTAAAAGGCTGAAGATTGTTCCATGACTGTTATGGGGTGCCTGTTTTCTCCCTCTGCAAATATGTATTAGGACCCACCAGAAGAAACATTTGCAGTTCTGTCAGATGAAGACAAGCAGCGTTTAGAGGAACTCCAGCTCCTTAAGAACAAGGAAACTAGTGTTGCCATAGAGGTAAAGTAAATCAATGATAGAATCTTCGGGGGTCTGTGAGGGGAGGATGAGAGATTGGTTTAGTGGAAGATACATGTTTTCTAGTGCATGTAAGGTATGAGCAATCTGAACATGATGCATCCAGTGAAGCCAAAACGTTTCTGGTTAGGATTTAATTCTCTAAAACCTTACAGGCATACTCAAATTCATGGACATGAGTGGTCACTTTGATTTCAGTGGGACTGCACACATGAACTCGGATACATATCTTAATTTCCTTGATGTTAAAAATGTCCTGCAGTGTATTGTTTTTATGTCTAGTGTATTTTATAGAATAACTATGTAAGAAGGATTAAATAAAACATCCATCTTGGTGAAGGACTGTTTGCAGGATCAGTGACTTAACAAGGAAGATAAATAACACTCTTTTGTAAAAAGAAAGTTAAGAAGGTTCAAAATAAAGTAAAGCTTTGTATTTGTTTTATTTGTATTAAACATTCAGATAATCCATATGCTTGAAGAATAACAGTTGAGCTAAATTGGGGATGCTGATGAATTGGATTACATCTAGTAATCCCCAATAAGTGTTCACAGGAAATCTTCACTAGCCTTTTTTTTCCTTTAATGCATATACAAAATCATTTTTGGGGGCTAGAGTTTTCATTAGAAGGAATTTTATTAAGCACAGAAGAGGGTAATAAGTCTTGAGGATTTTCTTTGAGTCTGAAGTTTGTAGCAATGTTAAGAATTATTTTTCAAAGTAGTTTTAATAAGAAGGCCAGACTTTTAGAAGTATACCTACTCAGTACAGTGTCATTTGGTAGTTTTTCTTTAAGCATCAGAATCTAACAAAGAATGCCTCCTTTGTATTTCATTTTCTTGTTTCTGCATGCATGTATATTAACATAGGTAATTGAAGACACCAAAGAAAAAAGAACTGTTATCCATCAGGCTGTGAAGTCCTTGTTTCCTGGACTGGAGACCAAAACAGAAGATAGAGATGGAAAAAAATACATTATCGCATATCATGCTGCTGGGAAAAAAGCACTGGCAAGTGAGTTTCAGTATCACAGTAGTTGGGGAATGTAAACGCTAAATTTATCCCCAAAATAAATTCATTAGTAAGTACTTCAGATGGAGCATATCTCCTAATCTAGTCTGGGTTTACTTTTCCTCTTTGCAGCTGATAGTATGCATCTAAAGTAGCTAGGGACACAAGAAGTGTCTCAAATTTAAATGCCCACATTTTTCTTTCCAAATCATTCATCAAATACAGTCGTGTTAAAGTGGTCTGAGGAGCTTTTGCCGTTTCAGTGGGAATAGGCAAAATAGGGACTTCATTTTCAGTGTTTGAACTTAGCTTTTGTGAACTTAACTAGGATTGTAAGTCTGCACTGTGGAACTAAGAACTTGTAGCTGAAATGTGTACGTAACACTGAATGTCACTGTGATCTTGACTGTCTTGGAAATCTGTGACAAAATTCACAGTAACTTGAGCAAGCACCTGTTTGCTTTCTCAGAGTTACGGTTTTATAAAAACATAATGTATTTATCATGGTCTTTAAGGCTACTTCCACTTCGGAGGGCATTATTTGTTCATTAGAAATCACAGTTACTCTTTGGTATTTTTGTAAGAATTATGCTACTGAAAGATTTTCAAAATTGAGTATTGCCCATTTTATTCATGCCAAATACTATTTTGGCTACTGGGGATAAATCAAAAGATGTTTGACATTTTTTAACGTTATTGCGAATTTGTTGGTGCTTTGAGAGGACTGTCTGCCTGCAGAGTGTGACACATTTAATGAAAGGTGTTAAGATTTGGTTTGGCTTAAACTGATTGCATTCCTATGTCATCTCAACCTACTATAAATGAAATTATGTAAACATAGACCATTGATTTTAAAAATGAAGGCGATGGACAAAGGAGAAAGATAATTTAAAATTGCAAATGGCACCATCTCCACATTCAGTTATTATCTCTTAAGGTTTGTTCTAAGCAAATATGGTAATGTACTTCTCTTGATACAATTACGATATGTTTATGTATCTTGTTTAACCACGTGTAGAAAATTTGTATGTTTGCATGCTTTATGCATGGTGTACGTACACTTACCAGCACAAAATTCTCCTTAGTCAGTTTTGTTCTCTGTCAGTTTGTAATGTTTTTATCTCCACCTTTCCCTTCTGCTGCTTCTAGTCTTTCAGCACTGTTAGTCAAGTGATTGCTGTTAAGCTGAGTAGTCTTGTTTAAAAGAGGGTGTCTAAGTTAAATAGGCTGTAAAGAGTTCAGTGATGTGTCTCAAGATTAAAATGTTATCTGAAGTACCATTTCATAATGCAAAGAGGCATCATCTTGGATTCCTGAGTTGTGATGCCACAAACACCTGAGTGTGTTGGCAGAGATGCATGCAGTCTCTGCAAGTATATGTAAATGCTTATGAACGTAGGATTTTAGAGTTCTTTTTAATCAAAATTGTATTTATATTTTGTGTTTTTATAGCTACTAACGTGTCTTTAGTCCTGAGCGAGTTCCTAGGCAAGAAAAATTTTTCAGAAGAGTAGAATATTTGAATATTAACTGAGATATCTGGTTACTTTTATTGATAGTGTAGAAGGCTGCCAAACATACTTTCCTAAAATTTAAAATGAGAAGCTGTTTTGTGTCTATACTAAGTTTAGATCCAAAATACTGCCTTACTAAATTGTCAGTAAACTGCTCTTTCATCATTGTCCACAAATGAAGTTTGTTGCATCCCCAAATGAAGCTTTCCATGCGTTCACTGTTTGCCTCTGCACGATTCCATTGCACAACTGTCTAAATTGCTGTCATCCACCACCTAACTGTTGGATGCTCCCTAAAACATAAACAATCCCATAACCATAAACCTGCATGTTCACCTCTAAAATCCCTTCAACAATCTAAAAAATTAAATGCTACTCTTTTGTGCTCTTTACGCTATGCATTGGGACAGAGGTCAGAACTGCAACAGGTAAGAGATGTTGACATTTCATGCTAAGAATATGAAATGCCAACCGTTATGACCTCCTGAATATCAACGAGTCTGGCCAAACCTGTAACAGTGAATTATTTAAAAAACCCTACACATAAGTAAAGCTTAAAATTCCTTGAAACAATGAAGAATTGGGCTTGTGCCGCCTCTCTTTTACTACAGTACAGGAAATAGTAGTTTGCGCAGAGAAAGTCTGCCAGTAATAAGTGATGTGAATTACCAGTTTTGATAATATGGTTTGAAATGTGTGTTTTTTCATTGATTTCATTAGAACAAGCCTTTGCTCTTCACCATTGTATTTCAGACACCAATATGCATATTGAGGCAACTTCAAAAGTATGTTTCATACATCCCAATATTAAAAAAGAGATTCTAGCCTTTGAGTTGCAGCAATATATTTGAAAAAAGAGTGTGGATTACACTTTTTCTGTCCAAAATGTAATAAGGCCTGTGAACTGTCCCTCTGGCCCATCTGCCAGTTGAGGACTTGAAGCACAGCCAGCAGTGCTGTGGACAGGTACATGGCTGTGATGCCTGAAGTGTGAGGAGCCTGGTGGTGTATATACACTAACGATTATAGAGTCCTTCCAGTCTAGCCCAGATGCGGACTTTGTTTTTGAAGGGTGTTGAAAAGATTAGTTAAATTTAAAGAAGGATTCCATCTGGAGAACATTTTCCTTGTGAATAGTGGTCTGTCCCTCCTCTCTCTCCTTAGGGAGGTCTTTGTGAAGGACCTTTCTCTTCAACCCAAATGCATAATTGACTGGTTTTTAGAGCAGCGGTGGCTCAAATGGGCGAGAGCAAGAGTGCTTTTAACAGGCTTTGGACCATACTGCTCAGTTTAGACCCTAGCAAACTCTATAGTAGGAGCTTTACTTAGAAAATTATGGTACAAGGCAAGTTCGCAGCAGTTTTGAAGTGAATATTCTGTGAATAGCACTTTTTACTGTGGCATCCAAAATAATTTTTGCAGAAGTGTGTGTATGGATGGCAGCTTCTCAAAAAACTAAAGATGTTTCTTGAAAATTAAACATATTTAGTATCTCTGTGGGTTATATGGGCTTCATTAAATTAATGTGAACAAAAAGAGCAAAATTTTGCAAGAACATCTTTCCTGCATTAGTGTTTATATACCAGAATGGGACTGGCTTTTTCAGTTGGTCTTCCTGTTGTAAAAGACTGTTAATGCCTTTTTGTGGAAAACCAGGAATGTTGTCTTGATGGCTCCCAAGAGATAAGGAATATTTTATTTAGGGTTTCTTATATATGTCGAGATGTTCTTATAAAACAAATAATAAACAAAGCACCTCAATATTTGTTGCTAAGAATTAGTCCCCTTCCCAGTAATGCCATCGACAACGGATGATTGTAAAAGGAAAGTTTTATCTCTGGAGGCTTTGTCAAGCTTTGGGAGCACATAAAATACATTTTCATTTTTATTCCCTCAAGAAATCACCAGGTAATTGTACAGAATTGTAAATCAGCTGTTAGTCTGCAGGAGCTGAAGTTATCTTCCCCTCTAGCCTTTTCTAAACAGCGCACAGTATCTGTCTTGAATTATTTGTGAATGTCTCCATTGTGCCAGATTTTTCTCTCTCTTTCAAAGAAAATTCACCTTAAGGTAGTTTTTATGGGTATACTTTTTTTTAGGCTCCTGCAGAGATACAACCGATGCTTTTCCATGACACAGAATTCTACAGAAATGGAGAGTGTATTAGTACCATAAATACTAATTGTAGTCTTCCCACAAGCAGGGCTCCAGTGGTCCTCATATATTAATTATAGGTAGCATTAAATGAATGTGGAATTGCTTTTATTGATGAAAGTTAGGGTAATGATAATGTTATTGAAAAATTTATTGAAGCAATATGGTAGTTAAATGATTAGAGTGCATACTGGTGATCTCTCACCATTTCATTCAGGATTTTCTAGGTGACAGAATTGACTAAAGACAAGTTTACAGCCTAGTGGAAGGAGAGAAGAATTTTTTCAATGTCATTTGCAGCTTTTGCTGTCAGTAATTGAGGTGGTTTTTTTTCTTTGCAATAAAAGAAAGCAGATGGAAATGAGAAGAAATTTTCTCTGGCGTATTTGTTTTAAATATAGCTTCAATGGCAAAGGTACTAATTAAATTCTTTTAAATGGCACTTTACAAATGTTAACCTTCTGTTTTTTAAAGATCCAAGAAAGCACTCTTGGCCAAAATCTAGGGGAAGCTACTGTCACTTCGTACTGTACAAGGAGAACAAGGATACCATGGATGCCATCAATGTCCTGTCCAAATTTTTACGGTAAGGCTACTGTTTTTGCCAGCCCAGCTTGCTTGCAGTCTTCCCCCTCTATGTTTTGTGTTACTGTAAATCTTAGGGTTCAGAATTAGGTAAGAGCAGCAGAAGTAAATACTATTGTCTGATTTGTAGCCAGTGCTTTTTTAAACAAAAGTTATTTTAGAATAGTAAAACTGAAACTTGTAAGTTTTGGAAAGGGGTGAGAACGGAACAAAATGACATTTCCACAATTGGAGTTGGCTGATCTGAGAAAAGCTTGGCAGCTCAAAGCCTTGGAGTGTGTAACCTAAATTAAAAGCCATTTTTTTCCCAGTGTGGGAATGTATGTAAATACATTATGAACTCATCAGATAGTGTTGTGATAATGTGCTGATCAGTTCCTAGGCAGTTATGGTTGATAAACTGTTGTTCCATACATTAATTTCTCCATGGTAACACAGTCTTATTTCCTTCCACCCCATCAGTTGCAGCAACAAGATTTGCCAAGGGTGTGATGGCAGCACAGCGAACTGTGGAGGAAGGATTATTTTAAAACTGGGTCAATTCAGTGATCTGCTTGTAGGGAAACTTCCATGTTGTTCCCCTCTGTTTCCTTTTATCCTTCCTGCACAAAAATAAATTTGATTGCAGGTTTTCAAAGAAGATTCCAACCAGTGTACTACTAGTATTTGTATTTGTGAACGGACTGGCAGGAGTGTAGTTTGGTGGAAAAATGTATGTAATGGCAGTGGTGCTACCCCCTGGTGCCCTTAGCTGGAATAACTTAATGTTTTCTGGGTTACACAAGTACAAAACAGAAAGGACATGTTCCTCTCAAGAAAAGCTTCTTGCATTTTCATACAAAGTGCATGTATTCAGACAGACGTGTTTGAAGTTTAAGGAGTAAACAGGCATGTTTGGTTTTTTTTGTGAGATTAGGGGTAGCTGCACATTTGGAGTGGATATACTTCAAAGCTCATATACTGAAAGCAAAATTGTGGTATGAATCTGTCTATATATAATTACAAGAGTGAGTTTTATCTGCATTTTATGTACTTACTGATGAGATTAGAAACTGGCACATGTCAAGTTGGAGTTCTGTAGTCCCCTAGTTCTATGTACATTTTCTATTTTAAATACAGAAGATTAATTCTAGGTAATTATGCTGAAAATTATGTTTGGTCTCTGACTATTTTAGTGTACATAATATCTGTTACTCTTGCTTTTAAGAGTGAAGCCAAACATATTTTCCTACATGGGAACTAAAGATAAAAGGGCTATAACGGTTCAGGAGATCGCAGTTCTGAGGTAAGCGAAAGAAATGCCTTGAAGACTCAAGATGCATGTGGCACAAATGGCAGATTTGGGTCCTGATCTTGTGAGACTCATGCATTAATGAAGATGCTGTAATCCTTTTCTTTTATTCCATGGTGATTGCTAGTATTTCCAGTCAGTAGTGTTCTGGGGCATAAGCTGAATGCATATAGCTGGCTAAAGCAGTGTGCCAAATTGTGTGCTCTTACACTGCATGGCTCCTGTGCAACAGCAGGAAAACAGAATGACACAGTGAAAATTACATCTCATTTCCTTCCCTACTTTAGTTTCCTTGTTCTTCCAGCTGGAATCCTGTTTTTTTCCTCACTGAACTCTCTGAACAACTCTAGAGAAGACCAACTGCTTCCTTTTACTCATCTGAAAATAGCCAAAAGGGGCAAAAAATGAGGAGGAATTTTTCCTGCCTTAAACTATACATCACCCACGATGAGAAAATGGAATTTATTTTTTCATATTCCAAGATAATGATATGGTTTCTGGGCACTTGACATTAGTGGTACATCCATAACTGAGAATTTATTACACAGTCATTTATTACAATATCTGTTTATCTACATACAGTATTCCATCCAGTTTACTATTTAAAACTCTCTGAAAACGACACTGCTCAAGTGAGGAATTACAAGGTTTGAGAGCCAGAAATTTGATCAAATCTTCATTAGGAGGGCATTCACTCTTAATTGTCCCTGTCTTTCCTCCCAGTGGTTTGAATGTGTATAGGTTAATATGTCTAAAAGGAATTACTAATTTGTGCATCATGAGGTGCCCCAGATTCTTATTGCTGTAAGGCAGGTTTGCAAAATGATGCCACTTCATCAGACTTAAGCTGTAGCCATCTCAGATGCTATTACATTTATTTTTAACATGATCACATTTAATGTCCTGGTCAGAGTGTTGTTTCAGCTGACTGCAAGTAAACGTGCTGGTTTGTGAGTGCCATGGTGCCCAGCACTCCTTTGGAGCCTTGGAGAAGGTTGGCACAGGAAAGGAGTCATTATTATCAGCCTACTGTGACCAGAGTATGCTGGCTGTGATAGTTGATAAATTTGTTTGTCCCACTGGAAATACTACTGGAAGTGTCAAAGAGCAGCTTGGTAAAACAAAGAACAGGGCGTGATTCCAAAGGTACTAGCAACAAAAACGACAGATAGGAGTGACAGATTTGATTTCATACTCCTTCATCTTCACTAAGCTTACACAGAGGTTAATTACTTAACTCTGGATTTATGACAGTGCTAACATGGAGCAGTTACTCAAATCTCAGAGTTCAGCTTGCCAGTTACAGTATCTGTCAGTATTGCAATATACTTCTTTGATTGCATACAGTAAGCTAGAAGTGAAGAGACAGCACTAACCTTATCATGGCATAAATTTTCTCTTGTAGGAGTACCCTTGTGAATTGTCTGCTCTTTTAGACACTTCATTAAAATACTTTGAAAAGCTAACAGAAAATTGGGGAAACTGGATTCACTGTGTTTTGTTTTGAAATGCTGGCATTTCTGTATTTTCCTAATTATCTGCTTTTCTAAGCATAGGTTGATCACTGTTGTCTGTTTCCTTTTAGAATCACTGCACAAAGACTTGCTCATTTGAATAAATGTCTGATGAACTTCAAATTAGGAAATTTCAGTTACAAAAATCATCCACTGAAATTAGGAGAACTGCAAGGGAACCATTTCACTGTTGTTCTCAGGTATTACATTATGTATTTAGACACTTCTGCTAGTATTAATATTTTTTCTTTAAATGATTAAGGGTTATCAGTGCATTTTATACTACAAAAAAAACATTCATGTGGTAAAAGTCTTCCTGAATTTGATGAAGCTTATATGATGATGATGAGCTTTACATTATGAGGAATCAAAAAGAAATATAAGCCCTTAATAACTTGTTTTTTTAATGCTAGAAACATAACAGGAACTGATGACCAGATAGAGCAAGCAATGCACTCTCTCAGGGAAATTGGATTCATTAATTACTATGGAATGCAAAGATTTGGAACCACAGCTGTTCCTACATATCAGATTGGCAGGTATGTGTTGGTTTCTGCCTCCCCCCCCAATCATCAAGGATCAGAAGAGATCTCGAAAGATCATCTAGTCAATCTGCCTGCCACAGCAGGACACCTAGACCAAGTCACACAAGTCACAGAACAGAACATTACGGACTGAAAATGACCTGGAAGGATCATCCAGTCCAATCCCCCTGCCACAGCAGGATCACCCAGACCAGGTCCAGGCAGGCTTCAAATATCTCCAGAAAAGGAGAATCCACAAACCCCCTGGGCAACCCCCTCCAGTGCCCCATCACCCTCACTGGGAAGAAGTTACAGAATTGGTCAGGGTGGGAAGGGACCACAGGATCATCCAGTTTCAACCGCCCTGCCATGGGCAGGGACACCCCACCCTAGAGCAGGCTGGCCACCTAATGTATGTTTGAAAACAGTTTCTTGGCATATTGCATTGCCACTTTTGACTTTAGATTCAAGAAATAATTACCTGCTGAAAGAAGTTCAGAAACGTCTTGCGTTATACTGCTACTTTCAGTATCACAAAGTATCAGTAAATCCAAACACTGATAATTCTTTTTCGGATAACATAGAAGATCTTCTTAATACATTTTCCATTTGAATCTTAGAGCTATTCTACAGAACAACTGGAATGAAGTAATGGATTTGATATTAAAACCACGACCAGGAGGTAAGGACTGAAAAAATGGCACATTGTGATATACTAAGTGTTTCTGCCTCTCCTCTTCCATAAAATTGTGTCTTCAGGAAATCCACTTTTAGATCCTTTTAATTTGAAAGGATGTTTGTGAGGACAGCTTTGCATGTGCTAAAGCTGGTATAGCAACCGGGAAGCAATCTTTAGACTCGCTGTCTTTCTGCTTCTCTTTCCTTGCTGTGCAATGGAAGTGAAAGGAGTCCTCAATATACTTACTCACAGGGTCTGCTCAGCCTTCAAGTGAAGTCTTCCAACCTCAGCTATTCTGTGATGCGGTTCATCTGCGTAATTACCATGAGTGAAATTGTCAATTTTTTCAGCTGTTCTAACCAGAGGTTTCTTGGTGCATACCTAAAATGTTTTTTTCATTTTATTTCCATGTTCTAGCTGAAAAGGGATACTTAGTAAAATGCAGAGAAGAATGGGCAAAGACTAAAGATCCAGCAGCAGCCCTCAAGAGACTACCTGTAAAAAGGTGCGTGGAAGGACAGCTTCTACGCGGACTCTTAAAGTATGGAATGAAGAACATAATCTCTGCATTTGGCATAGTGAGTGTAAAAGTGCTGTGGGGTATTCACTTGGATAAACATTCTTTTGACGGTATCATGGTGAAATTGAAATAGGGTCATAGATGCTTGATGACTAAAAGGTTAAATGTAAAATCTTTACATTTATCTGGCCTTTTTGCTTGAAGTGCTGCCGTGTGGTAACTGACAGCATCTGTAATTAATGTATGCATAATGAGCTTTCCAATTTATACAATGATCTCTCTGGTTCATTTGAAGCAGTACAGTTGTTCGTGGTAACTGTGTATAATACAGATCTGAAAATTGTGTCAGACTTCATTGTCAGTGTTTTTCTGTTTCTTAAAGCAGTATAAATCAAACTGATAATGTGCTAATGAATCAGCTTGGCACAGAGGTGCTGGATTCACTATTATTTTCAAGTACTGTAATCAAGATCAAGTCTTTGGAGAAAATACCTCATTACCAGAAAACTACTGGGCCCATTGTAGAAGCCAAGGAATAATTTCTTGTTTATGAAGATGATAATTAGAACACTGTGCTTTCACATCTGCAGAGTTTACTTAAGATTTCAGAAGGCTGAGAATCAATTAACTGTTTTACGGTAGTCCCGTGTGTTTGATGAACTGTCAAATATTAAAAAAAAAGGGTCTTAATTTTTTTGTTTTTTTAATTTACTCACAGGGTTTGTTGGGTTTTTTTGTGGATTTCAGATGTATAAAAGTGTTACTTCATAACATATCCTTTTTTCAAATGAAAAAAACCCATCTGTATTACCGAGAAATTGTGTCAATCAGTTGCTGGAAAAACACATAACATGGTGTAACTGGAAGAAAAAACTAAAAATACACTTTCCTAATGTTTCGCATTTTCTTTTCTTCTAGATACCAAGAAATAATCGTTTGATGTATATTCATAGCTACCAGAGTTATGTGTGGAATAATATGGTGAGCAGGAGAATAGAAGAATATGGGCTTAGAGCTGTACCAGGAGATCTCATACTTAAAGGAGGTAAAATCACACAAAAAAAAAGAGCCAGCAATGCTCTGCAGTTGTAATTTCCAGGGAAACAAGAGAAATCTCTCTTTTCTCTCTCACACCTTTTGGCCCAGTGATTTCTGAATACACTGGCTGGTTTTAGGCAAATATTGCAAGGAATTGGAAGTTAGTGTTCACTTGTTTTTCCAAAGAGCTGAATGGGGAAGAGAGACTGTGAAGGATTGATTGTTCTCAAGAATGAACCCAAGCCTAGTTGAGCTTTGAAGAGCTGTGGAATGATGACATAAATGTTTAAACCAGAGGTTTTTGCTTGCATTATTATCTCGTAAAGCAGATGCTCCATGCAGTTAAAATTTTTTAAATTTGTATTTGCTCTGGCATTTACCTGGGATGAGAATATCCACATTACTACTTCTTTATGTATGCCTGGTGGCTGGTTAGATGACTGTTCATCTGGCAGTCCTTTACTTCATTGCACATTAAAAAGTCACTGGAAAGCAGGCTGTGTTTCTGTAGGTAACAGTGAAAGCCTTGAAGACTGTTATTTCTTTGCTTGGTAATGTTACCTATTAGGTGGACATAAAACACAGTAGTTATCCCTCTCATAGTAGCCTTGTTTAAATCAAGTGGTTCATTTTAAATTTAGCTAATGCTCAAGGTCCCAGGTGTTCATAATAGCAACTCTTCCATTTTTATGTCCTGATTGTAGCCACAGCTGTTCATATTGAAGAAGGAGATGTTGATAACTACACTATCCACGATGTAGTGATGCCGTTGCCTGGATTTGATGTTATTTACCCAAAGCATAAAAGTAAGTCTGGCTGTTAACTTATGTTCTCCCTCTGAAAATGTAAGCCTGCTTTAAGGTGATTCCTAAACACAAGATTGTACCTGTGCAACATTGGTGACGGTTAAAACAAGACACTCTTGCAGAGGCTCTGATACATTACTGCCTCTCTCATTGTGATAATTGGAATTTTTTCCATTTAACATGATTTGTTTCATATTCCATCTATGCTAGTAGTTTTTCCAAAGAAAGAAATCTTTTATCTAAGCACCAGGGAGAAAAATGGTGGAATGTTAATTGAAAAGTCTTATGTGTTTGATTTCTAAATTAGAAAACAAGTAATACTTATACAATTTTTAGACCAAGCAAACACTTAAAGTTCGGAAAAAGAACCAGAGTTCTGTAATTAAATATTAACAAGAAAGATAACATTGTTTTGTGATTTATTTTTTTTTTTAATTCTTACATCTCCTTTATATAAAGTATATTGGATCAAAATTGATGTAAACAATTTTTAATGCTGAGTGGTCTATAATTTTATGCACGCATCACAATGATGTTATTTAGGGACAGAATTGTAGAATCATTTGTAGATTCATGTGAGGTAGAACTCAAACCAGTGGTGACTATCCTTTGAGATTATGAGCCACTCAGTATAATGTTCTGACCTTGGATATAAGGGTGCTGTGGGAGCATGTCGACAGCCTTCTTAAGGGCAAGGTTGCTACTTTCCCCTCATCCACAGATCAGTAAGTTTGGTGGTTCTTTCAGTTTTTCTTTTTCCCCCTTCGGTAAAACCACTCTTGCTATTCTTTTTGTGCACCTGGCAACACGTTCCAAGATGATTTTTTTTCCCCAGGTACCAAAATGAGTCTGAATAGTGTGATTTCCTAGATCCTTGTTGCCCTTCCTGAAGATGGATGTAACATCTAGTTTTCTGCAGTCAGCTGCGACCTCCCCAGATCTCCATCATCTTTCAGAGATGATAGAGAGAAGTTTTACCATGATGTCAGCCAGCTCTCAGCCTGCATCTTCTACTAGTCTTTCTTTCTACTACTCTTTTTTTTCTACTACTCTTTCTTTCCCAAACCTGGCCTCTGGGAACAGAGGTCTGGGAGACTTTGCTGGTCAAGACTCAGGCAAAGGAGATGCTGAGACTGTCAGCCTTGTGTCTGTCACTAGACCAGTTGCCCTGATTAGCAGCACGCCAGTGTGTCCCCTGTATTCTTTTATTCCTGATGTTGCAGTTTAACTTTACTGTTCTTGATGTCTGTTGCTGTTAGGAAAGCCAAAGCTTTCCTAATACTAGTCCTGTAGTGCCTAGATCCCTAGTGCCTGGGCAATGTTTGTATATTCCTTTTTTGTAGTTTTCACCTGCTGTATGTCTCCTTACATTCAAACTTAGTTTTCTGCTTGTTTTCCTCAGTATCTGTTTGTTCCTATGAGATCAGTGTGGTCTCTTGACACTATTTGTGAAAGCTAAGTCCCACAACTAGAATCCCTTCTCTGAAACCGTTGGAAGGTAAAGAGCTGAGATGAGGTGCTGAACCACACTGAGTTAAAAGACTGGAAATAAAAGCTGCAATGTTTTACGTTCAATATTATTTATACCGGGATTTTCCCACACTAAGCCTGACTTATTCCTGTTTAAATTCCTAACTGCATGAAGTACTGCTGGCAATTACACTGCAAATCAAAGGCACCCGACAGCATTTTGGTTGCAGCATATTCTTGTATTTCCATTGTTTTCCCTGTCTAGCCCAGGTGTGTGTGCACACACCCTTACTTAAAGATACAAGACTAACAGAGCTACTCCCTCTGTTGACTTTTCACTTAATTAAAGGTCCCTACCAGCTAATTTCTTCAGAGAGGTCTCTCAACTTACTTAACTCTGTTGCTTTTTGCAAGATAGAGCAATAGGTGGTCTGGCCCAGTGAAGTATTTTGTAACTTGTGTTTTCAGCTGAAATTTTTATTTGCTAAGTTTCTTGGTTACTGCCTCAACAAATCAGGTTGTAGATGCAAACACTGATAAGATAGGCAGTAAGTAATAGTTTCTGTGTGACATTTATCCCATATATGCTGAAAACTATTAAAGGAAGGGATAATCCATGGAAACAGACTGTTTCAGTCAGCTGCTCTCTCCTATTAATTTTCAGTTGGTGAAGCCTACAAGGAAATGCTAGTAGCTGACAGTCTTGATATCAACAACATGAGGCATAAGATCAGAGATTATTCACTTTCTGGAGCATACAGAAAGATCATCATTCGACCTCAGAATGTCAATTGTGATTTATGAGGATAAAGCAAATTACACTTGAGAGTGTAGAGTATGTGTGGGATGGCTAAGTACAAGAACAAGAACCACTAGACTGACCCATGGGAGTACATGTAGACTGAAGCCTAGGTAGGGAGGAATTTCATGTGCATTTCACTCGTGATTTTTATGCAGTTGAACCATACTTAAGGACAAAGCTTTACGTGTTCCTTGGTCCTCCAGTTCTGTGATGCATTGAGTGCCAAGACGTCTGCTCCTTGCAAGGACTTGCCTGAACACTTCATAGATAATGTTGTATGTTGAAACCATGACAGATAATATTCAAAACAGGCTTTTTTGTAGTCTTGCAAAGAGAAGGTTGGTATTGTCAGCCAGATAGATCTGTATCATTTATACCTAATCCATCACTGTTAGAGATACAATCTAGTTGTTATGTGGCAACCAAATAAATATTTTACCTAGATGACTGTACAAATGTGCAGAAAGATTGGATCAACTAATGCACAGAGTGTTTAGGAGGGAGAAAAAAATGCACATATATACACTTCAATTCATATTTGATGTTTCAAGCTTATCTGCTTTTCAGTTACTTTTTCAGCCTGGTCAATACATAGAGAATTTCTGTTAAATGAATGGTAGAAAGAGTACAATGTGTATTTAAGCCCCGTGGAAGAAATTCAGGTGGCTTTTTTCAAACCAAAGATGCTTTTTCCCCTGCCTCCCCAGTATTCTTACAGTGGACATCCATTCCTTCATAATTTCATAAAATACAGTGCTTACATAGCTGGAAGTCCTGATGAGGGACAACAGATGAGTTAAGCAAATAAAGTGTTCTCACAAATTTATTTATTTTTATAATTGTCAACAAATGAAAGTGAGTTTTATACAGCTTTATAAAGCTTTAGCTTTACCAGTTACTATACCATAAATGCTGCTTCACCTTATTAGAAAACCAATTCCATTTTGGGTGTAATTGGCAGTTTGTAGTAATAATGAATAATTATATCATTATAAGTACAAATCCATATAAAATATTAAATACACCATTTTTCTTTGAGCAAATTAAAAATTAATACTTAAAAACTTTTTTTATGTTATAAAGGGAGGTTGTTGCATATGACGATCCCAAAATCCCATTATTTAGTACGGATTTGGATAAGCTGGAAGGAAAACCATTACCAGTTCTTCCTACAGGTAAGTTGGTATTTCTGCTGATGCTTGCAAAATGTAAGTTGGATCTGTCTGTTGTTTTGAATTGCTATATACCGAGAGCTCTGAGTTTTCACTTAACTAGACTGCTAAGCAATGGCATTCAAGACACCCAAAGTTAGGTGTCTAAATAATTCTAAAAGTTAGGTGTCTAAAATTCTCTCGGGAATGCAAGCAAGTCTTTCAGCACTCTGTATTGACTGTTACATCCTTTTACGGAGGATGATACAAAATATGTGTTTAGAAACTGTATGTTAAATGCTTGAGGATGTATTATTTCTGCTAAAGACAACAGATTTTCTCTGTTTTGTATAACTCTAGTCACAAAGTCTATTGACACTGTTTTCCCAAAGAAGTTAAGAGAGCGTAGGAATTCGGTTTTATTTTATTTTATCAATTATTTTGCTTTTAGAAGAATAAAATCCCCAAAACACCATTTCCTGCTGAGAGAAAATGTTAAATTTGTTGTATGAAATCCCACTGCAGATTGTAAACTGAAGTGCAGTGGTGGCTGGGAAGGCTGATTGTGGAAAATTTTAGTCCATGGTTAGATGGTGTCCAGAATAAGCATTACTTATCTCTTTAACTTGTTCTTGCTTGGTGTCTCTTCTTACCCTTTATGACAGATGGTAAATTCAGGGCACTAAAGATGGAGTTCTCCCTTCCCCCATCCACTTACGCTACCATGGCAATTCGAGAAGTTTTGAAAATGGACACAAGCATAAAAAAACAGACACAACTGAATACTACCTGGTTACGCTGAACAAACTGCAGAAGTTAACTCGGATTTTAACATGTATAAAGTGTTTTCCTATTTACATGTTCTGTACAAATCTTTCAAAGATTGCTAACACAAGATTTGTATTTTTTTAAGTTTTTATTAGCGCTAGCATTTAACTGGATGTCATTTGCAAGATGGTGGATGTAATATAATATAGATTTTAGTGACTGGTGCTTTTTAATGAATGAGTTGCTTGAGCTGTACTGTGGGTGCATCGTTAAGAAATGGGCTTGTAATAGTTCCAGATCTGGAAGAATGTTTAGCTTGCTTCTTTTTCTGTCTGGCAAGCACTGAATGTTTTAATGTCTTCACACACCTTGAAGTTTCTTCAAATACATTATATGGCAGCTTAGGAAAATGAGTTACAACCCAACTGAGGTATTGATGAACATTTATATTGGAGTTTTCTAGGTACCAAGCACTCTGAGGTGGTGGAGGATACTGTTGGAAAGACATGTTATGTGCTGTGGAGATGTACAGCTGTTTTAAATTTGTCTTTTCACTGAAAAAATACTTGTATTTTCCATCTTTACAAATACCTGTAACAAAGACCAGGTACTGAAAATAAATTAACTGGAAAGTTTAAGTATGATCAGTAACTTCTTATGTCACACATCTCATCTGGCCATTGCAGGCAGGTGTGAGATGGGCTGTAGGTTGAAAAAGAATATATTATAAAGCTGTTATAATAAGACATTGCCTTTTCAGCCTTTTTCTAAGCCTGACAGAATCACACAATGACTTAGGCTGGAAGGGACCTGACTTCATTTAGTTCCAACCCATCTCCCTGGGTTGCCAGAGACATCTTGTCCAATTCAGCCTTGAGCACTTCCAGGGATGGAGCAGGCACGGAGTCCCTGGACAGCTTGTTCCGCAGTAGGACGACCCTCACAGGGAGAAATTTCTTCTGAAGACTTAATCTAAATCTCTTTTCGCTTGAAACTATTCCCCCTTGTGCTACTAAAGTCCCTCATAAAAAGCGCTTCTCCAGCTCTCCTGTAGCCTCCTTCGGCAGTGGAAGGCTGCTCTAAGATCCCCCTGGAGCCTTCTCTTCTCCAAGCTGAAGAGCCCCAGTTCCCTCAGCCCGGCTGCGTAGGGCAGGTGCTCCAGGCTCGTTGCCGTCCTCTGGGCTGTCGCTAAAATCGCGGCAATGCCTGAGACAACGCGTCCCGCTACGCGCTGCTCGGGAGGGCACGCGTCCCCGGAATCCGAAGCCGAGGGCCCCCACCCTGGTGGGGCTGCGCCCTCCACCGGAAGCAGCGTGGAAAGCCCCGGCCTCGCGCACGCGCTGCCGACGGTGGGCGGGGCCTCTCACGGGTGGAGGGGGCGGAGCAGCACGCATGCGCACGCGTGACCCACCGCCCGCGGCGCTGCTGACGCGGCAGGGGCGGGACTGCGGGCGCGGGGTCGAGTTCTGTCAGCGGGTGCGAGGGGTAGCGTTCCCGCCGTGAGTGCGGCCCCGCGGAGGGCCCTGCGGAGGCCGGGGGCTGCCGCAGGACTGTAGCCCAGCAGTGCGGCTCTGGCGGGAAGAGACCGGCCAGTGGAGCTTGGCCGCCTCAACCGGGGCTGGGGTCGGCGGGGCCTCGTTCAGGGTCCTCAGAGTCTTTTGGCAGCCCGTGACACGGCCCAGGTGGGTGCAGACCTGTGTGTGAGCAGGGAGGCGGTCGAAGGATGCGCCCTAGTGCTGTCCTGATTCTCTCAGCCAGATCTTGATCCTTTCGTAAGAAGAGAGTACTAGGTGGTTGTCGGCATTCGGTGTGTTACTCGTTTCCATTGCTGCAGGCAGCATGGTGCTATTCTCTGCTCTTCCTTATTCACTTCTTCCTCAGTAACACATTTGGTCTCCCTGCTGGCTCTTCTTGGTGCTTCTTTCTACTGTTTCTGCTACTTTAACTCATAAGGTGCATCTTTTTCTCACCCTGAGTGTTTTTCACTGAATTAAAGCTTGTAATAGATCAAGTGCAAGTACATAAATACTGTTTTGAAAATTGTGTTAAAATTGAACTAGCAAAGCACTCATCGTTGTTGTCTATTTAGTTTAATTGTGCATGGCCATCCTCTTGGTTTCAGGTCTGGTTTTTCTCTGGGTGCTGCCAGATGTGTGGATTAGCAAGTGCCTCTCCCGTTACATGGTGTGGGTTTTCTTGCAGTGGCGCTTTAAATCATTGGAAGACCTGAGTGGATACTTTGCTAGTATCCATCAGTCACCAGTCAATATCTGGAAGATTGTAAACACCATCTGACAAGGTAAAGCAGAATATCATCCTCTTTTGTAATTTATAAAAACATTCTTCCTGTATATTAATAGTTTTCTGTATTGCTTATGTAGAAATAGCATATTTATTGAACTATTTTAAATAAAACTGACACTTTTGGGGAAGGAACAAATTAACAGGTATTTTTCTCTTCACCAATTGATGTTTGATAAATCACCAGCTGGATATGTAAGCAAGGTTTTATCACATCTCAGCTAAGACACCAGCCAGTTGCCTCACTTAAACTAGTGTGCATATTGAATGTCTTATTAAGTTTTAATTGAGGTTGAACTGCCCAGCTTTACAAGGACTTTTTTGGCCTAAATTGGTAGTGGTTTCTGCTGTCTTAGTGGTGACTAACTAAAAATTATATGATTGCAGAAATTGTATGCAGAGAAAGAAAACATGGCAACTGTCACTGTCAGGAAGAATGAATTTACTAAAGATCTAGATCATTGTGATATTCCATACTATGTTTCTGAGTTTGTTGAAAGAGAAGTTGGAAATGAGTATGACTCTTTAAGGAAGCTAGACAACCTTATTGATAAGCTGTCTGAAAATAAGAGGCAGCTAGAGGAACAGGTAAGCATACTTCCTTTTTATTCCTTTTCCTAAGTATGATTGTATGGCTTTAAAACAGTGAAGTGTATTTAACTAAATTAAATCTGAACGTCAGTGTCTCAAATGATGCTACTGTACACAGAGCACTTTTTAAGTGTCAGATTTAATAATTCTTTGTTAATGGTAGGTACTTACAGTTTCATCAGAAGTCCCTAAAAGAATTCAGAATGCCTTAAAGAATGCAGAAGATTCTAAACAGTCTCTGAGTCGCCTTCTAGAGGAGGAAGCTCTTCTATCTGATGCAATCAGTAGCCACTTATTGAAAGCTCAGCCATGGATGGAGGATCTTGATGTGCTCATTAGTCAAGTAGAAGAGATTGAACGATACCTGGCCTATCTTAAATGGATTTCACAAATAGGAGAGTTAAGGTAAAGCTTCTGAGTACTGCTTATCTGTTCTGAAGCCTAGATTGTCCAGTTATTAAAATGCTTTAGATTTGAGAAGGTTTTACCTTCATTGTTCAGGATACAAATTGTTTTCTGTTATCTTCACTGAGTTTTTTACCTTACTTGTCCTGTATCTTACAGTGACAGCATTCAACAATATCTGATGACCAACAATGTTCCAGAGGCAGCCAGTACTCTAGCATTCATGGCAGAACTGGATATTAAACTTCAGGAGTCATCTTGCTCTCATCTTCTTGCATTTGTGAGATCCACTATTAAATTCTGGCATAAAATTCTGAAGGACAAATTATCAAGGTAAGAGATGTACAGTTGGTCCTTCCTCATTGCCTTGTACTGTAAATTTGCGCTAACATTGTTGTTTTGATTTGCAGTGACTTTGAAGAGGTGCTAACCCAGCTCCGCTGGCCATTTGTGGGGCCACCGCAGTCTCAGGCATTTGGCGTTACCGCACCAGCCGGTGCTCCTGACGTGTACAACAATTTGGAGATGCTGTTTTGTCAGCTTCTGAAATTACAAACCTCGTATCCTTTTAAGTAGTTGTGGTGTGTTTTAGTGTCAGAGGTGCACATTCTCAAGAATTCTTTAAAAATGTTGTCTCCCTGAAGGCAAGAGAATTAGAATTTGTTACTTTGTGTTAACATGAAAATTGGGTTGGTTTTTATTGTTGAGAAAAATCCCAGTCATCCGTTTTGATAGTAGTGGCACTGTCACTCCAAGTTATCCAAGCTAGTGATGTTATGGAAGCTGACAAATCAGATTTTGTGAGGATCAGGCCTTGCACGCTTGACTAAAAAAAATGATGTATATTTTATTTTGCACAGATCATGCTTTTCCTTTCAAAGCCTTATTTAAAATCACTTTGAGTGTTTCCCCTCCCAGAAGGAAAAGATGGAAAGCTTAATGTACCTGTCTCCAATGTAGATTTTGCAAAAAAGGGAGAGTACAAGGTTTTTATCGTGCAGCAGTAGTTGTCTGCCTTTGATGTTAATCTGAAGACACTGCTGCTCATCCTGTTCCTTCTTTTTTTTTGAGGGGGGAATTCAATAAATACAGTTACAATGCAACTAAAGAATTTTTTTTCTGGAGTGATTGTAGCTGCCTGTTTGGTAATCATGGAGTGTGCGGATGCAAGGCCATTCCGCACAGCCCTGGGATGGTACCAGTTTTGCTCTGGCTGACTGGGTCGCTAAAATCAGTTACAGGAATATCGGAAATCTTGTCTTGCATTATTAGCCTAATGAGTCCTTTATCCTCCCTTAACAGATACGAATAAGCCTGTCTCTTGGGCAGCCCCTATGTTCAATAGTGATCATGGTGGTTTTCTTTGTTCTTTTTTTTTAATTATAGGAGTTTCCTAAATCAAATTGATCTTCAAATGACTTGTATTGTCAATAAATACATCATCCATAGCAGTCTAAGTTGTGTTAAATATATAAAGTGAAATATTTTGAGTGTCCCCATATTTGAGGAAGTGTATTGCCTTCACCCAGTGAGACAGAGCTAAAGAATATTTTTATAAACTCATTCTATTACAATGATGATGTTTGGAGAATGAAATACTTTATTTCATCCTTGACTGTCAAACTTAGAGATGAACTGTTAACCAAACCCAAACAATTGCCAGAAAAGTACTCTTTACCCCCATCGCCACCCATTATCCTTCCCATACAGATCATGCTGAATCCCCTTCAGAAAAGATTTAGGTATCATTTCACTGGAAATAAACAAACCAATGTTTTAAACAAGGTATGGGAAAAAGCAGTTTGATTTTTACTTTTCTTTTAATTGCCTTTTTAAACAACAGATACATTTCTGAATTTAAATTGTGTAGCTTTTACACATTCCTTTCTGAAATTAAGGTTCTTCAGTTCTGTGCTGTTACTGTAGGCAGGCATTGAGATAGCACCTGGAGATCTTGTAGAGGCACAAGTGTTTTCTCTGGGCTGGGTGGTGTTGGTGTTTCTCCCTTTTCTGGATCCTTTAGAAGGGGTTATTACAGTCTCAGACTGACTGAGACATTGAGTCTGAAATGAAAAAAAACGTTTTAGAAGTCTTGATTCATTTATTCATTTCCTCCATCTCCTTGCAAACAGTTTTGCACTGTTCCTTACTGCTCAAGCTTAAAGGCTGTGCAAAGCTGTTTTGATATTTTGGCAGTGTTTATTACCTTAGCATGAGCCAAACGTTGTATTGTGCTGTTAGAATATAAAATGTGATTAGTCTGAAAGCACTGTTATGAAATTAATTTTCTGGGTTAAGCTTTTTAATTGACATGGCACAAGAAATGACCGGCTTACCAGTCGGAAACTGACTTACTAAAAAGTATGAATTGTCTTCAAAGACTGAGGACTTTTGTCTGAGAATCATATTTAGAACAGGTTTCAGTGTGTTAATGCTTCTGTAATACATCTGGAGCTGTTTTGTAACAGCTGAATTGCACAAAGTCTGTATATTGTGTTGACAGTCTTGGGTAAATGCAAATGTATTTGCAATCTTGTTGGTTGCTACTATGGTGCTTTTAAAAATAATGTGATGCATGTTAGTGGGGAAGAGGTTTTTTGACAGGAATGAAATGATTTTGCTAAAAAAAAAAGAAAATTATGTGCAGTTTTTCTGAAACAATAGGTGAAAACTATTGTTTTAAAAAACTTGCTCAGAAAAGTTTACAAGTGATGTAGTGTCAGATCAGAACTACAAGGCCTGGCCTGAGTGAGGGTTGGATTTTCTGCTTTTCTTTTGTGTTTTGGTTGGTTGGTTGGGTTTTTTTTAATAATAACTTCTATAATGGAATAAAGAAAATATCCATGTAAAATATTTGAAAGACTTAAACCTGGAAGGAATTGTAGGTATTTCAGAGGACAGGCCTAGAGTTCGCAAGGACCTCAGCTAATTGAGGAGGATTTAAAAAAAGCTATGAAGTTCAGTACCAATGAGAACCAGACACACAATGGAAGACATGAGTGTAGTTCCACAGAAGGTTCTTTGGGTTTTGGGAGTGAGGCAAGAACTTCCTTTGCTTGTATTAACATTGAAAGGAGGGTTCATCAAATCTAGAGCCACGTATTTGTGGATATGGAATGTGAAAAAGTTCAAAAGCATTAAAATGAGAAATGAGAATGTTGTAAGATTTCCTGCTCTTAGTGTGGGTCAAGACTGGGTGCCACAACAGTGAGAACAGAGCTACTGGGAATGGTTTTCTCAGGAGTGCATCCTTTTTGCTGTACCAAGGATGTGAAACAGCAAAGAGGACCACGTGAGTGAGGAAGCAGTAAAGAAGGAGATAAAAAATGGAGATTTTGCTTGAGAGGAAACTGAATAGTTGGTGCATTTAAGACAATTCAAATTCAGAAATGCTGTTCTGATACTGCTTTTATGAAAAGCAAAGCTAAGTAAAACAGTGAAAAACTCATGTGATTTGAGATCAAGAGAAGGCAGAGGAAGACATGTATTTTTAGAAGTTTGTTTTAAGTTATTGACACCACTTGAATAAATGTTGTCTGTATACATTAAATACTTTATTTTCTTTCTAAAATAAGCCTGAGTGGTATTTAACTCAAGTACTTATGTGGATTGGAAATCACGCGAAGTTCCTTGATGACAAAATCCAGCCAATACTGGACAAGGCAGGATCTTCAGTGAATGCTGGGGTAAGTGCTTTCATGGTCTTACATAAAGGAATATGTAAGTCACAGAAAAACAGAATAATCCTGGTTGGAAAGGACCTACCAGATCAGAGAGTCCAACCAGCCCCACACCAACAAACACCTAAATACCTGAGAGACTGAAAAAGACAAAATTACCCGCTCCATGCTGCCACTCTAGCCTGTCACAAAGCACCATGTCTGCACAGTTCTTAAACATCTTCAGGTATGGTGACTCAGCCACCTCCCTGGGAGGGCTGTTCCCAGTGCCTCACCATGCTTTCTGTGAATTTCTTCCTAAGATCTAATCTAAACCTCCTCTGCCTCAACTTCAGACCATTGCCCCTGGTTCTGTCATTAGTTACCAAGGAGAAGAGGCCAACACCCACCTCTCTACACCTTCCCCTCAGGTAGTTGTAGCGGACAATGAGGTCCCCCGTCAGCCTCCCCTTCTCGAAACTAAACCTGCCCGGCTCTCTCAGCCTCTCCTCATACAGCTTGATCTCTAAACCCCTCACGAGGTCCTCTGGACCTGTTCCAGCATCTCCATGTCTTTTCTATAATGAGGGGCCCAGTACTGAACACAGTACTCGAGAAGAGGCCTCACAAAGGCTGAGTACAAGAGCACCATAACTTCTCTTCTTGTGCTGACTATGCTATTCCTGGTCCAGGCTAGCATCCTGTTGGCTGTCTTGGCCACCTGGGCACACTGCTGGCATATATTAAGCCTGTTTAAGTCAAATTCTGATAGATACTTGTGCAAGCCCACCGCCATTGATTTCACCATGTATGCAGTGAGACTTTGTTATGTACACGTTTGCACACGTTAACACTCCTGTCTCTGACATTTTATTCACTTTTTTATTTCAAAGCTTGAATTCTCTCGTGCTCTAGTAATGCTGATTTTGGAGAAGCTGGCTGCTGATATTCCTTGCCTGCTATATGATGATACACTCTTTTGTCACCTTGTGGATGAGGTACTTCTATTTGAGAGAGAGTTATACAGTGTTCATGGTTATCTCAGCAGCTTACCCAGTTGCATGCATATTCTGTCAGAAGAATCCTGCTTCCAAAGGTGGCTAACAGTGGAAAAAAAATGTAAGCCTTCCGAGTGGATTTTGTTGGCCTTTATATTGCACAATCAGAAAGTATGTGCATCCTTACACAAATAGCCTTTTCAAGTAGGATCATTGATTTGGGCAGGGCTAATGCATATGTTTTATAATATATTGATTATTTTGACTAAAAATAGGTTAGACTCTAACAGTGCTTCTGGCTTCTGTAGGACTCTTGGACTTTAAAAGTGAAATAGAGGAAGGGTATTAACTTTTGGGAAATTAAGAGGAAATATCTTGGAAAGGAGCAAGCCAGCTACTAAAAACAAAACCTCTAATCGGCTCCAGTTAAAACCTGATGTTGAAGCTGGTTTTGTATTAAGTCAATGATCAGTAGCTTTTATAACCAAAAAATGGAAAATGTAACTTACTAGAGAGGAGGCTTTTATGGTTATATATTTTAGAGAGCTTTCTGCTAGACGTTACTTCAATTTTATTAAGAACTTCAGCAATTTACAAGTTTTGTCTCTCAGTTGCTCTTCAGAAAATGGACTCTATGCTGTCATCAGAGGCTGCATGGATATCGCAGTACAAAGATATCACTGACGTAGATGAAATGAAAGTTCCCGACTGCGCTGAAACTTTTATGACTCTGTTATTAGTTATAACAGGTAACTGTTAATCTGTGGGCATTGTTCTTGTTGCAATGAAAAGTCAAAATACCCCTCTTAAAAGATTTCTTTACTGAATGTCATTTGTCAGTAGTAGTAACCAAATAATGTGACAAACGAAGGTGTGACGTTTGTAGTTTAATAAAGCTTTCCTGTTAGGTTTTGTATTTTAGACACTAACTCAAGCCTGAATAATCATGAGTTAGCAACATGTTTAGAAAATAAGAATTTTAAAAATGCTTTTGCTGGTTTCTTTTTTGCTGTTTTTGTTTGTACTGGAGAGAAGGTAATTTATTACGATGCAGTAATAAAGAAATCCTACTATTTCCTTTTCAATCTGTGACAGTTTAGAAGCTACTACATAATCTCTGCATTCTTGGAACACAACATAAGAGCAAATTTACAAATAACAGTGACATAATCAGTGGCTTTATGTTACTCTGTGTGAGTACACCTGAGGGGCCACACGGGATGCTGCGGTATAATTACCTCATGTATTAGAGTATGAAATGTGCTTTTGTTTACATATTTAGCTTTTGCATTTTTTAATTTCCCTGAGAGGCATAAAATGTCAGCTGTTTGAAATTCTGTATGATGTTCTCATAGGTGTAAGGTTGTGTAGTAAGATGAGTGCAGTGCTGCTTTTTCAAAAATTTTTATTCAGTGTTGGAAAACCTAAAGCTGTTTTATTAATCTTTCCAGACAGGTATAAGAACCTTCCGACAGCTTCGAGAAAACTGCAGTTCCTGGGCTTACAGAAGGAATTAGTTGATGATTTCAGGATACGATTAACACAAGTGATGAAGGAAGAGACTAGAGCGTCTTTAGGCTTTCGATATTGTGCAATCCTTAATGCTGTTAACTATATAGCAACAGTGTTGTCAGACTGGGCTGACAATGTAGTAAGTAATTATTTCACTTAAATTTAGAATGGACTTAGGATGTTTGTTTCATAAGATTTTCTTTTCCACGCTGTTTAAGTGCATTCAGAGGAAATAATTATGGAAAAAATGAAATGAGATGTAAATTCAGATTGAATAAAAAAGTATACATAAGGACATATTATTGTTTGAGGTCTGAGCTGCACTAATTATGAACTGTCTAGGGAAATGCAGACTGGGGAATGAAAGAACCTGGACAGACAAAGTAGTCTTGTTTACTTGTTGATGTTGAAGTGTGCGCAGTAGCACTGAACACAGTGCCCAGTGCTAAAATGAGTCACTCCTGTGGCAGATTATCTTACATGTATTCAGCATGGATGTCTGTGATGCAGCATAGTTTAGGTGTTGCCCAGAATGGCCACTCGCTGGAAAGTGGGAAATAATCACTTTGCTCTAGAATATAGCATAAATATGTTGTGTAGCATTACAGCTTTCTTGTTTTGGGTACAAAGAGTCAAAAACCCTGCCACATGTACTGTAAAACTAGGTATTCTGTGTGAGATGGGCAGCCTCCAGAGTTCTTCTGTCTTCATAGGAAACTGACTCTGTCAGAGGATAATCTTGACTTTGTGTTGTATATCTGCATCTGCCTCAGTGCCTTGATTTGCTTCAAAGCAGAATCAACAAATTGTTGCTGCAGTGACACTTTAACCATCCATTCCCTTTCTCTTGTCAGCCCAGCAAATTTCTGATTTAATGAACAGATATTCCTTAAACAAAGATTCTGATTTATTTTTGAAAACTTAAAAAAACCCTGATTTTGACCTTTTTAAAGTATTCTGCTGTCAGTCTTACAGTACCTTTTTTGCTGTTTCTCTACATCTGTTAGCCTTGCCTATCTACAGTTATACTTGAAACCGGTATCAGTTCTATCGCTAGGATTAAACCACCATGAGTTTTGCAAGATCAGGACCACCGAGGAAAGATTAGAAAGTGGTTCTTAAATTTTAAGTGTATAACCTGTCAGGAGAATATTTCTAGAACTGTGCATGTTTAAAGTACTGATGAAAGAAAATTGGTTTTGTGGTATTCATGTTTGGCTTTGTTTCTCTAGTTCTTTTTGCAGCTACAGCAGGCTGAACTCGAGGTTCGTGCAGAAAGTGATGCTGTCAGTCAGCTACAGCTAGGGCAGCTGGCTTCGATGGAGAGTTCTGTCTTTGATGAAATGATTAACCTCCTGGAACGCCTGAAACATGACATGCTCACTCGTCAAGTGGATCATGTCTTCAGAGAGGTCAAAGATGCTGCAAAGCTTTACAAAAAAGAGAGGTGATTCCATCTGTTTACCCTCTTCCTTTATTACAGTAGTATTTCCTGTTAAAAACAACTGAGGTAAATAGTTTTGCCCATTAGCTATTCCTGCCTGCATTTTCCTCAATAGGAATAGCACGAGATAGTACATTTTGGAAAATTCTCTTAATGTTTAAGACTATTTTAAAGCTGTGTTTTCTAAAGTAGTTTCACAATTAGCAGGCACATTATCTTGAAATAATTAGAATTCTTGATTGCTCTACTTTAGACAACATTTATTTTCTTCAGCTCCATATTAAACAGTTAATACAAACTGGCCTGTAATGACTGCTCTGGATTTATGCTCATGAGCAGAATTTCTGCAGTACTTTAAAGGAACGTAACTGTGATTTTCTACATGAGGTGAGGTTTCTTTTGAATGGCCTGTTCAGAAATGTATGACTAAAGCATGGTTTTAATATTGAATGAAATTTAAACACAGCTTTGGACTGTGATTACTTTTTTGTATATAAAATGAGAGAACTCTGACCTACTGTGAACAGGGAAACTTTTTTTTAAAGGGTAATTTTAACTTCAGTTGATGTAATATAAATAATTCCATTATAATGACTTCAGTGTGATAATTTCTTTCAGGTGGTTATCTTTACCATCTCAAGCAGAGCAAGCAGTAATGTCTTTATCAAGCACAGCTTGCCCAATGTTGTTGACCCTACGAGACCGCTTGCTACAACTCGAACAGCAGCTCTGCCACTCACTTTTCAAAATTTTCTGGCAAATGCTTGCAGAGAAAGTGGATATATACATCTACCAGGAAGTAGGTATCAGCAAAATGTGACCTGTGCAGAGCAGTGCAGGTGTCAGTGACTGCTTTAAGCACTAGATGCACCCCTTTGTGTTTGCAGATAATTATGGAACATCATTTCAATGAAGGGGGAGCAGCACAACTTCAGTTCGACATGAGTAGAAATCTGTTCCCCTTATTTTCACACTACTGCAAGAGGCCAGAAAACTACTTCAAGCAGTAAGTGTGCAAATTGATGGCTATTTCAAAAGTTCATGTCCAGATCATAGAATCACAGCATGGTCGGGGTTGGGCAGGACTTCTGGAGATCATCAAGTCCAGCTACCCCTGCCAGAGCAAACTGCTATCTAGGCAGGTTCTGAATGTCTCCAGAGCAGGACACTCCACAACCTCTCTGGGCAACCTGTTCCAGTGCTCTGAACCTTCATTGTAAAAACATTTAACCTTATGTTCAAATGGAACCTCTATGCTTTAATTTATGCCTGGTTTCCCCTTGTCTATTGCTGGGCATCATTTAGAAGAGCCTGGCCCCATCATCCTGACACTCACAGTTTAGATGTATGTATTTAATATATATATAAGCATTTAAGAGTCTCAGAGAGTAAAAGCATGTTATGTTCACATTTATTACATGTGGATCAGTGTTTTCTGCAGGGTGTACTTGAACAGCAACAGACTGTGGCATGTGTTCTGGATTCTTGTGTGCAGTTCAAGACACTTAAACAAATGAATTTAGGGAAAGGGTAGAATTAGCACAGACATCCAAAATGGGGGCCAGAGAAAAACACTATAAACTTTGTTTTTAGAAGCAGGACTACTTTGAACAGTGTTCCCACTCAGACTTGCCTTGTATAGCAGTCTCGTTGCTTCCCTTCCATTGATGAGAAGAAACCATCTTCTATTTAGCCTTTTTTAAATAGCCCACAGTCTTCTAAGGAGTTCAGAGCTAAACTGGGGCACAAATCTTAATTCCTTTAAATCAGCGTGGAGCACTCAATCTTGAACGCTTGAAATTTACATTTTAAAATTGGAGTATTCACGTAGCATCTTTAGGTTCTTTTTGAGAACATCAGCTTCATAGAAGTAACTGATACATACATATTACTCCCAGCATAAGAGGAAACGTGCACAAAGGAACCATTAACAAAAAGTGCAGTGGCTGTCTATCATACTTAGACTAGAAACAATGCAACAAAGGCAGTTAGCTCCCTAACGACAATAATTAGGGAAAATGTTCAAATTCTAGCAACCATCTTTTAAACTGCTATTAACATATACTGGGTAAGAAGTTTCTCATTACTTTAGAGTAAATATAGGTAGGGAAAGCTAGACAGAATAAGTGATAAATTCTAATCTGTATTTTTAATAGTGGTGGAAAAAATTAAGAAGCAGAATTCATATTGAGCACTGGGAGGCAAAATGCTACTGCTACCTATGAAATACTGTCTAAACCTTCTCTACTATGTGTATAAGAACAAGTATAATATTTGCCTTGATCCTAAGCAGTACTCTTCAGTTCAGTATTTCTCCTCCTTTCCAGAAGTCCATGGGGATTTTTTTTGTTAATCACTGTGCACAGAATTAAGTGTATCTCATGGGTGCTTCTTGCATTAATCCCTCTAACTTCTCCCTCTAGCATAAAAGAAGCCTGCATTATCCTGAACCTGAACATAGGCTCTGCCTTGCTTCTGAAGGATGTACTACAGTCAGCTTCTGAACTGGAAACAGCATTGAAGCCAAACCAGCCATCTCCAACAGCAGCACTAAATGAACTGGGAGTTTATAAATTATCTCAAAAGGATGTTGAGATTCTTCTTAATTTGAGAGCTAGTTGGCCAAATACAGGCAAATGAAGACTTTGTCAGAAATGGTTAATATTGTGGTCTAGAACACCTGCTTCAAACAAAAGCGACGGCAATATGTTCTAATATACCCATGGTGTTCTTTCAGTACTGTATGCTGAACGATCAGTTTAATCTAATCTTACACCTTACTGTATACAGTCATTACAAAGTGCTGCTGACTGGGTTTTGAACTATGTGAATCTCAGTGCCCATAACCACTTCTGCCATTGCATTCAGAAGCCTCATCATCACTGGCTATGTCTGCCTTTGTCAACGTTGGTTGTTGAAACATCGTTCTAAGGAAGACAGAGTGCTGCCACAGCAAATACACCTGTGGTCAATAGACTGCTCTTCCCTATGTACTGGTCTGCCTTCACTGAAACACTGATGTTTCTATAAGTCCCAAGTATTGGATGTTCTGTATTAAAATACATTCCTACAGAACACAGGAGGGAATAATTCTAAAAATACAGTGTTACGTATTTGAAGTTAGCATTTTACTTGGATATGCTGTTGTTCTTCAACTCTGGACAGTTACCGTACCTTGCTGGAGTTGGTCTTTCCTTTTAATAAAACTGCAATGCAATCCCAAACAACACAACAAGCTTAAACTCTTCTTCATTTTATTCAATTGTAGGGAGCCAGTAAGTAATAAACCCTTACTGCAAGCTACACGGTGAAGGAGGAAACTCAAAACATTACTTCACTTGTGAAGAGATCTTTACTTTTTTTAACCATTTAATTCTATAAGCAATTAAATATCTCCCAGTGCCTGGTGAACATGAACAAGTTCAATGAAGACAAGAGAGCAGCTCTTAACATGACCATTCCACATCTGACAAATCAGGAAAAAAAATGGAGCAAGATGCCTATTTTCATATGTATAGCAGACTACTGCTATAATTAATACCCAGCCCAGCTCTCCAGCATCTTCTTCTTCCTAAAGGGACCAAAAGAGAGAAAAAAGAAGAGTTCTGGTTAGTTGATGGTGAGGATAATTAATCAAGGTTACCTTTGAGTGGTTTCAAAAGTAACCAGAAGAGTGCCTCTTGTGCTGTAGCTCAACAATAACAATGTACGAGAAATGATGACAGTTGGGCACATCTACAGCTGTGGCACTGTCTTTGACAAAGACACTGTTTCACTTCTCTAGATGAGTATTTGGACCCCTGGGCTACCTGATGAGTATCTCTCTGACCTGTGAGTAGGTAATCATAGAATCCTTGGGGACCTTGAAAAAATCATCTAGTCCAATCCCCATGCCACAGCAGGATCACCTAGACCCAAGTTGCACAGGAACACATCCAGGCAGATCTTGAACATCTCCAGAGAAGGAGACTCCACAATCCCTCTGGGCAGCCTGTTCCAATTCTCTGTTACCCTCACTGGGAAAAAATTCCTTCTGATATTCACATGGAGCCTCCTCTGTTCCAGCTTGCACCCACTGCCCCTCATCCTATCACTAGATGACCTTGAGAAAAGCCTGGCTCCATCCTCCTGACACCCACCCTCCACAGATTTATAGACATTAATTAATGAGGTCACCTCTCAGCCTCCTCTTCTCCAAGCTCAAGAGACCCAGCTCCCTCAGCTTTTGCTCATAAGGGAGGTGTTCTACCTCCTTCATCATCTTTGTTGCTCTATGCTGGACACCCTCCAGCAGCTCTGTGTCCTCGAACTGAGGGGCGCAGAACTGGACACAATACTCCAGATGTGGTGTCACTAGTGCAGCGTAGAGAGGGAGAAGAACCTGCCTTGATCTGCTAACCATCCCCCTTCTGATCTTTCCAGTAATCTGAGTGCTCTGCTTAGGAGAGAATCAGGGAACTGAGACAGTGGAGCAAAAGGCTGCATTTGGTTCAGGTTACAGCCAAGCAAGGTTGAGCAGTAGCTGACCTTTTAAAATCTTGCAGCGCAAAATAACAGCTTATTAAGCCTAAACCAGCAAATGCTTTAATTATATAGTTACATAAATAAAAATTAAATCCCAGTAAAATTTCTCCTGGGCATATCCCTTCCACCCCAAAAACCCCTTTAACTTACACTTCTTCCTTGAACACGTCCAGTGTGACACTCGCATCATCTCCACACTGCAGACCTTCAGTGCTCAGTCCCAGAGTTTTAAGAGCTAAAATTATGGAAAGAAAATTTCCTATGCAAGCCTTGGCAAGATGAACCTAACACCTTAAAGAGGTATATTTTTTTAAAAAAGATTAAAAACGTAGTTTTTAAACACTGAATGGTTTTAAGTTTCTAAGTTCCAGACTGCACATTGGTGGCTCTGTAGCCACTTTTCATAGAATGATAAAATGGGAAGGGTTGGGAGGGACCTCTAGAGATCACCGAGTCCAACCCGCCTTCCAGAGCAGGGTGCTCTGCATTAGGTCGCACAAGAACCCCTGCGGGCGGGTTTCAGAAGTCTCCAGCAAAGCAGACTCCACAAAGAGACTTCTCTGGGCAGCCTGTTCCAGTGCTCCATCACCCTCACACTGAAGAAGTTTCTCCTCATGTACTTTTACAGTATGTGTACGCATGGCTTTGAAACTACCTCAGTAATCCCGCGCAGGCAGACACAGGCCCTGGGCTGGGACGCACCTTCTCGGTACTGCACCGCCGTTATGTGGCCCTGGCCCACCACATCCAGCAGGCTGAACATGGCGCCCAGGTTGGCCTCGTCCATGAGATCGGGGTACCCGCCCTTGGCCTCTCTTCCCGCCTTCACCCGCTCCAGCACCTCGATCAGGAACTCGCGGGGTCGTTCTGCAACGAGGGCAGAGCAGAGACGCGGAACTCTCAGTCAGCGACAGACGGGCACGGAACCCGCCCTCCTTTCCCCTCTCCATGCCCGCCCCGCTCCCCGGGTAGAGCCTGGGGTCCCCGCTCCGTGCCCCCGCACCGGGCCGGTGGTGCAGCAGCAGCGCGCAGAGCCGCCGTAGCAGCCGGTCGATGCGGTGCCGCCGCAGGTACTCGCGGCTCTCCTCCTCGCGCGCCGCCGCCATCCCGCGTTGCCGGGAGACTACGCGCGCGACGCGGCCGTTGAACGGTCCCAGTCCCGCCCCGAGGCGGTGCGAGGGCCCTTAGGGGCCAGGGCGGGCAGTGAGAGGGAGTGGTCGGAGCTAGGGCTGTCAGGATGTGAAGCAGAGCTTCAGTTGTAGGGCTACCCGAGGGCATGGACGGTGGCCGCAGCCGGAGAAGGGCAACGGGGCTCGTAGAGGGTCTATAGCTGTGAAAAGCGACTGAGGGAAATGAGGCTGTTTAGCCCTGGGAAAAGGAGGCTGGTGCTAAACCTTATCACTCTCTACCTGAAAGGAGGCCTGTGGCAAAAGATAGGACCAGAGGAAATGGCTGTAGGCTGCACCAGGGGAGGTTTAGGCTGGGTATTAGGACGAATTTCTTCTCGTGAAAGGGTTACAGATGTTGGAACAGGCTGCCCAGGGCAGTGGTGGAGTCACCCTCCCTGGCGGTACCTAAACAACAAGCGGATCTGGTGCTGGGTGACATGGTTCAGTTGCATGGCCTGGCACTGCTGGGTCGAAGGTTGGACTTGATAATCTTAAAGATCTCTTCCAACCAAAAAGATCCTGCTCTGTGGAGCCTTCAGTCAGCTGCCTAACACCAAACATTAGCATAGTACTACCATCCATAATCTTAAAGATTTGGAGCTAGCTACAGCATCTAGTTTTTACTGGGATGGGGCCCTGGGGGTGCCCAGGGGGGTTATGGAGTCTCCTTCTCTGAAGACATTCAAGACCCGCCTGTGTGATTTGGTCTAGGTGATCCTGCTGTGGCAGGGGGATTAGACAAAATGATATTTTGAGATCCCTTCCAAACCCTAAGGATTCTATGATTGTAAGAGGCCAGGTGATCCAGGTAGACTAAATCTGGTTACCAAGACTTTACTGACTGCTCAGCTCCTGCTTCAGAGAGTAGAAAGTTGGAAACAAAAAATAAATTAGCCTAGATGTCATTACGTTAGCATTTGAACAGGAAAGTGTTGCTTCCAGCCACATCAATAGTTTGTAATGCAGCTGCATTAACTTGTGGGGAGAGCAGTCTACGTGCTGTTGTTTTTAACATTCATGCAAGTCCTCTCAGATTCAGTCACATTTCGATCTTTATGATAGTGCAGTGTACAGCTTTCGCTTCTTCCCATATACCTATACCTTCACTCATCTTGAGTACTGTGTCCAGTGCTGGTCTTGTTATTATAGGGAAGATGCTGGAATGTGTCCAGAGGAGACCTACCAAGCTCGTGAGGGGTTTAGAGAACCAGTTGTATGAGGAGAGGCTGAGGGAGCTGGGCAGGTTTAGTTTGGAGAAGAGGAGGCTGGGGGGGACCTCATTGTCCTCTCCAACTACCTGAAGGGAGGCTGTAGAGAGGTGCGTGTTGGCCTCTTCTCCTTGATGACTGATGACAGAACCAGGGGCAATGGTCTGAAGTTGAGGCAGGGGGAAGTTTAGATCTTAGGAAGAAATTCTTTGCAGAAAGAATGGGGAGGCACTGGAATGGCCTTCCCAGGGAGGTAGCTGAGGTATTTCTGAAGTGTGCAGACATGGTGCTTTATGACAGGCTAGAGTGGAGGGGATTATTTTGTGGTTTTGATTGATCAGGTATTTAGATATTTGTGGGTGTGGGGATGGTTGGACTCTATGATCTGGTAGGTCCTTTCCAACCAGGATTATTCTGCGATTTTGTGATTCTGTGACTCCCTTGCTAAGGGTGGTCTTGATTAATTCTAGTGAATGCGAGCATTCAGATGCCACTGAGTGAGTTGTGGTCATATGTGCTCAATATTGCTATCATATGCAAAAATAAGGATTAGCAACTAAGAAAAGTTATGTATTTAATTCGTATTTGCACAGTGTGTGCAAATAAAGAAACATCAAAGAACCTTTTCATTGGAACAGTAGGAAAAAGGTGAAGTGTCCCACTGAAAAAAGGAAGTTCAAGCAGATCTGCAAAGACACAACCCAGTCTGCTATCAAATAAAAATGGACAACAATAAATAATTATATAGTAAGGAAAAATGGTATTCCTGTACACCATGTGTAACTGTTTGCCAAAATTAAAATATCACAAGACATTAATAGACTCAATCTTTTATTTTCTTAGAGTGAGAGAAAGGCAGGGTCCAAAACCACAGATTGTGCAGCCATGCTCTGTCTGTACTTGTAAGTATTTTGCTACCTGCTTCAATTCTTTATTACAGCTAGAGGAACTGTAGGTTCGTAACAGTTACCTCTCTTGACAGGTACCTGGCAGATGGAAACCTCTTCCTAACAATACAGTTCATAGCTACTGAACCCATTCCTGCATTTGACTTCGCTGTGCCTTTCAGTTGACCTAGCAAAGCACTACCCAAGCATTTCTCTTAGAGTGATGGGAATAAGTGTGACTTGAAGCCTGCAGAAGCATAAAGAGACTGAGATGCCCAAAGGGTAGGTCCTTTAAGACGTGGAAAACACTTTCGTGAAAATGAGAACTTAAGGAAAGGAAAATTAATAGGAAAGGAAGGAGCAAATGAAAGACTGAAGAGAAAGCTAAATCAAAGTTTAGGGTCAGATGTTGTAGTTGATGATCTTACAGTTCTCTTGCAACCAAAGATATTCTGTGAACTCAGTCTTTGTGACAGGGAAAAAGCATTTAGCAAGGGAATGTTCTTCTTTAGTAGTTAGCAAAGACAACCAGTATGAAATGCAAGTGTTTAAGGCTGAAACTTCAGGAATAAACACAGGATTGTGTTTATTGACACAGACTGACGTGTGTTTCATTGAGGATAGGTTAAAAAAATAGATCACTAAGCAGAGCAAACCCTGGTGTGAATGACAACTAGGAATACATATATATTTGAATATATATGTTTGAATTCAATTCTGCTGTTAATAAAGCATATTTCCTTAAAAAAAAATGCTCTGACAGTGAATAATGTATTAGGACTTCAACAATACTTTATCCTCAGTATCAGCTGTATATGCCCTAAAAGTAGGATGACAATCTAGGGCCATTTGTGTGAAGCTCAGGTGGACTATTGGAGAAATTGTGAAAAACAGGGCTTAAACACATCTGAAAATTTTCTGGTTCTGCTATACAGATGCTGTTAATTGAGTTTGAATTAAGAACCAAAGGACCAAATATATTTTGTTATGTTTAAAGTGGCCTGGCTGTATGAAGTGAATTCAGATGAAAGTCTTAATACCTGTTGTGACAGAAGCTGAGCCTTTTGCAGAATGTTAGTAACTAAGCCTCTGTCTAATTACATGGGACTAAAGAGTGTACCAGGAGACTTGAGAGTTATAATGAAGAGGAACAGGGACTGCAGGTCAGACAGGAAACTGTGTGCAGGACAAGTATTTCTCTGGATGAAAAAACCCGAAGCAGATGGCCATGTTTTTTTCCAGATGGGAGGGTTAGAAGACTGAAGTGAGAAGAGACAGGAGCAATAATTTCTGCCATATGCTTATTATGAATATGCCGAGTAGCACCTCCTGTAATGCTTCACCTGCCTCTGCTCCTCCTCAGCATGGACACTGGAAGGCATCTGTGTTTGGGAGCAGAGAGAGCAGCTGCCATTCCTGCAGCTGCTTTGGAAGACCTTCAGTGCATCCTTCCATTGCCTCCTGAAACACAGGAGAGTTTCTCACCAAGGGATTTCATGCTATGTGTTTACAAAGGAACGTTAACAAATACATATTAAGCTTCTGGGTATTTATTATCTCAATAAACAGACTCCTCCCCCCTCCCTTTTTTTTTGTACATTTGTTTTTACAGAATGCAGAATAATTTCAGTTGGAGTGGACCTGGCCTCTTTTCCTGGAAGAGTGCTTAACTTTGTGTCTGCAGCTCCTCCAATTTGTTGTAAGAATACAAAAGCAGATGGTGTCAAAAGCCTGAGAACCTTGCTAAAGCCAAAGTGAACACCTGCTGCACTCTGGTCAGCACCTGAAGGCAGTCATTTCATCACAGAAGACAAGCAGGTTGGTCAGGCAGTTTGTGCTTGGTAAACGCTAACTGGCATGGCTTCTAGAAGAGTTTGTTCCATAATCTGCCTGGGTTTGAGATTGGTCTGAGCAGCCTGTAGTTCCCTGGGTCTTTCTTGAGAATGGGCCTAGCAGTTGCTTTTTTCCAGTCCTTAGAAACCTTGTGCCCCATTCACTATGATCTTTCAAGGATGACAGCAGCTTTTTAAAGATATCAGCTTTTGCCAGTGAATCAAGCCCAACCTTTCTCATAGACTAGTATAGGTCAAAGTTGAGTAGTCCTCAACTCAGGCTTCCTCTTTCGTGCTAGTACCTCACCCTGCAGAATCTCCCTGAAGATCTGAGCACTGACCTCTCCAGTTGAAATGTGAAGCAAAGGCAGTAATCTCAGTCATTTCCATGTCCTTTGTCGCTAGTTTACCCACCGCACAGGCTGGGGCCCTTATTTTACTTGGCTGACCCCCCCTGTCCCTCCCCTCCCAATTCTCCATTTGAGCTTTGGCTTTGCTAGCTCTGCTTCAGCACACCTCTGCAGTGCTTCTGGTTCCCTTCAGGGTAGCCTACCCTTGCTTTCACAGCCTGTGTATCTGCCTTTTGGATTTGATTTCAGCCAGGAGTTCCCCATTCAGCCATGCTGGCCTTCCCTCATGTCTGCTGAACTTCCTGCATGTCAGAATGGCCTCTTCTAGCACTTCAGCTATCTCCTCATGGTCCTTCAGGACAGTCTTCTCTGGGATTCTGCCAAGAAACTGTCTGCAGGAGATAAAGTGTGGTCTCCTAAAATTCCAGGGTTGCAATTCAACTATTTATCTTCCTCCCTTCCTTCAGAATCTCAAGCTTTGCTATCTCATAGTCACTGCTGCTGAGGCTGCCACCAATGTCAGTGTTCCCAGCCAGCCCTCCCTTATGTGTGTCTAGCACAGTTAGACTCGGCTGCTACTACTTCTGTCAAGAAACGGTCCCTGATTTACTACCGAAGCAGCCTGGATCACTTTGTGCCTCCACCATGTTGCCATCCCAGACCCCTCCACAAGAACAAGACCTCGCAGTCATAAGCTGTGACTGTTTAGAGGTTTTTAACTAAACTGCAAATTAAAGACTCTACCTGCCCTCAAAAATCATAGAGTGGGAAAAAATGTATGTCAGGAATTAGAAAAAATACTTCTTGCTACTGTTTGCGAGTCAGAGCAGTAAAAACAGGTCCAAAAGGCCAGTTTAGCGTTAGAAGATTTAGCTTTCTTACGCAAATTGCCATGTCCTGCCTGACTAAAAACCCAAGAAATTGATTTCCTAGAAATATGGTGGGGCCCCTGCTGCAGGCAAAGTGGAAAGAGGTTACACAGACAGAGCCCAAATTCTCCTACATATATTTCTCTTTAAGTGCCTCCAAGCCCACTCCTAAGATCACAAATGCTTCCACTCTAGCAGGATCTGCAGAGCATGGTCACGCTACCATAGAGTGGTGGGTATCAGAGATCGGTGGGGACAGTCTTTTTAGCAAGGCCTGTTGCAACAAGACAAGGGGTACAGCTTTTAAACTAGGAAAGGACAGAGTTACTCTTGATAAGGAAGATCTTCTTTGCAGTGAGTGTGGTGAAACACTGGTACACATTGCCCTGAGGGGTAGTAGATTTCCCATCCCTGGAAATCTTCAAGGTCAAACTGGATGGGGCTGTGTGGCAAAGGTCAGAGAGTTGAGCCTGAGTAATCTTTTTCCGGTGACCTGACTACTCACCTGTGACACAGACCTCCAAGCCAGCACTGAGTGAAGTTGCCACTGAGGAGGACTAGTAGTTTCTCTTCTGCAGTGGTGCTTCCTCTCTGTTACCATTCCCTCCTCAGCCTCAGTAGGCAGGAAATCAGCTGACATAACAGGGATTCACACAGTTCATGCGCTCACCAGGCCATACTCTGTACTGATGCCAACAGGCCCCTGCACCTGTAGCACCCTATAAATCCTTTGGTCATGCTAGGCAACTTGTCTGAAAAACTAGTCTCCTGTGGTGTTACACCAACCATGTTAGTAACTGCTCTGGGTGGATCAAACCCAGACTGAATTTCAGAGCTAAATCTTTCAGGGCTGGGGACTCTGTGAAGGGGCAGCCGAGTACTGTGCACCATCTTTGGTTCCTCCTGGTACCCTTACCCTCAAATCAAGTTCTCCCGGATTCCGATTGCTGTACCTCACGAACATCCCTAATGCTTCCCTTCAGCAGGAGTATTTATTTTAGAAGAAAGCTGTTGCTGTAGTAACTCTAAATGGGAAGCTTCCCTAAAGCTTCCTGTTTCTCCTGAAGGAAAAGCAAATCCCAGACTAGATCTAAATATTTGTGCAGGTCAGTCACAAGCAACGAACCCCACACAGAAAAAAATCCAGGCCGTGTCATTTGAGATGTTCTCCAAAATGAGGAGTATGTGCAGCATCTGGCACAGAATCTTCAGCTGAAGGGCAAACAGCTACCAGCTGCTGAATTACCAGTGTTATCTTCTGTCTGCTTGGGAAAGAGATCTGTCCTTGTTTTGAGGAGCAGCTTTCAAGAGGTAATCAAGGAGCAAAACAACACAGAAATTTGCATGAAATAAACATTCTTGTGTTCAGAAATCTGACTCTGTTGTATGAATCTCCTCCAAATATTTCTGGAATCAGTATTTGGCATTTCTTCCGATTGCGAATCCTGACAGATTTGGAAGAGGAAAACACACACTGGTTGCACACAGCAATGGCTTTTTCTCGAAAATAAATAGTTCTGTGGTAAAAACAGAACCAGAAAAACTACAGTGCAAGGAATAAAAAAGTTAGCGATCTGTTTCTCTCTGAACCTGGTGGTATTTCGAGCACATCAGCACAAGAGCTCTGCTACGAGCTAAATAACCTGTTGTGTAACGAAAAACATGGGTGGGGGAAACCAGCTCCAAACAGAAAACAGCTTGTAGATCATTCTAACAAACCTGCGAGTGCACAAGCACCCAGATTCACATTTGGAAAACCCACTTGGCCTCTGCTGGCCATGGGCAACGGTGGCAAGCGACTAGTAACTCCTGACTGCAGTATTCCTTTTTCTTGGCTCTAGCTTTAATTTCTGATTTCTGCTAGAAATAGCAAAGCATCCTACAAGCCCAGTGTCACTCTTCAGCCTTACATGGGGACCGCTCTATCAGGTGAAGCTTCAGTATCTACTGTTACTTCATGGGTTGGATTTTCTCTACTCAAAAGGATGAACTCAAGATTGAAAACAATGTTTTCAAAACAGGAGCGACTCAGACCAAGGCACAAACTGGACAGTAAAGAGGAAGTCAGGGATTCGCTTTTGTGACAGATACGAGCAGACGCGGGCCACTGCACAGGAAGCTGTTTACTAGAAGGTGAAATTCTCCTCTTTCCCTTACTGTTTCCCATGCCACTGGGCAGCTTTCTGTCTCCTCTGCCAGAGCTCAGTGTTTGCATCAAAAACACAGTCCGCAGTCGGCACTTCTTGCTTTTAAATAAGACTGTGCCATGACTGTGAGCATCTCCGCGACTGAGTTTCCTGATACTTCATGAAAGGAACATAGAAATGTGCATCTTCCCCAGATCTGCGGCAGAGGTGTGCTGTGAGAGAAGCAGCCTGCAGTCCTCTCTGCAGAGCTGACAAGGCAACGAATGATTTCAGTCTCATTTTATCTGTAACTGGCTTTACACTGAACACGAATCTCAACGCCTAGATAAACGTTGCATTTTTAGCAGGAACAATGATAAAAAGACTGGTTATAAATCTGTACTGCCCGCTGAAGTGAGAATTCCTAGATCTAGCAGCTGCAGCAAAGTTAATTTTTACACTGATGAGGAATGAGAAAAACGCATTCAGCCAAGCAAAGGAGTTTAAAAATGACTGACTGGCGCAAAAAGCCTCCACAGCTGATCGCCACACGCGTCCTGATATGTAAATACGGAAATATTTTAGACACGAATGTCGAAACCAATCCCAGAGGAACTCAGTGCTGCCTAGAAAGCCGGGCAGATACTTTGAACCAGCAGCTGAACACTTGGTGCTGGCTCTGCACAGAGTATTCCGGCCTCTGGGAAGAAGGAGGGCAGCCTCGCAATTCAAACCATTTTTGTCTTGCGGAGCGAAATAATGACAGACCCCAAGTGTTTCTTACAAACATATAAATTATTTTATTTACAAAGCCATGTTACAAAAAAAAAATAATAATAAAGCAAAAAACCAAAAAATACAATCGCTCACTAGAGAATATCTCCAGGCCCGGTGCGAAACCATGGCAGTATCAATCAGATACATGTTTGTTCTGGTTTTCCTTTTTTTAAACTGTAAGCCATAGAATTTACTATTTACACCTACTTTAGACATTTATTCTGCTTACAATTATCACAAGCATGGAATGAATTCTATCCGATACTGCTAATACAGAAAGGTGCAGGACAAAGAATGAAAATACTTAGTGTTACAAAATATGGATTGTAGAAAAGAAATTGGCTGTACAAGTATGGCGGGTTTTGTTTTTTCTTAGAATGATTGGACATGCTTTCTTCAAAAGTCTTCTGGAAAAGGTTCTAAAATCTGTAGTAGGAAAGCACAATAGAGCAGGTGCAAATTCATTTCTGTGCAACAACAGTTATTTAATATATCCCATGACTGACCAGCTATGCAAAACCCACAGAGTTTTGTTAAAGTGCCATGGGTCACCAGCATAACAAAATAGAAGGTGTAAATAGAAAAATTTCTTTTTTTCTTCTTTTTTTTAAAACAATAGTTCACTGAGAATCAGCAATAATAGAATATGCTGTATAAACTATTCTCTACAAAGGTCGATCAGCGCTATGTACAATTGTTACATCGATACAAAAGAAGGCATACAAGTTATCCGAGTCGCTTTTTATGGCTGACGGGCCTATGCATTGCGGATGTGTAACAACCAAAGCTTCTGAGCCTCTATTGCTGGAAACAAATCACAAGAGTTTCAGGCAAATGGGGAAGAAAAAGAACTACCGCGTGAACGCTACGCTAAGAATGCATTATAGGCTGGTCCAGTTGGTATCCTGTTTTTTGCTTTTCCCAAATGTTTACTTCCGTTGCACTTTTCAGGCTGAAATTAAATAATGATTCTCTGATGACGAAAGAACACTGGGGGGTTTTACTCGGTGCTTAACTTTCCTGAAATGCTGTCGGGTGTAAGCCGGTTGGAAAAAAAACTTAAGCAGCATTCAAAGGACAGGCTCCGTATTCCAGCTTTCCAATTCCAAGATGCACGGAAAGAGCTAAAGCTTCCTAAAACTACAAAAACTCACTCCTTCAGTCACTGATTCGCGTGATCTCTCAGAAGCAACCACTGAATCTCACACCCACTGTTTTCCCTCAACGACTAGAGATAGCAGTTCATCGATTACAGAGGATGACTTTGTTACTGAGATTTTTAAACTCCTGCAGTTTTATAACTCAAAATAAATTAAAGAAATCAACATAGTACTGCTCCTAAAACTGAACAAGACAAAAATTGTGCAAAAATAACAAAGATATGTACACATTTTTCAGTCTGAAGAAATGTACAATAAAAACATAATTCAACGAACATTTTAAAAATATAAACATTGCTTAAACTTTCCTAAGTTTCATACTGTTTCTGAAACTATACCGGTCAGTTAGCTCTGAAGTATAGCAAAACATAAATTATTACAAAATTAACACTATAAAAATTTATTTTAAGAATATTTCTAAACTTTTTTTCAAAGGGTCTAACCTTGTTTATAATTGCTTAAACATTTTTTAGCCTTAAAATTTGCCTTAAGCCTTCCTTTTTTTAAAAAAGAAAGTAGTAATAATCTCCCTATTTGCAGTCTCTTGCCTTTCCCCAAGATGTAAATAAACCAGCGTATAAGTGCACTTTTAACACTGTAGAAATAAAAAGTAACTCCTCTGTACTATTGTTCCAGTACCTAGTATTGGCTTTCCGATTATAAAATCTATATTTTATTAAAAAATTATTCAGTAATCCTATAAGAAACACTGTCAGTGCAATTCTGTTGATGCAAGCCAATCTGCTCAACTCCCCTCCTTGCAAACCCAAACTGTTTGCTGAAGTTACCCAGTGCTCTGATCTTAAGGGTCTCGAAATCCAGCAAGACACGGGGATTTCACGCCGTGAGCCCCTGATAACACTAATTACAGTTTGGTGTAAGCGTCTGCTACGCACTGATTGAAGTACAGATTCCCTAAGAGCCTGATCCTGGAAGAGGCTGAACACTCAGAATTCCCACGGAGATGATGAAATGCTGTAGGTACAGAGCACCAGTCAGGATTAGTCCCTAAAGTTGCAGCGCCCCAATTGTTTGCAACGTTACTGAGAAATGCACTCCATTTTTATCCACAGGACAAGCTTAAATACAGAACTACTGTAATTTTTATTTAAGGAACAAGGCTGGAGATCCTTTAAATAAATTCCAATCGTGATCTGGATGATTTTTTCTGGAATGTCCGCTGTGTTCTGGTAAGGAAACAAAGGGAGCATTGCAACGCTAACAGCTCGGAAAGGCATGAAACGTAACTAAGCAGAACGCACAGATCAGTGGCAAATACAAGTGAAAAACTAAACAAATCACTAGGACAGTTGTCTGTAAATTTAATTCTCTTTAAAACCACAAATTCTTAAAAGGTTAAATCCATCTGCAGGACATAGAAAAGAAAAACCCTGTGGAGTAGGGCTGCTGAGAGCTAGAGATTATAGGCTGGTTCCTTTTCCTTGTTATGGAAGAGTCCTTATTCTACCAGTCCGGTTTGATGTCTTCTAAAAGAGAAACCAGAGCCAGGTTCAAAATCACAAAATGTCTTTCACTGCATAACACTTTAATAACAGCCGCGTCTGACGGAACGCAAAGCAGGAATTCATGTCAGCTCCCTGAACTACATTCCCTCCCTGTTTGCTGATCACATTAGACCTTTCAGAAAAGGAACTGCTTTCAATAAACAGCGTTATTTCCTTTCGGGCCTCTGATTTTAGTTAGCTTTGGTGAATCTCATGTTCATTAACTTGGCGTTTCATTGCAAATAAAGAGCAGCACTTAGACGACAGCTCTGAAGAATCTTTTCCTCTACACAGCATGTTTTCATGCACAAGGAATCCCCACACAGCATACACGTTGTCACCTTCCCTTAATAAAATGATCTAGTTACTCAGTATTTAAAAACCACCGCATACTGAGGTCTTGAAGTGTTAACACATTCAGGCACCTAAAAGCACTATGAAGACAAAAACACTTGATTAGTTATAAACCTAGAACAAGGATAAAATCTGGTGAAAACAAGCTTTTAATACATCATTTCTATTAACAGGCACAAATAATTTGACTGTAGAACGACCATTCCATTAATGTTTGTTAAAAACCAAGTAGTTCTAGCAGGGAAAAGCAGTACTTTTTGTAATTAAAGCAACAGCAGTTGGAAAACCAGGCATGCTTTTACGTATACAAGCCCTTGCTCAGCCCTCCACTAGATGCAGCAACATTCAAGGTAAAAGTGAGCAGCAACAACTCAGCTGTGTTTAACCCGACTGAATGTAATGCAATGGTAGAGCGCAGACAGGCCCACAGCCACCAGTCCCCGCAGGAGCACAGTGGCTTCAACAAATGTAGCCAATGAGCAGAGGAAACTACTTGTGTGAAATCTGAACAACTCAGTACAGTACTGAGTTATGGGTGGCAGGTGATTCCCGCAGCACTGCTGTGTGCCCACTCAGCTCTGACTGGACACCTTCAGAAGAAGCTGAACTTCCCAGCAGGACTGCATGCAGGCGATCACAGGTTCATACTAGGCTGAGTTTACAGCCCCCTGCAATTCCCCAAATGACTCGTTCTCACCCAGTCACTCAAGCCCACGTTTGGGTAAGGACCCCTCTCTCCCTTCTTTTAAGAAACAACCATCTCCTCCGTCCTCCTCTGCATTAGCCAGCAGTGCTGACAGGTAACACAGTGGAGGCTGTCCAGAGTAACTGCTCCGTACACACATCTACCCTGACAAGTGTGATGCTGCTTCAAACTGCACTGTTACAAGTTTGTTGCTCTGTCTTGTATTCGTGAAAACTTGCCTGATTTTTCCAACTGAGATCCCTGGTGTAAGCAGAGCATCTCTGCCTACAGACCTTGCTTCCCTTTGACTCCTGATTGTCTGGGTTATGACGACATCCAACCCCAGTAACACTGACACAGCATACACCAGCAGATCCACTTATTGGTACCCAACTGCCTTCATGGAGATACACTACAGGGCGTTCAAAATCTTATTCAGAGACTACTCAGTTGCTAGATGGGAGATGAAAGCTGCCAGCAAAGCAGCTCAGGTTTACTTTGACAGTGACAAGCACTTTTGCGATGGGTAACCATTAGTCATGGTTCCAAATCCTAAAATCCCGTGTTAAGGGTTCTCTAAAAAACGTAAAAGTTAATAAAACGCAATACATCTTCGTTTTCTCTTGGACTGTGAGGTCTGTGTTCTCCCACCGAAGTGACAGCAATGGATTTTTAACAATAAAGATTTTGTGGGGCTTAAAACAAGCAGGCAGTGCTGGTTTTTATAACGTTTCAGAGACACGCAGCTGAAACGCTCAGCTATCGCCTGTGTTTACAGAAAGCTGCCACAGCACTAACGTTTCATGCTCTTAAGGTTTTCCCATGGGATCTCGGCAACAGATCCTGACCTGAACCCGCTCCTTGGGCAGGGCATTTTGTACTAACACAGGAGCAGGAGGCTAAAGCAAAACCAGCTTTGCACTTCAGAACAGCTTTACCCCGGGTTTGTTACTGGCAGCTGGATGACCGTGTCCCACACAGGAAAATGCCAGTCCCTACCAGGATGAAGAATCTTTCCACGCTTTTCCCTTCAGCATCATTCTTCCCTACTCGCGCTGCTTCGCATTCAGCGCTTTACTGCTGGCAGTTCAACAGCAGATACAGAGCATTTTTCACAGGCATGATCATGACTACAATCATTAGCGTTCTTTTGCTGTGTGTACACAGCAGAAGCTAAGCACCGCCCTTCAGAACGGCTATCCCTGTTCAATTTAGCCAGAACACTTAACGGGATTCTAAAACACGGACTGGCTGTATTTAAAAATCCCCTGGAAGTTGTGTTTATTTGTGACTCTGTCTTGCTGAGATGGGAAACCTTTTCACATTGAGAACTTGATAATGAATTCTTGATAAAGCATTCAATTTGCAGAGTCAAACAGTATGAACCATATTAAAAACCAAACTACTCTGTCGATCCTCTGTGCGGATGAGGGCTGGATTACAGGTCAAGCACCCGTCCTCAGGAAACAGCTACAGACTTTGGTACAATTATTTGACTGTGCCGTAAAAGGTGTGGTGGGAGAGCTAAGGGTTTCTCACAGTCAGAGAACTTGGGTTACACTCAGCTTAGCTATGCTCTCAGGTTAGTTTCTCGGAATACTCTAGTACCCTGTTTTCTCTGTCCTGTTTCTGTCCTCTCTTTCCGGCTTTCGCTTCCAGCCTATGTTTAACTGCTGACCTGCCTGGGCTGGTTTGGGGACTCGGCTCTGCTGTGCCAACTCACTCAGCAAGGGGAGGAAGCTGGCCAGAAAACCCCCCTTAGCTTAGCTGGATCCTGCGCAGGCACTGTCTGCTGCTGCTGAGGTTGTATCACCAAAGCAACAGCCAGCGAGCAGACACAAGCCAACCTGAGGCGAGTTACAGGTGGTGAGAAACAAGCGGAAAACTTGTTAACCATAAATCTCAGAGGGGAAAAGAGCTGGAAAAAAATTAAGTGAGAGGAGAAATCTACTATTAGTTCACTGATAGACAGCTTCTACGAAGAACTGTATTCATTAAAAAAATGGTATTTTAAGGTTTTACAGTATAAAATATTTCAAATTGCTTACAGACTACTTAAGTACACTTTTTTTAAAGCAACTTACTTGTCTGTTGTGTACTGGGTTTGATGTACTCGAAGGACTGGATTGTGACAAAGCTACACTGCTATTTTTTCCAATCTGAAAGACATCAATTGAGCAGCATTGAGAGGCATATTTGTCAGTTGAATGCAGATGCTGGTAATGGCCTTCCCTTTCCTGTGTGAAGTGGCACTAATTGCTCTGCATTTGGAACACAGGTAGTTCGCTACAGCAAAAGACAGCTTCAGACAGGTACACTTCATTCTCTCCCAGAGCCTATACACTTTAAATGAACTCTTAAAGGCACATAAATAACACTACAGGTCAGAAAACAATATAAGAAAGAGTACCAAAGGAACAGAGATTGCAAACCTCACCACTCCGGGCCAAAGTAGCAGATTTTCTAGTTACTGGAGTCCCTAGTCAGTAATTGAGAGAGCATGTCAGGCTCAAGATCAGATTCCTCCCCAGGGGACCTTTCCCCGCCCCAGAGGAGTTTAAAGCAAGGGGCCAAACACTAGAGCATGCCCTAGGTTATTCCACTGTCTTCTATATAGAGCCTGCAGTTATTATTGCTCGATTAAGCAAATCCTAGCCAGAAGAATCAAACTCCAGAGGCTTAAATTAGCATTCACTGCATCAGAGAGTCTCCTTGAAAATGAGTCCAATCTGAAAAATTCCTAGAAGTAATTAGTTCAAATATTGCAATATTCAGCACTTGAGGTATTACAGCATTCTCCATGAGCAGTCTGCCTCAGGTTCTTCTACAATGACCCAGGAGTCCCTGCCCACGGCGGGAGGGAGGTTAGAATGAGGTGATCTCTAAGGTCCCTTTGAACCTAAACCATGCCGTGGTGACAATGACCCCTAAACATCGTGTGGAATCTCCTGTTGATACAAAAGGAGAGGCAGCTGCTGAGTCAGAGGAGTAGTTCCTCTTGTGTTACAGCAGATAAAAATTAACCATGGACACCTGCCTGCAAAAGGCAGATGACTGGAGTTTGAGCAGTTATTCATGAGGTCAGTGTCAGCTTCAACATTTGATAGAGAGGTAGCAAGGACCTGTCTTTTGCACAGTGAGCAGTGCAATGGCAAGCTTCTTGATGAACAGGTGGCACTGCCTGGCAGGGTTTCCACTAACATCTGTTTTCTCCTCCCCTTCTGCAACACCAGTTGTTTTGCCCTTTCATGTACAGTGAGAGGTGGTCTTTGTCTCCTTCTCCGTGTCTGACCTTTCTCACACAGCGACTGTTTAAAACACTATTCCCTGCTCACATCCAATCCGTAAGAAGTGTTTAATGTTTTTAGCTACAGCCAGTTCTGAAGGCAGCTCCTGTAGAGCACAATTAAAAGGGTAGGTCTCTGCCTATCCTGTCCCCATTAGCTGTTGCTCTGCGTCATGTTCAACTGTCTCTAGGTAGTAAATTTGATTTATCCAGTATACAAATCTAAACTAAAGATACACAGCCTTGTAAAGTCTTTCCTTGCCATTCAGAACATCATGGCACAACTGCAAACTTTGCTTCTCTACATCCACCCCGATAACACCCTGAAAAGCGTTCCATAATCCAAGACACTTACGTCTTTCAAATGGAAAAATAGCCACTTGGAAATCTAGAACCGCGACAGGGAATGTTACATCCCTCTGGGCTTTCATTCACGCAGGGCTTTGGCACTAACAGACTGACTCTCCACGCAGGACAAAGAGCAGCACAGCTTGCAGCACTGTGCTGAGCTCTCCGCTGCTTCACCACCCTGCTGTAGGGCAGCGCTCCCGGACAGAAGGGAAATTCACAGAGACCAAACAGTTACAGCACTCAGTGAAAATAAGAAAGATTCCCAATTGTGTAGGGTCTTTAACGCCGGGAACAGCACTGCAAAAGGAGTAGGATGAAGCCAAGACTCAAATCCTTTTTCTCTTTTTTAAAAATAAACCATACTTTGAAACCCACTGGTTAACACTTCCAGTTACTACCTATCCAGGCCAGACTTGAAATTAAAACAAACCCCATACCCGAGCCTATCACCAGTCACTTCATCTTTCTTTTCCCTATGTTCTTACTCCATTAATGCAATCTGCTCTGTGACATCAAGGAACAGGAGCAAGATTTTAAATAACAGTGATTTTTTTGGGTAGTTTTTTTTACTGTGGTTGCATTTCTAGAACACAGCAAGTCTAAGCAGTTATTTCAAGTACTGTATTCTTGAGAGCTTTAACAGCCACATGTAGATTATTTTTTGACCCATGGGCTTAATTAAGTGGGTGCAAATTCCGTGTATTTATAGCACAAACAAACAGTAGCTGTCTATTCTGCACTGCACAAGATTCAGTATCGTTGTCACAATTAGCTGCCAGCCAGACATTCAAAACACAGTCAGCTCCACTATTTTTGATAGAGTGTGACCAACCTTTGTACATACACGTACGTATATGCCTGTACATGTGTGCGTATGCACCTGTACACGTATATAAAACATGATGATTGAAGATCTGGGTAGCTTCACACCCACCATATATTTAACCTACTCAAGGGGAAAAATACTAGTATGAATTACATATCTACACAGAAGAGACCTCTAACTCATTCTTTGAGGTTCATTTACTTGCACTAGTGTGCAACATGCTGAAGTACATGACAAGCTGGAACAGGAATGTCCCAGAGGAGCAGATCTAATCACTAGCGGAATAAGAATCTGAACTCAGAACCTCCTGTATCTGTAAGACCTCCTCAGACTGCACCAGCTATAGGTACAGCCCATGTGCTGTAAAAAGACAGTACGATCCGTTTCCGACTGCCAACGTTTGTTCCAAACTAACAATTAGCATACTTGCTTCCCATGTGAGACCGCATCAACTTAATCTGTCTGGGGACACACCAGGTATGTGAGAGAATGAAGAATTTACAGCATCCTCCACTGACTTCAGCCACTTAAAAGATTAGCTCTGATTGCAGGATACATGTAAAAGGCTTAAAACTGAGAGCCAATGCTGCTGCCCATTTTTAAAAGCCAAAGAAGTCATTTCAGCTGCATCTCTGCTGGAAATGGGAAAGCGAAAATACACCTGCTACGCCATTCCTTGAGACCACGACTGTGCCTGCTATATCCGTTTTAGAAGTAATTTCTTCCTTCCACTCCCATTTCTGCCTATTACCTATGGATTGATCTTAACTGTCTACTTCCAGAAATGATTTCCCTAAGCTACCTCCTCCGGATTTGGTGAGGTATTCTCTTTTCTATGGTTTTGTCTTCCAGACGCCAGGGCCAAACTCTGTGCACTGCACAGCACCGGACACAGTAGCAGAATGGAACAGCAGATGATTACAAAGGTCATATTGACAGTTTTTCCACCAAATTGTACTTCACCTCTGCATCTGTCCCTGTTCAGCCTCCCTGAAAGAGACGGCAAAGCTCTGCTGCTAGCAACAACAAAGTAAAAGCATGCAACCTTATCTGCTGCATGGTCTGCACTGCTGAACACATGCTCACTAGAAAAGGTAACTAAGGTTAACTCAATGTCCACTAAAGGTCATCTGGTTAAGAGCTTAATGTCTTAATTTCTCCAGTTTCAAACAGGAAAGAGCATTTGGGGTCAAGCGTCTCCTCCCCAGGGGAACGGCAGATGTTTGCGTTTCATGTAAGAGAAACGAGGAGACTCACGTAACGTAAAGACATGAATCAGCAGCAAGTTTGGGAAAAGAAACAAACAGAAATGCTGACTCTTATCTTCCTGTTTCAATGACACAATTTATTTCAGAGAGATGAGAATTACGATAAAAAAGTTAATTTCTAAAAATTCTTTATCCATTCTGGACATTCAGATTTACTTTCAGAGATACAAATGGCTACTTTATTAATTGAATAAAAAAATCCCATAAAAATACTTTAAGAAAGTAGATTTTTTTTTTTAAACTCTCCAAACATCTATGATTGGTACAAAACAAATACAAATATGTTTCTGCATTAACCTAGAACGTAAGTTGTGTGATGAAAAACAATCTGAAGCAAACACAGCATTATTTTCTTTTCATGATGCATGAAATATTTCAAGTAAGTCAGACATGACCTGCAAAAAAACAACTGGAAGAGTCCCTTACCTGCCGAGAGATGGAGCTGCTTGTAGGATCTGGCACCGCAGAAATAAGGTTGGCAGTGCTCTTTCTATGAACACTATTCATACCAGGCATTTTAGTGATTTTACAGGCTTTGCTACTAGAACTAGAGTTTTTACGTTTTTTTCCTTCTGATTTGTCAAAAGAAAGGGGTAGAGAAGACACTGCGTTATGTGCTCCCAGGGAGTGGTCCCCTGAGTGGTGCACAAGAGAAGATACAGACAGATTAGAAGAGTCAATACTGCTTACTACCATGCTCATGTGTTTCACTGAGTCTGTTGAACTACTTGATAGTGAAGTCCGTCCTGAGGGCTCCGATTTGGCACTGAGTGGGCTTGTTCCGTTATTTGTATTGTGCACAGACATACTGTTATAGGAAGATGTAGCCTGATAGGAGTTCAACGTTGAACTGGGGTTCAGGACACAGTTCTTTTTGTGAGACCCTGAAAATGAAGACGAGGAAGATGTCTGCAAAGATAACGAGGACGATGATGACGATGATGATGACGACGACTGTGGCTTTTTCTTTTTGTTACTTGAAGACTCATCACTCCGAGATGACAGGTCTTTCACTTTTGAGGATTTGCTGGTTTTTGTTTTGGATGGCTTGTGGGATGGGGAAGGGATGACTGCTGGCACAGGAGACACAGCTGATGGCGCCTTAAAAGTTGAGTCCATGATACTTAGGCTTGCAGCCACGTGAGGAAAAGCTGTAGTGTGTGACACGATGGAATTCGTATCTGATGTTGTCACAAAGGCTGCGTTTGATAACATGGCTGATGTCATTATGTAAGAAGAAGAAGTGATTCTTGAACTGATAGGTGTTGAAGGAATATACACCGCACTGGGATTGCTGAAAGGCTGTAAGACTGATGCTGGAAAAGGAGTGGAGACGTGTGCTGCTGGAGAAGGCATGGGACTATCTGCCGCAGGAGGAATTTTCCTAAACAGAGAAGAGAAAAAAAAAAAGGAAAAAGGAAAGAGATTTAGATACACAAAAATTTCCATCTGGATGACACAGAGGAAATGTTTTCTGGGAAAGACCAACTTACTGCAAAAGGCAAACCTAATTCATTTGATTTTGGCTCTTATTCTATGAACCACACGTATTTTAGTATCCGCAGTTCACAATCAGCTCTGCACTCTACAACAGCTTAAAAATGCTTGTAATTCCCACCCCCCAATTTAAAACTTGCAATCCCATGATGAGGTTATGTGGGAGTTAATGCAATCCATAAACCCCAAACCACATGTGCTTCAATACTGTAAAGGTTTGGGAAAGCTGGATTACAAAATACATTTTCCTAAAAATTGATTCTGAAAAGAAGCAAGTTAAATCTGCGAAGGCAGCAGAGACCCAACAGAAGATGATCAGGTAATGATGCAGTGTAATTTTCCCTCTAAAATTCTGTCACGGCACACGAACCCTAAACTGTGTGACCAGCACCGAGCTCCACTTCAGCACAAGTGCCCCATACAGCAACTTAGTGCATAGTTTTACAACTCAATCACTTTATTACCAATTTAATTTCCTTTCTTCCTGCAAATAAAATGCGTGATGGTGGGATCTGTAAACATCCTTGTCACTGTGTTTCAGTCGTTGCAGAAGTTTTGCTTGAAGGTTCAAGCTGTGGCACAGTCTTAGTATCAACCTAAACTCACAAGTCAGATGTGAAGAGGGTAGGAAAAGAGCCAGTCTGGGGAGCTGTGAAGCACTTAATCACTGAGGATAAAGAGGAAAGGAGGAGAAAGCTCATCCTTTTCCAGATGCGGTGCTACTCCCAACAGCTCACTCAAGAGCTGCTTAGATGGGATTAATGAAGTAAATTATTGATTCATTTAACTGATATTGAAAAATTAATAAAATATTAAACAATTTTTGATAAGCTTTATAACCAATTGAGTACTATTCTGAGATTAAAATATTACCTGTGAAACTAGTTGAACGTATTCACATTCCTTCCTATTCAAACATTGTCTTCTATTATTTTATCTACTTCAGTAGTAACAAAGAACAAGACTTCCATGATGTGTCTTGGAAAATTATCATGCGAGCTTTTCTCATTATTTAGACTAGAATTTAATTCACAGTTTAATCCCATTTCTCTTTGTTAAGAAGCTGTACATCACCGTAACTCTGCCCTTGTTATCCTTGCTACTGACACCTTCTCAGTTTTTAAAGGCCGACTCTTGCCCTCAAAGCAGCGTGATAAAAGAACAGCACTGGGTGTGCTGCTTTATCGTAAATCAAATCCTAATTACAAGCGTTCTCTCCTGGTATTCTTTCTGTGGAGACTGTCAGACAGAACACTGTTTATGGCACAATTACATAAGGGATTACACACAGTCCATGCCGCCAGAAATGAGGAGGCCCTACTGCCTTGCTACACAAACAAAGCTGCTTATCAGATCTGTTCTGTTTATTTTTAAAGAAGTGCCAATAAATCTTACCCACCTTTGTAAAGTCCTTTGAGAACCAGGGATAAAAAGTACTAGGTAAATATTATTATTGCTCTCATAATGTGGCCTTGCACTCTTTGTCCCAGCCAAGTGAGCCACAACTACAGAGCTGCACTAGCACCAGTTACAAATAACAGCCTTACACACCCCTGCTTGGGGAAGACAGGAAAAGATGAGGGTTCAGGACAGCAGAAAACGACAGTAGGGGTTAAGCACTGTGAGCTTCCTGTGTTACACAGACAAGTAAGCACAGAGGAAAATTCATTAAAATATTAGAGATTACATAAACAGCTAGAATTCGGGAAAACATTTGCTATGGGATTTAGCAGGAGAGGACGAGACCTGTTTATTTCTCACATAGCTGCTACAGAGGTTATCTGTGTTTTTTGTGATTGTAGTGGTACTAGAGATAGATTTTCTAGGATGTCCAAGTATCTTTTCTCCTGACAAACAAAACCCATAGGTAACAAGTTCAAATCTTCTTATGCAAGGAAAAAAAAGTTTTATTTGTGGAAGGCGACAGTCACTAGTTAACAGCCAACTTCACAAAGTAGAGGAGAGGAACCCCCTTCCAGGTCCAGCGTGATCTGCCTCTAAACAGACATGAAACTGGCCTTTTTGCAGTAAACCCAACCATTTCCAACCTGTGTCTCCCAGCACTGTAGCACTGTTATCATCAAGTTATCAGGTTAGTCAGACAAGCCAAGCTTTAGTGTTTCAAAAATATATTTAAGTAAAAATCAAACCTTGTTTATCTAATGGCTGGTATCCAATGAATATAACACAGTCCTGATAATAAACAGTGACATGAAACACTGTGCTTTAGTGTCATTACATTGGAGTAAGAATACATATTCTGTAACAGAATATCCCCCAAAAAATCAATCCTATCTGCAGATGCCATAAGCTTTTCAATTTTTATTAAGAATTAGCATCTTTTTTTTAAAAGGTGCCATCTGTTTTAATGTTTCTGTGTAGCCAATGCCCATAGTGCTTGACAGGTACATGCGTGATATAGAGGTGCTTTGACAGGGAGTAATAATGAGAATTTTTAAGACCCCCCCCCGAAGCCAGTGAGGGCAGTATGGACTAAAATTCTCTCATGTTCCATCTCAGGTACAGATAAAAGTGTACCATGTGTTGTACAACACCTGAGTCTTACACAGCCTGAACGGGTGACATGGGTGCCTGAAATCAGTACAAAAATCTAGGCAGAAATCTATCTTGTGTCTTGTAAAACAATAGGACACAAAAATGTACCTCCAAACCCAGAAAACACTTATATTCATTGCTTTTAGGTCATGTTAACAGAACTATTGAATTATTTCTCCCCAGATTCAGAGGGACTAAAAAAAGAGTCCTAAATCTGTCAGAAATTTACATCAGAATAGGAGACTGTTCTGTGTGCTGAATAATCCTGAAAAGAGAAAACTCGAACTCCTATTACTGTTATGCCCCAAGTCTAAGGTAATTTTACAGATGTTTCTCATGGAGAGTTTGTTTGAGAAGCTTTACAGAGTTAAAAATGTTAAACTACCCACCAAGTGTAAAAATCCCACTTACTTCCACATCTGTGAGTTCAAGTGTTTTTCCACCATGGAGTTCAGTGCGAATCGAAAATGGTCCCATCTTCTGTCAAACACATAGTACCCTCTTCCCATTAAGCGACTGCCATAGGAACAAAACTGAAAGAAAAAAATATTCATTATGGTTCATTAAAAAGTATTTCTACATTATAAAATAATTATCATTTATGTATCAAGGAACACCTCTGTAATTTGTACCATGCATATAAAATATCTTAAAAAGGTGTTTATCACTGTCTGTAGACAAACACTTTCTGCGTGGTATGTGAAATGTGCATCATTTTCACCTTGGTGCATACTTCACTAACAAGTCATTGAACTGGTATGATCAGGAATCTACTCTTTCTGCAGTTCACTCTGATCTTACTTGACATAGAGAACTGCTGCAACAACCATTTGTGGGAGAGAAAGCTGTTTCAATTGTTCTTAGAAAATGAGACAACTCTCCATCATGCAGAGTGCAGCTTAATGGGCTTCAAGCGGTAACTAGAAATGTTCCTCTTAAGTCTGTTTCACGACAAGGTTAAACAGGTTAATTAAAACTGTAACCTTAAGTTGATAAACTAGCCTCACCTCCCAGTGACACAGAGCAGTTACCACTAAGAGGCAGCTTCAGAAGCTTCCGCTACTTACTGCATTTTCCTGTCACCATCTTGCTGGAGAGGGACTGCATAAGGAAAACAGTCCCTTCAATGTGAATTCAGCAAGTTAGCATGAACTGTGATTTACACCCACCAGAACAGTTCTGCTATCAGTATCTGCTTCAGGTGAGGAAAGCTAAGATTTCAAAGAACAGATGAGATGCAAGGATTTGCCTTGAAGCAGAATGAGGATCCTAAACCAACACGGCTATTGACAGCCAAACCTCAGCGGTAACACATCTACAAGAACCGGCTCCACTTAGATTATTTTTTTAACTGTGTGGACACAAATGCAGTGAGCCTTAGTTTTTAACTCATAAAGAAGCAGACAGCAAAGCTGAAGTAGAATACAAGAGTACCTGGAAATTACTCTGTATCATAGTACTGCAAGGACTACATTCTTACTTCTGTGTAAGGACTGAATACAGAATTTCATCTGACAGTCATCTTATGTTCAGCTCATACTTTCTCCTGGTGTCTGACAGTAACGAGTTCTCCTTTGCTCTAGGGACTACAGGCAATGTTAGAACCGTTATCACACAGTTTGTTTTATTCGCATATCATATGGAAAACACAGAAGTGAAGCCTTCATTCATTTTATTCCTTGGCTCAATTTTGAAGAGAACCAACTGCTTAGGAGTTCAAGAGTTCTCCAATCCTTCTTGGTTTGTACAGTGTAAACAAATTCCTACTGCAGAGACAATGGCACAAGGCAGCTTTTACTAGTTACTACGAAATCTCTCACTAACACAAAAGAAAGACAAAACCTGCTGCCAGAAAAGCACAAAGTTAAGCCACCAACAGACAGGCGATGCTGTGCTCTAGACTTTCCATTTTTAGATGAATGAAGCATTCAAGTCCACTTACATGCACATAAACGATAATTACTGATTCAAACCAGACTACAAAAAATCGCGAAGCACTGTAACAGCCCTGTGACTTTTAGAGCTATAATCAAATATACAGTACAGTTTTGTAAGAACTATGACAACAAAGAGATTACCTGTTCATGCCACACTTAAAACACAGCCACCTTCCTCAGTTCAGCAGAATTACACCCAAGTTGTAGTCTCCTGGCAGGAAAATCTACTAGGATTTCTGATTTTTCTGCTGCTCATCTTGTCCTATGTGCTCTGGTCTTCTCCTGCTACCTTACCCCATCCACACAATTTCCTGTTATATGTATTTGTACTTTAAAGACTCTCTTTTTTAGAATGTAAGGTCCTCATTCATCCATTTTTACTGAATTACTTCTTTTTTAATCCCCTCTCCAAGTATGTAAAAAAATGAGAAGGCATGCCAAAGACAGACACATACCCCAAGAGGTCTGGGATGGTGTCCAGAAAAATGACAGTCTAATTTCTCAGATTCCTCAGCTCCATCCACTTCTCCTTCATCACTGGACAATCTGCTTGTTAAATCTCCTCCCATGGAAGGCAGTGGCAGTTCTGGTACGTATGCACTGTGGTTTGAAGAACTGTTGCTGTTTATGCTATTTGCAGATGATGGTCTAGAAGGAGAATACGCTTTTAAATCATCAGTGTCCAAAGGCTCTGCACACTCACCTGCCAGAGTGTTGAGGCTTAACTCCAGTTGGCAACTAAACACGAGGACATTTAGTCAAGCATCAAAGTAAATTACACCAAAAAGGATTGTGTACTAAAGGACAGTAAAAGACACAGATGAGCTGACATGTGGCCTTGTCAGAAATACAACATGGGTTGTCATCAAGTTAATGTCAGCAGAAGCACCTTTGTGTTGCCTAGAAGTTTAAATTTGCCATGAGGTTATGTTTCAGCTCCTGAGAGAGGCAAAGGATATGAAAAAATGTAAATAAAAATCTTACACTGCATCACTGCTCTGCTATTTGATTAATCCCAAGGGTCCAGTTATGAGATTTCATTTCATATAAATTCCTACTGAAATTAGTGTAGTAAATACAGTAGGCATACAGTGGGCGTGTTAAGCCAGCACCCTCTGCAGTTAGATTAGCATGTGAAGTGACTGGGAGGCCCTCTTACAGGAAGTAGTTTTTCTTTACCTTTGTCTAAAATCCACTAAAACAAAGCAGGAATGCCTTTCAAAAGAAGCTCAGAAACAAATCAGAAGTGGGGGTGGAAAAGGATTTTCAATCACGGTCTGCACCAGCAAGTATGTATGTGGAATGCTGAGACTGGAGATCTCTGTGCTTAGAAAAATCTGAAGAGGAGTTTACGCTCTCAAAGCCCATCAGTCACTAACACTGTGGACTGGTGCCCTCTTCTGAACTGAGCAGGGATTGCTCTAGTAATAACGGTGCTGCTGCAAGGGATAGGTTGTGCCAGTGGCTCTTCAGCCTTCAGGGAAAGGTCAAGCCAAGTCACCATCAGTGGAACCAGCAACCCTTCCCTCAGCAGGGAACATTCACAAAACCTCTTCCATCAGCAGAGCTGCAGGCTTGCTGGCACTTAGAAAGCTAGTGAGGCTTTTGTCTGGCACAGCTGCTTTTAAAAGCAGACAGACTGACACAACAGAAACAGCAGTGTGGATTGTACAAACACAATGTATGAATGCTAAAACCCTCCTCTCCGCATGTACCTTTGCAATTTCTCCAGCTGACTCCCACTGAATCGCATTACTGTTTTCCTTCTTTGACTGTAACACCTACTAAACCCAATGTCTTGCCCTCTACCGAGGGCTGTGCAAAGTCACTCCTTTTTTCCCAATTTATCATTGTCTTTTCTCTCAAATCTAACATCTGCCACTGCATGAATAAAATGCCCTTTTGGCTTGATGAGCACAGAAGACATAGGAGTAAGTTGTGAGATAGCAAACACAACAAGTATGTGTCTGAAATAGGGTCACAGTACAAAAGCCCCCAAACAGGCACTCAGTCCCGATGACCAAGGCTTCTTCAAAGAAATATGAAACAAACAAAACAACTACTTCAGCTCTATCCAATAGCCAAAACTATCACAAAAAAACCAAACCCCAACAAACCCAATCAAAACACATGGGAAGTGTAACCTAAGATAAATTAGGGTTTAGTAGCTCCGATATCCCATACTAGTTTCTCTAACAGGATGTTTAGAAGTTTGCACTGTCTTTCTAAAGGATGTTTTTGTCCTTTCTCTAAAAGAAATCTTTGAAATGAGGGAAGACATACTCTGGACAGTTTCAAATCAATAGTTATAAGAAGCAGCTGCTCACATTGTAATTTACACCAAACTGCACTTTTTATTCCCAAATGCGCCAGAATGACTTGGATGTAAACTTTTCTGATTGTTGCTGACCATTTTAGCAAACAAATGCAGTTAGTCTGTCATTCTGAACTGAGGGCAGACAGCACTCCTTACTTCAACCCCAATCAGACCACATGCTACCATGGACAGATATAGGTTAATACAGTCACAGTTCATCTTCTGCTGTGAGCAGAAACTCTTAGTTTAATGTTTTACCAGGCAATAGGCTAAAGAAGTATGGACTGCTGTATGTTTCCCACCTTCAGAATGCAACATTCCACACTGGAGATCTGCTTACCTTGGAAGTACAGAATTTGGTGGTCTAGATTTTGCAGGGGATGTTACTTTAGATTCTTGCCCAGAGTTCACTGAAGATCCTGACAGAGAGTCTTGTGCTGGTGTGGGCTGGCTCTGATAGCTTTCCCTTACAGATGGTGGATGCTCTTTGTCTTTTGCAACTTCTTTTTCCCTGGATCGAGCTTTGTGTTCAGCTAGAAGGATGTCAAACTGTTTTTTACGGCCTGGCACTGCTCGTCGATGATTAAGTGAATGAGTCTAAAAATAGGGTGGTTAAAAAGCATTTGTGTGTGCATGACATTGTTTATGAGTCCTCTATACTTCCGATACACCACAATTCTAAAGGATAAAGTCTACTTCAAACAACTTTAGCTATAGCTACGGAAATAAAGCTGTTATTCCACATTATCTTTGATAATTTATGAACTCATTCTTGAGAAATGTCAACATCAGGGATAAAATTAATTTTTGCAACCATTTTCATGTAGTAATCTCTTGACTTACCTTTTCCAAGACAGAAAATACAATTCTGACAAATTTAAAATACCAGGTAACATCATTATAGCTCTTAACTTAGAATGAAAACCTGATCTCACTGCTCTGAAAAACGTGAATACATTTTAAAGCAAATTTAACTCATCATCTCTACTGACAGGCAGCATGTACACATACAAATGTTCATTATAAATGTCTCACGTTGCCGCTATTTTTTGACATGAGACTTATTACTATCAAACGGGCATCCTCCAAGTAATTTATAATATGAAAATCAAGTTAATTTTTTACTACAAAAATTACTATACTCCAACACCGTTGCAAATATGAACCAAAAAAAGAAGCATTTAAATTAACACTTGTGCTTCTACATGAAACGTCAATGCTTGCTGCATAATAAAATGACAAGGAAAAAAAAAGTCTTTTTAGAAGTATCAGTGGAATAATGCAGATGCTCTGATTCAAAGAAACAGAATTACTCAAAAGAATTACCTGAAGACAGCGTCTGAATACCATACCCATTGTCTGTAAGACAGGAGCAGGTATGACCTCTCAAACTACTGCAGTAGGATTTAAACTATAACAAAGCATCTGATATTTTATCTTCTAAGAAAAATACCTTGCAGGTGAGCGATCTTGTGCAAGGTTTCTTTGTTTCAGGATCCAGTACTCCACAGTGTTTATTTGGGTCAAATTCTCTTTCTGTGTGATGGGTGGGTAAGTAGAAAAAAGGAGAAAAAACAGATTATTACAGAGACTTTCACCAGAGTAGCGCTAATTTTTGCCTCATAGACCTTAATTCAAGCAGGCTCAACCTGAAACACTGACCCAAACACCAGCACCCCATTATAGTGTCACGTGCAACACTCACACAGTTGTACACTTTTTTGTCATTAGGTGTTTCAAACTATTTAGAGCAGGATTGCATTCATGGACTATCTGCTTACAGAACTGCCCTCAGCAGAGTAGCCCTAACATAGGACTGAGCCAAATGCCTGTGAGCTCAGGTCCCTCTAATACCAGTTACCTCTGAGACCACAAAGTAGAACATTTGCAAATCACGGTGCTGAGCTTGACCAAGGCACATACAGACTAAATATCACAATGGCTTTGAAGAACATTTCTTTGACATACTCAGAAGCTCTGAAAAACAACCCGTCGTGTCTCAAAAGTAAATCAAGAGGACTAGCGGTATTTTCAAAACAAAGTTTGTCTAAATCTGTCCCCTAAACCTGTGTAAAACTAACTCGCATGCTAGTTCTTATTTCCCTGAGTGAAGGGAAGCATAGAGTTTAAAGTTTGCAAATCATGAAGAAAAAGGCATCTATGTGAGTCCTGCTCACGATCACCATTTAAAGTGCATTAATATTTAATATGCTGTATTTGCAAATTTAATTTTCATTAATATTTTAGTATTTACACACCACATATAGCATCACCTCCTTTAGATTATGTTAAAATTATTTCAGGGTTTGCACTGGAGAGTTGTAACAAAACTATGGATACAGACTTTTTAGTTTATGTGACCAAAAAAGATCTACCGTTACCCTTATATACTTCAACATCATTTGACTGGCAGACTGGTTTGCTTTTGTTTGACAGCAGAATGTGAACTATTTGCCAAAGCCTATTTTCACTGTATAGCATCACAGCAAGTACAACAGCTGGAAGAAGAAACGTGAGGACGAGCAAGCAGCCTGGGGTAGGTAACAACTGTTGTCTGGGTACAGCATTGACTAGCAGTTTTATGTATTCTGCTGTATGGATTTAAAACTTGGGAAATGGGTGTGTTACTGTCCTAATAGCAAAGACACACCAAAAAGTGAGCTTGGAAAAAACCAAACAGCTGCCACTGTGGGGCTTTTTTGTGAAATCTACAAAGGGACTGAAACTGTCACAAGCAGTTGTAGTTTCTGTGTGGTGTTTACAGCACAACAGAAACCGAGAAGTACCTGTGTATGACTGAATAAATCAATATTTTTATTTCTACTTAGTGGATGAAAAAACATGTTCACTAAGTAAAGGAGTTAATTACTCCCAGTTTTGGAATGCATGACATCCATATCACAGCTTCCTGAACCACCCATCTAAAAAACTTCAAAGCAAATGAAAACAAACTAAATAGACTATATGGACTGATCAGCATGGCTGCAAATGAAAAACCCTAAGGGTTAATCATAAGGCTCCAGCAAATGTCCTCAAAGTCACCAAGCGAGGATTGTTTTGGACCAACAGAGTAACATTCTTCAAAAAATCAAAAATGCTCCCTTTTGGGGCATCCAGATTGCTACTTTTATTGATAAGAGTGTACCAACTGAGTGAGGCTTGGGGGAGATGGGTAGATTCAGGCTTGATGTGAGGAGGAAGTTCTTCACCGTGAGAGTGCTGAGAGCCTGGAATGGGTTGCCCAGGGAGGTGGTGGGGGCCCTGTCCCCGGCAGGTTGCCCAGGGAGGCTGAATGAGGCTCTGGCCAGCCTGCTCTAGGGTGGGGTGTCCCTGCCCATGGCAGGGGGGCTGGAACTGGATGATCCTGTGGTCCCTTCCAACCCTGACTGATTCTCTAACTTCTTCCCAGGGAGGGTGATGGGGCACTGGAGGGGTTGCCCAGGAGGTTTGTGGAGTCTCCTTTTCTGGAGACATTTGCAACCTGCCTGGACCTGGTCGGGTGATCCTGCTGTGGCAGGGGGATTGGACTGGATGATCTTTTGAGGTCCCTTCTGATCCCTGATAAGTCTACGACTGACTGTAATGAAGCCAGTCACTACTGGAGTAAAATCAACACAGGGAACTGCAGTCAGATAGAGTGAAGCTTTCATCATCTGTTGCACATCCACCATGGTTTCACTGAGAAACAGAGAACACTAAACGAACAGGGAACCACCTCTCCTGGCCAAAGCATGTGTGGTTGTTCCATAGAAATAATGGATGTAATTGCCAGCTACAGATGTGCCTGATTTGCACACCACATTAAATGGGGATTATCATCGTCTGATCAATGACAAAATGCAGCTTCTGGCTACGTCTGTTTTAGGAAATGTGTATTTTGAAAATCCCTAGACTCCTGTGCACAGGTACATGTTGAGAATGCTGTTTCTCCAGAATGAATTCTACTTCATGTGTGGTGGACAAAGTAAAGAGCAGTCATTATAACCCCACTGGAAGAAGAGGAAGGGCCAAAAGTTACTCGTCTCAAACTCCGGTTTGCAACACAAAAGCTATTCCTGGTGTAAACTGGGCATCTCTATTCTTTAAAATCATCCCAAAGAGAACAAGTACTAAAGAAGATCTAGGAAAAGAAGTATTTTATTTTGTAGTTTGCTGCTAGACTGGGAGCACTGATCCACTTATGCTGGGCAGCTACAGACTGTCTTTTGTGGTTCCACAAGCTGTTTCCTCTCTCTCACCAATGAAAGCGCTCCTGAAAAGAGGGCAGGTTCATTCATCACCCAAACAACCACCAGTTCTCACAAAGAAAAAAAAGCACGAAATTCAGCCATTCAGGAAAGTAGTGTGACAGAGAGTGGAGGCAGCTAAAAAGGGAAAGTAAACAGATGTGAACTGGCCAGACCTATTATGAGCTTCAAAAATTAAGAGCTGTACAGTGCCACAGAGGCAGACTAAGGGAAACCTGTATCCCCATGGCACCATTTTTCTTTTAGTGAGAAATGAACAGAATTTATGACATATCTAAAATAATCCTCTCACTGACCTTCCAAGATCTTTTTCTCAGCTTTTGCAGAGTCCTGTACAATAATGGAGAGGAATCCATCATAGTGACACACAATCTGCAGGCAATTCATCTGCAGTGCTCTCAGGACTTCTATTTGCATTATCGCTAAATTATTGCATTGCTGCATCAATACAGGAGGCAGCAGAAGCAAGACTGGAGAGATTCTAAATCTGATAACAGAGGAGCTTTAAGAAGTATTGATTCTGTGGATTTGTTAATCATACAAAAGGAAACTAATGCTCAAACAGTCCTGTGTGGATGTTTCCCCCAGTGAAACAAATGCTCCCTAGCCTTGAAGGCACTGCAGGGGACAGTTCTGAGACACAAGAGCGCTGGAGTCACCTTCACAGAAAAAGTGAGTGAACTGAAGGAAGGATTCAGAGAAATGACTCTTTATGAATGCATTTCAGTGAGCGCTTGTACTGAAGTGTATGAGGATCACCTACAGCACTACAGTGGTACACGGTGACACAAACAAAACAACTATTTCAAATTACCCAAGTAGGGATACAGCAAGGATTAGTTCAATTCAGCATCTAAGCTATTAAAAGAAATAGCAGTTTAAAAGAAACCAGTATTTTAAATTAAACGCAAAATATAGAGTTTTTATTAGAGTAACTAACTGGATCTTAGTGAGAGAAATAAATGTAAGGTTTAAAAGCTAATTCCAGCTTTTCTTGTGATAGTTTTTCATGTTGTGGAACACAATAAATGAACATCGGTTCTGTTTTCTTCCACGCCACCTTTAGCTAGTTAAGAAAGCAATCAGTGTACTGAATCCTTTAAGGCAATGGCGTTGTTCCATACCCCACACAGCCCTAGCAAACACCTCGCGCTGGTCTGGAAGCAAGCCAAGGTAGCAGTACCACAGGCTAACTGCCAAGATTGAGAAAATGAAAAAAATAAACCTGACATTCAGTCAAAAAATAGGGCACTCTCATTAACTGGAAATGAAAGCATTTATCTCATACAACTTGCATTTGGTTCATAACTAGTGCGCATCTAGAAATCATGTGAAGTAACTTTCTGCCAGACTGACGATCTAATGTGGATCATGCTGCCATTAGCAAAATTAGCCTTTCAGTACACACAAGGAGTTCCTGCCCAAATCACAAAGTACTGCCAGCTGATGAATAGACCCTGTACGGCTTCTGAAGCCATAACCTTGAGTCAGTTACTTTTGCTTGAAAGAAAATAAATCTCTAAAAATACATTTTCTTTTCCTTCTGAATAAAAATGTTTTCAGCTTTAGGGGAAAATTCTCTACTTGCTGCCCAACAGCCAGGGAACTCCATGAAAAAGAATTCTTTCTCCCAATGGATGGCAACCTTATTAATGTAGCCTCTGCTCTGCCATGATGGAGTGTTCCGTGCTTCAGTGGCAGATCAGCCTGGGGACCTACATCCTCAATACAGTCCTAGCTAAGGACACCCTGGGCATTTCTACATGTAGCATCTCTCTCTCAATCCCATTATCCTGTGTTCTTGAGAAAGATCAAGATCCCTATGCAACAAACATCTTCACTCAGTGTCAATTGCAGCAGGAGATGGGTACAGCAGAATTATGGCTTTTGAGACTTCCTCAGCATTTCTCTTACTGTCTTCAAATTTTCTAGTATTTAAAACCAAGAAAAACACCATGACTTGGTGGAAAATCCAATGTCTTAAACACTAACTGTTCAACTTGATTGTGACTATACTAGGGTCACCAAACTAAGGCATGTTTTCTTTTGTATAAACAGACCCAAATTACACAATGGCTTGAGAAGTATGTTCTGTTTGAACAAGCATACTTCCATCAAAAATTGCATTTGGTCCATTGACTAGTTGAGAAGTGTACTAAACACGCGAGTTCCAGGCTAAACAGAGTGTCCACTTTGAAAATACGTCGAACATGCTGAGTGTGAATACCTATTCACAAATGCAAACGGGCATCTTACAGTCATAGAAAAACCAAATCAAAGCAAACCCAGTATATTATTTCTGAGGTGCAGAAATATTAATGAAGATTGACTACCTCAAAAGAGAAATTACAATCACTCACCTGAAAGTCTTTTGTAAGGCTTGTTACTACTTTTAGTGCCATTTTGGTGTTTCTTGTCTATTGATGGAGCTACAATTCCTTTGCCGTTCAGAATCTTTTCTGGTGATGGTGGCACTGACTTGGATGTCAAACCAGATTTAACCAAAGTTGGAGCAGGTATGGTGGACGAAGATGCTGAGGAGGAGGTGATGGTGGTAGTGGTTGCAGAATTCATTTTAACATTGGCACCATCTGCCTTCACTAGGTTAGGAATTTTCTCTAGACTGACTACTGGAACAGGAACGCTGCAAAACCAAAGAAAAGTCTTCAAGTTGTGATTTTTGTACCAAAGATATACAGTTACTCAATCCCCTTCCACAGATAGAAAAACTTCGATGCAAGTGACACAATATCATCAGACCAGACTAAAATGAAATACTTAGTACCATTACTGACTGTTTTTGTTTAATCAAACATTTACAAAACCAGGCATCTGTAAAGCCAGGCAATGCAGAGAATGATGGAAACGAATCTCTTACATTTTTATTTTTGATCCAATCCCCTACGATTCATAAACAAAATAAGTCTTTGGTACTAAGCAAAACATACCCCCTTACATATATGGTCTCATGCCTTTAACACAAGCACATATCAGATATGTGTATGCTGTACTAAACTCACCATGATAACGAAGAAGTTTGCTAACAATATTAATATTTTTAAACAAATACAAAAATAATTCATTTGCTCAGATGTGTCTGAATGACATACAAGTTCTGGAAACAAGGAGAAAAGAGATTTTAAGCACAGAAATCTTAACAGTGGTCCCTTTAAAAGTATTAAAATCCTAGATGAATTGAGCAGTATGAAAATGTATTTTTAATAAAGTTTTCTGTACGTAAAAATTCCCAATATAATTGTTAGCTTAGTTTGCCCTTTTGAGAACAAAGTTTGCGATAATCAACTTCTAACTACCACCACAGCATATTTGTGACACTAATAAATGTTATCTTCTCAACTTGACAGCAAAAAAGATTGAAACAAGTGATTTTTCAACATTGTTCTAACATTCTGTGCTCCTATCTGCACCAGGAACCATCCAATGATAGCTGCTTTTTGCAGCACCCAATGACTACTAAATTGGATGTCTTTTGACTATCAATTAATATGTAATACGTAAATTATATACCCCTCCTTAATGAAATGAACCCAGAGAAAAAATACTATTTAAAAAAATAATTCTCTGAGCTTTAAGCCCAGGTTTCATTACGGTCTGTAAATGAAAACATCTCACTTACTCAGTTTTTCCCTTTCACTGCCTGCTGAGTTGCTTTTGCTAAACAGGTGACTATCTGTCTTGTAAGCAAATTCACACACGGACCATGCAAAATGACGTATTTCAAGACTATCATTCCACATTGAGCAAACCAAAGAAACACAATCTCTCTTTGACACAAAGGCAACGGCGATGTTTAAACAAACTCTTCATCTAGAAGAATGAAGGTCTCCTTAACAGTATTCCTATCTTTTCCTTTCTGAATTACACAGAACTAATTTTAAACCCCATCATAAAAGCGACAGTCGAGGAGGCTGTTCCACACAAAAAGATCTTAAACCTAAGGGATTCTTTAATCTATTATTATGGTAAATGTTTTAGTTGATGAACATGCTGAAAGGTAAAATGAAATATAAAGTGTATGACATTATTCCAAAGCAAACTGTACGCAAAGAGCGATCTGCTGCTTGTGCATCACTGCAGTGATCTCGCATGGCAGTGTATTACACATGTGATGTTTATTAAGCACCACTGTTAAATTCCTATGAGCTCAGGTATGCTGGCATGCTGCAGTTCAGGTAAGCAGAGCCTCTTCATAGAGACCCTACTTCTGTCAGGGTCCTAAGACAGGTAACATTTGCCTGACTGCAAATCACTGCACAACACTTGGGGGGGGTGGTGGTGATATGGAATATTCCCCCACTCACAAGTCTCACCATTTCAACTCTTTTGTGTCTGAAAAATGGCACCTTGACTGTCTTTTGGCTATAAAAGGAACAGGTACCAGGTATGGAGGTTCTACAATCATAAAAGGTGACTTTAGATGTCATCCTCCATGGGACACCCTTTGGAAGCAGAGTCCAAAATAACTCAAGTCTTCTTGATCAGTTTCCATGGCTGCTAAAGGTAAGTGAAAAATGTGACATCTGTGGCTGGAGCAGAGTCTCTCATACCGGAAAGTTGTCACTCTTTGTTCCACGGGTATTTTAACTTTGAAAAATGTACAAACCTTGGTATCCACAATATATATATAAAACTAAAAAGAAGATATAGACACCAACACATATCCTGGAGCTGACATTAAATTATGTAAAACTTCCATTTCCTGCAGTACCACAAATACAGCACTGAGCTAGTCAGAAGACAGATCTGGCTGTAACTTACTCAAAAAACCAAAACTGCATTAAGTATTTCAACGAAAGACAGCATGAGATCCTCTACTTTTTTAAACTGCTGTGAATTTGAAAGACAAAAATTGTAGCATCTCTGGGCAGGAATTAATTTTTTTTTTTTTTTTTTTTTTCTTT